>JASVER010000008.1:414592-619457 GCA_030449065.1 Oceanodroma leucorhoa
GCCAGATTAAGTCAGTGAAGCGCATCCAGGGGAAGGGGTGTCTGACGGCGACTCACAGCCACACCAAGAGACCCTCGAGGAAACAGCAAAGAAAACCGGCGTTAACTCAACTAGCAGACCAGCAAGCTACCTTTGTGTCCTCTTGATCCCTCTGTTGTGGATGCCATGTTAAAAAATAAACAAAAACACATTCATTGCTATTTCCCTGCTTAGAGCCATCCACTGCAAGCAGCCTGCTTGCAACAAGGGATGACTATCCACTGCTGAAAGCCTGCTGTGTRCCTTGCTAAGCCCTGCTTCCCTCCTCCCTTATTTTCTTCCTTTTTCTCYAGGCTCTGGTTCAGCTTCCCGCTCCGAATTAAACGCCTGAAACAGCCGGGTACGCCCCGCGGAGCACAAGCCCAACAGCCCACGGTCACCCGGGCGGCCGCCCGCCCCCGCCGGCTGCTTGGGACTCTCAGCGACCGTCACCGTCCCTGCCCGCCCTTCTTTGGGGGGGCTTTTAATCTGTWCGAACCATCCCCACTCCCTGCCTCCCCGCTCCGGGCGCTGACATTCATCCCAGCGAAACAGAGAGAACCAGCGCAAACCTGCGCACAAAGCGGTGGGCTGGCAATGCACCAGGGGGGCCCCGTGGCCAGGGGGGACCCTGCCAGCCCCTCCGCTGGGCAGGTACATGGTCCCCCAGGACCTTCTCCCTCCTGTTCACACATCGGAAGGGGAGAACTCGGGCTTGCTTCCCTCTCACAGCCAGGGAAAATAAAGCTGTCTACCCGCTGCTCCGCACAGCCGCCCCCCTTCGTCTCCCACCTTCTCCCTCCGATGGGCTCCACCGCTGCCAGGGAGGGGTCCAGGGCGCTTCCTAAAATCGATTCGTTTGCGGAGAGAGCGCTGAGGCAGAGCATCCGCTCGCTGGCTCTCTCAGGCGCAGCGTGAGCCGGTAACACTGTCACCCCTCTTATCTCTCATCGGCTCCCCGTTACCAGTCGCAGTGAAATGCAACACGTCAAAGGAGGTCAGAGGAGCCGGAGGAGAGCGGAGGGGGCTGTCGGGAGGCAGCGGAAAAGCAGCCGAGGGGGAGACCAGACAAGCGGGAGASAGAAGGGGACAACTCTTGTTTCCCTGCCACAGAGGAAAGGTGTAACGCTGGCTCTTTCAGAGGCAGCTGGGTCAAGGCACACACATGCCTTTGGAGGAGGATAGCAGCGGTTACCTGGCAGAGATGTTACCTGCTCCTGTGCTATGCAAAGGCAACAGGAGAGGGGGCTGGGCTGGGCAGCAGGAGTGGAGAGGATGAGCGAAGTTAATTTGAATCCCTCTCTTCTCCTCTTCCTCCGCACCACCTGATGGGAGGGCAGAGGAGCAGCAACGCTGCCCCAGGGATCCTCCTTTGGCATTTGCAAAGCAGCATTGTTTGGGGACAAAAGGACAATTTGGAAGACTGTAGAAAAAGCAGCAGGAAGATYAGGCAGACAGACTGACGGACACACACTCCAAGGAGCAAGCCAGTCTTCCCTAGCACCCSGGCTGCGGCTGCGTGGGGGACACCCCTATGGCCTGGGACATCCCACATTTCTGCAATCTCCTCCCGGGCAGGTAGGTAGGAGCCACGGCCCTTTGCAGGAGAGTCAGGCCTCGGGCAAGGCTGCCAAGCTTACACAGCCCAACAGTGCTGACACTTGGAAAACAAGCAGGAGGAACCTCTGCCTTCATGAAACCCCATGTTTGGGTAGCTGGGAGTGGTGGGCTTCAAGGTACCAATGCCTGAAAGCTCAGACAACTCCATAAACACCTCCATCTGTGATCAAAAAGTGATACTCCAGATTGCTGCCCCACAGCCCCCCCAGTGCAACCCAGTCCTCTGGACCAGGCTCACCAGGGACCCATCTGGCTGGAAGCRTAACGAGCACTGGGGCAGAAGCAGCACAAGCTCCCATGTCTCTCCTCTGCGTTTTAGTCTCTGGTTTTCCTCTGGCGACTTGGGGCAAGGCAAAGGCTGTCTCCTTTCCTCCAAAGCAAAGGAACAGCCCTCAGGCCCTTCCCTGCTCAAGGAACGTCRTGGTCAGCCCTTCAAGACAGGGCTATCACACGAGTCTCTCTCCCASAGGAGCTCCGTGCCTTTTATTAAGCGGCAGAGGCAGTCTGCTGAGATATTGCTGAAATATCTCTAATTTAACATTAACAATCTGCTGTGCTGGGGTTTGCAGCAATGTACTCAGTGATGCGAAAGTCAGCTTCCCACTTTCACTTAATAGTAGAATGAAACACTTGATAAGTGAAACAGTAGTTTAATTTGCAGGGGACATAAACTGATTTTTTTAAGAGGAGCTGTGGAGGAGACTGTTAAAGCAGAAATCAAAATCCGTACAGCACTGGGACTTTCTGTGTTCGGGTAATGCAGAGCACTGCTGCACGCATCGCCACCCCTGTGCAACCATCACCAAGACATTTGTACAAGCATCTCATGCCTTTGTCTGAAGACATTTTGGAGGAGAAAAAAAAAAAGCCATAAACACAACCGTGTGGTCGTCTGGATCCATCTCACACATTCCTGTACATATGCTTGTTCAGGCCATAGAGACCAGCATTTCCCATTTCAAAACTCTCCAAACACAGTGAAGCCATCGCAGACACGGGAACCAGCACCAGTCCCAACTTTCAAACAACCGCGACACTTTTCAAGGTAGAAGTCWTAACAGCTACCTCACAGCAACCTCAAACACCACAAGTCCTAGGGCTGCCCAAGAGCAGTGGACTGGAAAGCATCTCTGSCAGGTCCCCCGCCCAGCCAGCTCGGCGAGACAAGCTGGACGGCACTGGAAGGTGGCCCTTGCRCCATGGCTGGGAGACTCCTCACAGCCCCCCGGTCACTGTACTCGTGAGCTCTGGGTGAGCAAACCGTATCTTGTTGCATCTTTGTGGCTTCCCCGGGCAGCTTTTATTCTGATTACACTTCTGAAGCTTGGCTAGGCAGAAGCAGGGAAGGAGGAAAAGGGCGTTCTTCAAACAGAGCTGACAGCTTCTTGTCCGCTCCTACAGTGCCGGAGGACTCCAGCCCCGTTTCTCCAGGGCTTCGCTTTCACTCCTCCGCACCAGACCACTTGACACAGGTTACAAACACCGCCTCTCCCGTCCCCTGGCTCCTCTGGGGAGCTGCATCCCTAAGCCACTCATCAGCTTGACAACAACTGATGCAGACCCCATTGCTTCTTCTCCACTGCTTTTAGCAGCTCATCCCATCCCCCAGGACAGCATAGGTGATGCTCACAAGCACCCAGCGTCACAGTGTCTAGCGGGAAGTAGGTAAGACAGAGTTAAGCCATACTGGGAGTAGCCGCCCCATTTCTACAAGCAAAGCCCTGGCTGTTTTAAGGCTCCCTTTCCACGTGGCCCTTTCCCAGTCTGGCTGATACCTGGAGAGCAGCAACTGCTACTTCTTTTGAGGTCCTCTAGCAATGCAGAGGATGGAGTCCAGCAGGATGCATAAGTGGAGTCCCAGACAGCATGTTTGAAATTAAAGCAGTGACAACAGCAGAACAGTCTAGAAAAGCAGCAAGCCTGGCCAAAGGAGGAGCCAAAGCCTGAGCAGCTGATCGGGGACAGAGCCTGGAGCAGGAGGCACTTCTGCCTGCTCATCCTGAGATGTCCCATGGCCAAAGGGTGAGCTTTCCCAGAGCCATTGCTCAGGGGAAAAATAAAAAAAAAATAAAAAAAATAAATAAAAAAAAGGACTGTGTGGGTCCTAGTACCCCAGTTCTCATCTGTTGTGGTCAGAGTTCCTCTCCCTCAGAGGGAAAAACATCTGCTGAGATCCCATAAACTGAGTGAGGGGAAGCTTCCTAATCCCCCAGGGAACAGCTGTGTCTTCGGGTCAGGTTGGAGAGGAGTTCTCATGAGCCTTCTTTTAGTGCCAGCTGGGGAGGAACCRGCATCTCCAAGTTACCCAGGAAGTCAGCTGAAAGTACCATGGGACTTCAAAGGTTTTCTGRGCAGGAATTTTCCAAACTGCTGAAAATTGGCCACTGAGGTCAGGCATCAGCTCCCTATCAAGTCTCACGTGAATGAATGAAGCCAATAATGAAGAATTATGATAATCATTTTTTTTTGGAGGRCAAAGTAAGTTCTGAGCACTAACTCTTGGGGTTTAGGAAATAAAATTCTTCCACCCTGTTTTTAAATACACCCACAGTGACTGAACCCCCATTTTTCACAACCAGTTAACCCAGTGTACCAGAGTGCCATCAAATGTTGCAGGATAGGTATAAAAATAAAATTGGAATACATTATTTCACAGGATGAACAAAAYCAATTATCACCATGTGCACAAAAAGAAACATGTTAAATGCAAATATGAACTGATTTAAGAAATAGATGCACAAGAGACTACTAGCAACTTTTAGATGTCCCAAAAGGCCAAAAAAGCACACACAGCCCCCTACTAAAACATTACATTGCAAAGTTATACAAGAGCTCCAAATTCCCAAGTCATTTAGGTCTTTAGGAGGTTAAAATAATTCTGCAAGCATCCTATTTGTAGCTGGACCAGAAGGCAGTATCAAAGCAACATGGTGCTTCATGCAGTGATCATGCRAAATGAGAATATAAAACCCCATCAGTGACCCCTTTTTCAAGGGACAAAGGCACAGAAAGTGTCACTTAAGGCCACTGTCAGCACACCGTTGTGCAAGGCACTCCCTGCCCAAAAGCTTCCATTTAAGAAACATGCAGCGGGAACGAGGGGTGTCAGGCCACCGCTGCCTCGGATCCAGCCCAAAGTAGCCGCCGTAGCACCCAGGTGGAGGCTGGCCACAGGCAGCACAGGCAGGACGCGTCCCCCCCTCCAGCTGCTTCCTCCATCCCCTCCAGAGGCACTCCCACAGCTCAGCCCCCCCTCCTCCGCTCCCAGCCCCGCCGGAGCACCCCGCACCTCCAGCCATCAGGTCAAGGGGGACACTCAGAGGTGCAGCAACAGAGCCGCTCTACTTGCTGAAAAACAAACTTCAGCCTGAAGTCACCTCCCGGAAAGCTTGCCGAGCATCGCCAMAAGCATTTTGGTGAAGCCGTGCGGTGCTGAGCGCAGCTCCCCTCCTGAAAGCAGCCGCAGGAGCGGCAGCACTGAACGCACCCACATGCTACGGTCCCTCCCTGGGTGCTGGCAGCATCTGGCGAAAGTGYGTTGTGACAGCTGGTGGCCAGCGCCCAGATGTCTGTGGTCCCCTCCTCACACTACACACYGGCTATACAGCACTTGCACTTGGTTTCTTGGGTGCTGGTGAAGCCTCAAACCTACCACAGCTAAATAACGGGGTGCAGCAGGAGAGGCTGCGGGTCTGCCTCCCCACAGGAGAGCCAGCGAGCCCACCCCTCCTCTGCCTGCAGGGACCCTCGCCAGGGCACGCCGTGAGTCCCTCCTCAGCTTCCCCTGAGCTCAGCCTCCGGGAGCATCCTCACAGCTGATCTCGGTGCGCACCCACAGCAACACCAACGAGCCTCAAGGAAAGGAGGGAACAGAAGAGCATCAAACAGAAGAGAGACAGACAGACATCTCTGCTAAAACCAGTTTTGGGTCAGAGGACTTTTCAAGAAGGCTAATAGTTGCAAATAAAAGACTTTTTTGCTTCTACACCATCCCTGAGGCATAAATCAAATGAATATACCTGTGCTATGTGCAAACGCGAGCCCGCAGTGGCACAACAAGCCGCAGGTCCTTGCCGTTGCCCACAGTCGTGGAGAAACGTGGTCTGAGACTTCTGGAGGCCAACTCCTCAAAACAGTGCAGCCTGGGACTAACGCACGCTTACTGGCAGAGCTGTGAAGCCCTACGGAAGTGCTACATTTTAATACAGCTGTAATAAAAAGCAGAGTATACGAGAGGCTCTATAATTTCAGTTTAACTAGGCACTTTGCTTTAATTGTCAGTTATATTGCATTACACACAAATTTCAGTGCTGATACCTAGCATAAACCAGTCGCATCCATTTACTAATTTGCCTGGCACATCGCTGCATTAAAACTCATTTAGCACAATTACTCTAATTCCAGCAGCAAATCCAGATGTGCTGCCCAAGTTACAGTTAAAATATCCCCATTCTTGGCAACAGCATTGAATTACATAGGGAGAGTCATTTTTCTTRTAATTTGGGCCCCTCTCCAGTGCACAAACACAGAGAAGGGCAGGCATTAGCCACATTAAAGAGTTAAGATGCACTGTAGCATCTGACATCTAAATGCAGCCCTGGCTGGCATCACCCTGCTTCCAGCCTGTCAAAGTCCCTCCCCTTGCTCTGAAAAGGCAGGGACCTCAGCACCCAACTCCTCGCCGCCCAGGGTGAGGCGCACGGGGGCCAAAGCACTCTGGTGCAAGGGAGTATTCWCTTGAGTTTGGCTCAAGATTTGCCTTCACAGAGAAGCACCAGGGAAGCAGAGGTGTAACCACCAAGAGCCAGTCAGTTTGGCAGCATGGAGGTAGCTGCAGCCCCCGCCACAGAGACGCCAGTGCTGATCCGGGCACCCGCCTGCAGCGGCTCATCAGCATCTCTCCCTTTTCAGAGCAGCATGGGATGTGCATGCTCGWGAAATCCAATTCCTTTTTTAACGCTCAGATCAATGGGAATTGCCAAGTTATTTCATCCCACTTAAAAAGGTTCTCCCCACATGCAACACTGTGCAGTTAAATCACGGCGCACACAGGGACAGTTGCGTCCCAAAGCAGGGACATCCCTGGTGCCCGCTCCTTGATGGTGGCACGGAAACCTGGCTCAGGCTTGCAGGGGAAAGATAAAGGCAGGAAAAAGCAGGCGGCAGCACAGCCAGCTGAAGGAGTCACAGGGCTTTTATATACTTGCAAAGAGAAGAAAAAGAGAGAGAAAATTGGTTGGTCCCTCCTAAAAGATAGTTTGTTGAGTTCAAAAGGACTGAAGAAAGTATAGAACATCAACAATGATGTGATGGGAGGAAACACAGCAAAAGGAGAAGAAAAAGTAGAATAATCTGAGGACATTTGGAGCTGGCAGGGCTATCTCACAGGTGAGAGGTGCTGTCTCTGCCATACCGTGCCCATATGTGGGCACCTTGGCTCTGCCCCCCACCACTGCTGGAGATCCACCCAAAACTCGCTTGATTCTTTCACGCAAAACCCCCGGAGTCTGSCCAAGTGGGACAAATAGGGCATGTGCCATCCCCACATCCTCAACCAGCCTGGGAACAGCACAGCTCAGCACTCACCAGCTGTTCTTTTTCCCCTAAAAACCAGCCCTGGCAAAACTCTAAACAAAAATTGGAAAACTMATTAACATGATCAAGAATTTCAGAAAATGGAAATGAGAATAATTCTTGCAATTACAGCCCAGCAAACTTCATCAGTCTTTAGAAAAAATAATAATCAATACGGAGCGAGCAGTCTCCAGGCTGGGAGAGTCACAGGACTACAATCAATACGGCTGCCTGCATTCATAAGCAGCTACTTGTGCCTACCTGGATCTCTGGTGAGGAGCAGCCCCCTGCTACGCCCGGCTCCCCACAAGCAGCCTCTCTCCCCACTGTCAGACCTATGGGTGTTCTTACAAGGGTTTCCTTAGCAGCACACAACCCCTAAGGCACCCCAGGCTGCTCATGGACATCTCTTTCCCCCTTCCCAAAAGGTACCAGGACTTGCAACGCTCTGTTCRGAGAAAGAGAGAGACCAGAAGAGGCAGAAAAGGCACGGAAAGGTTGCGCCCAGCTGCCAACCCAGGGTGCAAAGACATCCCAGCYGCACTGTTTTCACTTCGTGTTGTACTCTCCCCACTCCTCCTGATCCTGTACACACCACGGTGGCTGCTCACYGTGCCGCTGCTGCTTCCTTTGCCCTGGCTTCTTTGCTTGCAGCTTCCTAATGTGTCTGTGACGGATGGATACTGCCTGAGCCAAAGCCGAGCCTCCGACCTGCTCCCTTCACTCTGCGTGGCCTGCTTTGAAGTGAATTACGGATAAATGCAACAACCCTTCTGGGAAATTACTCATCTGTGACCTCGAGCTTCCCTCCCACTTGTATGAAGTCCTTCCACTGATGCTAGAGACACGGCAGCACAGTTCAGAGCAGCTCCCCTTCCCAGGGCTTCACAACCCAAGCTGGCCTGGACCTTTGTGAACCAGCAGCAGACCCAGCCTGGCACCCGGGGGTCTGCGCGGTGGGGAGGCTGCTCAGCCCCGGCACTGGCGCTGCCCAGGAGGACACAGTGCTCAGATCCCACAGGAATTTGCATCCTCTCCACTCCCAAAATAAGACTGCACCCCTCAGGGGAGCACAGGGCCACCCTGGGGCCAGGCAYTTGTCCCGGAGGGGCACAGTCATCYTCAGCAGCCGCAGCCCAAGGGTCCAACGACAGACACCTACATGTACCAGGGAAGGACATTTCTATTTCCAACCTTTTTCCTCTCTCCTCTCACCCAGTAAGTATGCCACTTCTGCATCAAAATAGTCCATTAAAATCTCAGCTTCTTTCCCAAACAATAGATTAACGTAATCCTCTTACAACACAGAGCTGGCCATGCCTGTTGCAGTCAATGATTGCAAACTTTCAAGCCTGGAGTCAAATTTTAACTTTTCATGTCAAAACTCTGAACAGCACAATCATCAGATAGATAGGGATGTTGGATTTACTCAGCATAAGGCTTTCCATTTAAATTAAGCCAAAAGATTTCCCCCAGGTTATAGCAATTTAATTAAAACAAAGTAAAAACAAACCTCTAAAACTTCCAAAATGCTAGTTGTAAAATTAAAACCCCCTAGGACTGCCAAACAGAGTACAGAACCCAAATAACACCCAAGGGAAAACAAGTACTTCAACTTATTTCAGTACAATAAGAYGACTGACAAACCAGATCACATCGTACCCTTCACAATATAAGCAAAAATATTTAAAGCCCCCATCAGGCATAACAAAGACAATTACACAGATGGTCAACGCCACCMAAATGAGAAGCTGCACATCAGACTCCTCACCTGAGATGATCTCCACTGCCATACACCTCCGAGCCATCGCTTTCCCTGGTCAGATCCTCACCATATAGTTAGTAGTGAAAGACCTCTAATCAAAGGGCTGCTTAGGGGACAGACATCAGCTCTTCAAGCCCTGGGACCTCAGTGATACCTGCAGTCCCCGGCAGAGCAGGGAAGTTGGTGGGATTAGTTGTGGCCTCATGAGGCAGCTGCACAGTGGGCTCCCGGGAAGTCCCCCATCTTCCAGCACAAGCCGCTGCACTGCAGCTCAGTCTGCACMAGCTCTGAGGAACCTCACTGCTTCCAGACCTCTCCTCCACGCACTCATGTTATGCTCATGCTGTGAACACACGGTCCAAGCCCAAGACTGCAACCTTGTATGGTGTGACCAAGGTGTCTACTGCTGGGGAAAAATAAGGAAAAAGGAGGAGGGAGACCCTGCCAGCATTCCACATGCTCTGCCCACATCGGCTCTTCYCAGCTGATGCCTTATGCCCACCTTTACCTTGCTGCTGCTGCCACCAATGGATGCTGCCATGCTACTGGCAGAGGGAAAGGAAACCCTGGGGAGGTGTCTGGGCAGTCACTCATCTGGGAACGGGAACTGTAACCTTTGGAACAGAAAACTCAAAACACCATCAGCAGAAACGTGCCGTGCGGCCCTGGGATGAGTCAGCTGAGGTGGTTTGGTACGAACCAAAAAACAACCCAGTCCACCCACGCTCCCTCAGTACTCCATAATGGAGTGAGCCGAGTCATCCCAGGGCCACACAGCCACTGGACCTGTCACGAGGGCAGCGGAGGGAGGTGGCTCCATCCAGGGTCATGGGGGTCTGAACCTTTCTCCAGCACCCACCAGGTGATGCGCAWTGTGAAGCTGTGCCCTGAAGAGCTGTGAGGGGACACCACGCCAGCCCTTGCAAAGCATCCTAGGATCCTTCCAGAGCCCGGACCACACAAGGAAAGGCAGCATAACTACTGCATATCCCAGACAGCTGGATAATGAAGCACGTTAAAAACCCCAAACATTTAAGGGCTAATTGGCCACAGGGTTCAGCCAAGGGTGTTTCTGCCAAACAGTCAGGGTCAAGGATCCAGTGGATTTCTACCATAATTGAACACCCCCCCCAAAGAGACTGTAAAGCAACACCTTTTACAAACACCCCCACTGGGGTCTGTCAAGCTGTGCTTCGACACAGGGGTAGCACAGCAGGAAGCCAGTGAGCAGAGCACACTGCCTGCAGCGTGGAGGAAGGAGGTCCAGTACCACAGACACTCTTCACAGCAGCAAAGCCACCCAGCCACCAACCCCACGACGGCAACATGGTAAGAAAAATAACTCACAGCAAGTGCTCCGCACAGCCACTGCTGGGAAACAACCAACAGGGGGGAAGTGTGCCTTTCACTTAAAAGATAAAGCAATTTGTAAATTGAAACTTCTTCACCAATTACCAGCCACCGTGGGAGAGGAGATGGTGGGGCACAAGGCACTGAGATCAACAGTTCTTCATGGCAAATACCTAAAAACCGGTGTCATAAGGGTGTCCGACAGAACAGGCTACTTAGTACATCTCCTGTGTATACTACTGCTGCGCATCAATGCATACACACACACACACACACACACAGGTTGTCTTAAGCTAAAACGCCAAGCAGCCCTCAAAGCAGTACATCCCTTAACACCCCAAAGAGGGCAAGAAAGCTTGAAATACACCATGGAGAGGTTTGTTCATCACATTTCTGCGAACCTTACCTCAGCCACGATGTGCACCTCTGCACAAGCAGAGACGCCACCAGCACCATCACACCTCAGCCACATTTCTCAGCGCATGGGGCAGGACACAGCAGCACRTTACCTGCAGGGCTGAGCAGCTTCACCTTCCCATCCAGCAACTGGCAGTGGCCAGGAGGCCTCTGTCGGCACCTCCGGCAGGTCCGCGAGCTGCGTCACAGCCTCCCAAACACTGACGAGCCCCAACCGATGTGTCTGCTTCACCCTGGGCAGGACCAGAGGACCCCTCATCGCCCGACGCTTGCGAAAGCAATAGGTGGGAATCACAGGGAACATCATGACAGCAYAACAGCAAACCCGAGCTCCCTGCTTCCTTCTCAGGTCCAAGTTCCCCGACCTCAGACATCACAGAACTGCAGATGAACTAACTGGGGCAGAGATCAGTCCCTTTGGCCGCGGGCCGTGGGGAATTGCCTCAGACGTCATCATCGTCGGGCTGCCGGTGGCAGGCAGAGCTCAGTGGTGCAGCTCAACATTGTGCAATCCCCAATGATTAAAATCAGAATATGCCCCCTCCCACAGGCCTGGAGGCAAAACTCAGGGTGCTGCTTTCCCTCCCAGGTGGGGCTCAAGAAGGTCTCTGGGGCTACTTCTCTGCTGCACAGTTATCCCAAGCTCCAGCAGCTCCCCTCACAAAGGGCTGCTCCCCAGCTGTGTGACAGGCTGCCCCTGCTTTGGGGGCACAGGAGAGGTTTCCCCAGCTGTGACACCTCATCAGGAGAAGAGGAAAAACAAGAAAAAGAAGGAAAAAAGGAAGATTGCAACTTACCCCATGCTGTCCCTGTGCTGGATGCCTCTGCTTTGGTCCCCAGCTCACTGGCAACAGCTCTCTGCACTCTGAACCAACCTTTCTGTCACACCACGGCCKCATCCGCTGTCAGACCCTCAAACCCACCTCAGCCTCCACTTCCAGTGGAAAGAGCAAGCCCCTCTGTGAGCCCCCAGCCTGCTATCCACAAATATGCCAGCTAGTTCCTGGGGCACACAGGGAAAACCCCTCACTCCCAAAATCTCCAAAATGAAATTCTGGAAAAAGAAGTCACGACCCCACCAAARCCAGGAGCCCTCATCATTCTCTTCAGAGTCTTCCTAAAGCACCCGGAGTCTGACCAGGGCAGCCCTTCGCCAATACATTAAAAATCAGAAACTGAATGTGGGTAGACACAGTTTAAAAGCTAAAGTTGATGGGTTTCCCTACTGCAGTGTGGCCTCATGTGGCTCATCTCCACTGGTCCCACGACAGCTCTGCCCTCGGCTCAGGTCCAGGCAGCATCCCCATGGAATACCTGGCACAGCAGTTTCAGGATGCTCAGCAAACCCCTGGGGTTTCTTTGCATCAGCTGCTGCAGAGCACGGACAGAGCAGGGCCACACAGTGTGGGTGACCAGCACCCGTGGTGGCCACGGACCACCCCGTGTTGCTCTGCAGCATACAAGCTGCAAGAAAATCTGGTACTTYTTCACTCTAATAGCCCCAGGCTCTGCCCAAGCTGAGTGATGTTTCCAACTCAGCTGTGTCTTTCCAGCCATTCATTTTCCAAACAAAGCCAAGTGTTTCCTCCATCTGCAGTGAAGCACGTGCTCCCCTCTGCTACAGGGGCCATGCAGGACCAGGCACTGGAGTGGTATGCGGCAAGCCATGCCCTGGGCCTCCTTGCTGGCTCCACCAAGAGATTTGGCCACAAACAGAGTGGGATGGGGCTGGAGAGGTCAAAGGTTGGTTTTTTGCTCAGTGCTTGCAGCAGGGTGTCCCACCAGCTGCTGCTGTGAAATATCTCCCTGCCTGGCTGGGTAGGTTTTGGCAATGCTGCWCACAGCCCATGGGGTGACCAGGCAGGAATGACGCTGAGCAGGGCCATCCTCTCGGTCCCCACACCAGCAGGTTAAAGCAGGAATGATGCACCAGGGAAGGATCCTCTGGCCCTGCAGGAGGGACAGTCACTGAGCCAGTGCCACCCACGTCCTCCCCAGCGCGCTGCAAACAGCTTGGGATCAGTCCTGCCACCCCCAGGGATGCAGAGCRGGCACTCCACATATGCTTTTGGGAAGAAAAAAAAAATTTTAAAAAAATCAGGTAACATCCTTAAACACAACCAGGAAAACACATTTTAAAAGGTCACTCTGCATCTAGTGCATGGAGCAGGAAAAATGTAAAACAAGCAGTGAAGGTGGGAAGTACCAGAGGACATCAAATAGGCCACGTTTTCACTACACACATTTGCTGGCAGGCCAATATTGGACAAGATACAGGGAGATGTGAGCTGCGGTCAGAGCAGCCAGACCTGTGAAAGCCTCATGGATGAAYGCACTTGTAACAGCACAAGAAGCCCCACAGGGCTCAGGAATAAGATTAACTGATAATAGGGCAGCTCTGGCAATTTGAGCAGCTTTCATGTTACAGTCACTTTATCAGCCCAGAGGACTGGAGTGTCAATGTCTGTACCAAGAATCACCAGCGGGGCTGATCTGCCRCATCGGGTACTACTGCTTGTGAGGTTTGGTCACAGCCCAAAACTCTCCAAATCACCTCGAGAAGTGGGCAGTGAGTTCAGCCGTGGAGCAGAATAAGGGACAGGGCTCTTCTGGCCCCAGACTAGGTCCTGGCACCCCAAGAGCCCAGCCACACGAGCACACACTGATGCTCAGAACTAAGACCTTTTCAAGGCACCAAGATGCAAATAAAGGTAGATAACATGAAAATAAAAAAGTTAAAAATAATAAAACAAAGATGCAAACCATCTTCTTCATCAACAGACAGGCCTCATGCAGAACTACAGCTACAGGAGCTAAGCTCTGCAAGTCCAGGCTTAATATACCTTCTTCCAGCCTCCCAAGTCTGAAWATGTCCCAGCGACCCTCAACCCCCTCTTCTCAGGTAAGCTGCATCCCATGGCTGAACTCCATCTGATTTGCAGATGTGTCTTTGTTATCTGCCTTCTRTTTGCAGAGGAACAGAAGGGGGATTATACCATATTAAGGTACACCCCAGGCACTAGCTTCAAGTCTTTGATTTACTCTTTTACAGGTCACTGTCTCTGTAAATGCATATCAAAGGCAATTGCCTGCACAGTCAACAGCTGCACTGGTGGTTGAGCATGAAAAATGAACGAGGCTTTCCTCCCAAATTACTCCTGYCTTGCAGAGAGGGCTGTCAGGACAGAAAGCAGGGGAGAAGAAGGAAAAAAGGGTCAGAGCAAGCAAGCGCACGCAGCAGAAAGCAACATAAAAGTCAATTCAGCAAAAGTAGGATGGCGCAGTGTGAGCTGGACCAGCAAGCCCTCTCCCTCCCCTGCCCCACCGCAGCTGGGCTCTGCCCAGGGAGCAGTGCAGGCAGCATCAGGCTCAGCAACGCACCAGCTGGTTTTCAAAAGGCCTTTTATAAAAAAAAGCTATCCAAAATGACAGTCAGCCACCCTGAAACTCTTAAGAAAATGGGGCAAGCAGGGATTTTTGAGGATGGGAAGCAGAGAAATCAAAGGCAGAAGTGACCTGCTGGAAGAGGGTTGCTGGTAGCAGTCCTGCAACACCACATTTCAATTCCTACGCAGTTTATTTCACACTGCACAGACCCCAGCTGTTTATTTCACACTGCACAGCTGATGTGACCTGACCACACACAGCACAGAAAGGAACCTGCCTTCCCTGGCACACAATGGATGTGGCATTACAGCAAAGGACAGGGAGAAAGCAGAGGAGCAACGCAGCCCTTTGCCACCCCAGCTCCCCTCCAAAGGCTCTGACTGCGCCAGCTCCAGCCACTCCGAAGGGTAAAGCCTCTGGGGTAGCATTAGGCTTGTGTAAGAGATCAATAGCAAACGCACAGAGTCTGAGCGTGCTCCCTTAGCAGCTTGCTGGATTAAAGATTTAATGCAATGTGTCCCTCTGGAAGAAATTACACAGGCTATTAAGAAAGATGCACCTCTCATCTGATGAAATCCAGCAATCATTGCAGCAATACGTGCAAACTAAATAGGCTCTGTAGAGCAAAGGGAAAGCTGCAGTTGCTCTCGTGAGCCCTTTCTGGATAGAGGAGCCAATGGGTAAAGCAGCAGCTCTATTAGCAGTAAAGCAAATGTGCAGACACAGCCGTACCGTGCCTGTGGAGAGCAAGACAGTCCCTGCTTCCAAGGGAAGAAGTAAAACAACGCTTGGCAGCGATCACTCGCTGTTTCCTGCTGGCATCCAGGGGCTCGTGAGGCYGTCGGAGCAGGGCAAACAGCCTCGGGCCAGGAGCAGCAGGGGACCTTTGACACCTCACGGGGTCTTGGTTTCCAGAAAAGTGCAAGGGACACACCAGTCCCCCTCGAGGTGGCAACACCTTGATACTTTGGGAATCCAAAGTATTAGCTAGTGCTTCTCCTGATACACAAGCAGGAATTAACCCTGGCTCCTCACCCAGGGCCAACGGGACTGGAGGAGCGCAGGCTGTCACAGCGACAGGAACACCATATGCTAAAGCATCTTATTACTTTTGGGGGATAACCACGGTTTAATACAGCATTATTCAGGGTGTAGCAAGCGCCTCTTTCTAAGCAGCAGTGTTGTGTTGGCTACATTAAATTCAGCTCTGACATCCCCCCAGAGTGTTCAGCAGCTTCACCAGAACAGAACCTGATCAGTAAAACATCAGACTTGACCAAAGGAAACAGATGCAGGGAAAGAGCTTGCGTAGCAGAGCTCGGATTAGTATCCGCAGAGCCCTTTTGTATAGCAAAACCATCTGCGCRGCAAGATGCACCTAGAGATAATATTCCCAGGGAACCTGAGCTGAGACCCCTGAACTCGTTCAGCAGGGACCACAGATCATGGGGGGTTCCCAGGTCCTGAGCGTGACCCACAGYGTTAGCCACAAAAGGGCAGCCACTGCCCGCCTGGCACTGCTGTGCGGCTCTCTGGACTCACAGCTCCCAATTCCCACTACTTTCCGAGGGAACCCATTGCTTCGGATGCTCTGCCGGGCTCCACRCTGCAGAGACCCAGGCGCCTTCACAAACACACAGGGTAGGCAACTGGCATGTCTCCGYAGAGCTCTTCCATCCTCCCCCTGGCAAGGGTGGACACACATGGGATAACACCCTGCTGCAGTGAACCTCTTTGGTGGGGGTTTGCTTCCCACATGCTGCATGCACCTCGAAGAAAGCTGCTTGAAGCAACTCTCCCCGACACCTTCACTGCCGTGGTGCTTTGCTCCCTGGAAAGGTCGTTCAACATCTCAGCCTAGCTCTGGGAACATCCTGTGCAGSCAAGTGCTACTCTGCGGTGTCGGTCCCCACGGTCTGCTACCGGGCTGGGCTCAATTCCATAAACACAGCCCAGCAGCCTGGCACATGCATTATAAGGTACACACAATTGTGCATTAAATCAGAAAAGTTTCCATGACAGTCCTGCGTGCTGACCTGTGACAGAGRTGTTGTACCAGCAGGGTCCTGCTTCATGGACCGTCCTTCACTCATTTTCCCCCCTGCTGTCCTGCTCCAGATCTTCCCAGCTTCCTATTGCAGGGTGAAGCTGAGCCCCTCACATGCTGTCCCAACCCTTCCTCACCCCCCTTAAAGCAAGCCGTCATGGCTCAGGAGCCTGTGCAGAAGCTCCTGCAGGACCCAGCTGAAGGTGGACTTACAGAAGGAAATAAAAGCTAAAATTCATAGTTGCTCTGATCAAAGCAAGGATGCCCACAGATTTCCAAACTCCAATGGTGAGAAAAGTTGGACAAGTTGGAAAACAGAGATGCCTGTGGACCACCTGAGAGGACAACTTGGTTTGAAATGCCAACTCTTGCAGTCGGTGCAGGAGACTCGGGCAGACTGCATGGCACTGCACTTGAGATGGACCTTTGGGGGAGCAGGGTGAGAGCAGTTGCTTACCAACATCCCCTGGTTTCCTCACCCAGCATCTGCAAAGCTCACAGGGGGCTGCTGCAGACAGAGCACTCCTTAGCTCCCATGTTGTTCTGCTACGAGCACCAGACATGGTTCCAGCAGAGAAACACCTTCTCCAAAGCCACGGTCCCTGCCCCACCGTGCAGCGCTCTACCCACACGTCCTGTGAAAACAGCTGATTTTGGGGGTGAGCTTCAGCAGCCGGGACACTGCAGCCCGGCAAGCCAGCACCAGCAGCTTCCGCTCTGCCCACGGTATTTATTAGCTAAACGTGTCAGCTTTGAACACTGGTGCTTTCTAGCAGCTCCCTTCAGTCTAGGAGTGAGTGCACAGACAGATCCCACGGCTCAGCTGGTGAGCAGTTATTTGCAGGTTATTAATGAAATCATTTACTGTTTATTGCTATGATTCTGCCAAAACACAAGCAAAAAGCATTACGGTTGCTACCAGCCAACCCGCCAGTTCACAACAAGTCAGGGGAACAAATGTTTCATGTATTGCCTTCTAAAAAGTGGGTTTACAGGACCCCGTCGGTGGCCTAGGCTGCTCCCGGCACAGCTGTGCCTGGCACAGGTACAAAGGTGTCCAGGACAAACGCTGCCTCCTGCCAAAAYCCCTTATGCAGAGGAACACAGAGCAGCAAAACCACTCTGCGTAAGCACTCTCCTGAGGAACACGCGTTCACTCCAGGCGCTTTATGGCAGAGCTGGAGCCAGTGCAGCAAGGCTCTGAGTTGCACCCCCGCCTTCCCACAACTGCAGCGAGGGGCCAAGCATCCGAGCAGGCTCACAGTGATGCAGCTTGGGTCCAAAAGTACCAACTGCACTGCCTGACATACCCGCACTGCTGCCGCTGCTGACAGCCTTTTAACGGTGTTTCCTCGCAAAACACCATAGGGAAAGCAGAGGAGCATGTAAAGGAAAGAAACTGCCAACCTGCCCTTATTTTGCTGTTAAACAGGGAATCTGCTTTCACCAGCACATCAAGAGCCTGAGGAGATCAAGGAAATATATTCCTTTATACACTCTCCAGGGCACGTAGCTATTTGCAACCTGAAAAATAGTTGTTGTCACTGCACATCTGAGGAATTATCCTGAGCACACAGCGTGGCTTTAAAGGAACAAGTGCTACCCAAACTGCAGCTTGTTGCACCCTCCCTCCAAAGTGGCCCCGGATGGGCCAGCGAGCAGGACGCAGGCACGGCTGCAGGGAGGGCCAGAACATCCCACCTACAGGGACAGAGGCTGAGAATCCCCCAAGCCCCAGCACCATCACCRATCTCTGCAGATCTACTGCTGACAGCTCTTCTCCGGGGACTCCGGAGACCCCTGCGGCCAAGGCCTTCTGTGCAAGCCCTGGTCAAGGTGGAGGTGCCCACCCCAAACAGGGAGGCTGAGCAATGGTGTGGCTGACRCGGGGCCTTGGGGACATCACAGGGACTTTCAGGGAGGAAGAACAGCAGCACAAGCCAAAAAGAAGTGTCACTGAAGACCWCGAGGCCAGAATTTGGTTTCCTGCTTAAACAGAGTGAAAACAATCAAAGGACCAGAGCAGCTCACAGAAATGCATCATGATGTGCTCCCCAATAGGCACCTGCGTGGCRGATGTGCCCAGTCCGAGGTGAGTGCTGCAGCAGGGGCTCCCTGGGGAAGGGCCAGCACCCGTCCCCCAGCCGGGCACCCYGGGCCAGCAGGCGCCTGGCTTGCCTGCAGAGTTGGGAGCAGACATTACCCTCCTTCCCCATGCTCACTGAATAATTAATCCTCCAGAAATTAGTCAAGTCTTTAACTGAGCCAGCTCAGCAAATGGAGTGAGGAATTTCTAGGTCAGAACTRTGAGGAGGGCTGGGGGGGGGGGGGGGGSSGGGRAGGGAAAAAGGAAAGAAAAGAGAGCCTTAGGGCTCTGTATCCTGWTCATTTCCAAGGGATTAGCACCCTGCTCTGCCTTGCCCAGCCAGGGCCAGCACCTCCAAAGCAAGAGCTTGGATGAGAATCACTCCTCGACAGGATGACACCACAGCTGCCTTCGGACATCACCAAAGAGCAAATTTTTGTGCARAGCATCTCTCTCCATCTCACACAGYCCATTTTCCAAAGCAGAGGAAAGCACCTTACGACAATTTTATTTGTTATGTCCCTCCCGTTTCAATGCCTTTGACGTCTGCAGAGGGTTTTTTCCCCTCTTCCCAAAGCTGTCACCCAGGGATGAAGCACACAGGAAAAGCCCCAGGAGCATCACATTCCACAGCACCAGCAAGCCCTCCATGAAGCCCTCTTTTCACAAGACCAGCCCTCCATGAAGCCCCTCTCAGCCCACTCGTGCGGTACCGTCTATCGCTGTGCCCRACAATGCAAGGGGCAGGCAGGTTTCCAGCCGCGGTGCCCTGCCAAGAGACTGCAACAGCTACCGTCAGGCGCTCAGTGACAGATGCTCCCTTTAACAAAAGCGGTATCTGATGCTCAAAAAGCACTAGGTCTGTCCTCCCCCGGAGATAACCCTTGTAAAAATGAGTAAGTAATTATTTAAGAAGGTGGATCTTCCCCGAGATGGAYATAGGTATTTGGCCACCCAAAAAGATCTGGAACTGTGGGAAGAGCACACAGAGCTGGGGTGCAAGGAGGGTACCGGGGGTCAGGACAGGGTGGGAGGGTCGAGCAGTGCAGGTGAAGGGGTACCAGCGGCGCACCCCGCTCCTGTGGGTGCCGGAGCCGCTCAGAGCCAGGCAAGCGGCGGTGCCGCACTGCCCTCTCGTGTCCCCTGCCCCACACACCGCGGGGACCCGGCCCGGTCCCGCGGGGACCCACCCCGCAGCAGCCCCACTCTCCTACTCCTGCTATTCCCCRCCGTGCTGCCCTCCTCTCCTCCCACCCCTACCTGGGAAGCAAGGGGGCTGCGCGGGGGATCAGAGACAGGGTCAGCGCTTGCAGTTTCCCATCTCTCGATGAAAGCGTTCAGCCAGAAATTCCAGTGTGGTGGCATGGAAGAGGGGGCAGAGGACTCCAGTGATGGCTGCCGGACACCCCCGGCCATCCCCACRCAGCCGGGATGTGCAGGAAGGAAACACAGAGGGACCAGACTCCTGCCAGCGCCTGGGATGGAGGGACCCCATAGAAACCAGTTCTCCCCCTTGCTCACACATGTTAAAACAACGCTGACTACCATTACTGCAACTCTCTGGGCAACAGGTCCAGTCCCGAGGTGTTCACAAGCAGACCCAGAGAGGGAGGGGGGCAGGAATCAGGCACGGGAAACAGCCCATGCTGCGCCCACCTCCTACTCCACTGTTTTGTGTGACCTCTTCTTGCACCAGTAACAAAGACCGCATTCTCCGCGGGCAGCCTGCTCAGAAGCTCTCCCTAACAGCACACCACCTTATTTCTTCCTTCAGTTTAACCTGCTAGGCACCCTACAGCCCATACTTGCATTTGGAGAACGGACTGCACGCGGTTACTGCATCCGCCACCAAGCTCCCATCCCAGCTCTGGCACCTCCAGCTCTTCCCTTCACTACTCACAGGTTGTTTTTTTCCAACTTCTGCACTTTAAGACAGACAYGGACAAATGGAGCCCAGAGGAGGGCAGGGAGTTAGGGAGCAGCAGTGCAGAGGGTTGGTCCCTCTACTTGGTAGGCTACACACCCCCCGAGGGGCTCCATCTCTCTGTCCCATGGCAAGAGCACCGAAGCCTTGCTGGATGGAGATACCCAGCACCCCTTTGTCTCACCCATGTGGCTGAAGTGCACGTGGCAAAGGCTGAGGTTAGTGCACCTCCATCTGACCAGGACCATGTGCCCTGCCCTTTGGACAAAGGCCTCCCCGCTCTGAGAGGGTGGACCCCCAGGAGACAGCTCTCTGCGGGAGCAAGGGGACCATYGGGGACAGACAGGCAACAGGACTGGACTCAACACACCAGCTCCGTGCCACGCCAGCGCTGCCTAGCTCGTGGGGGTGCTGGGGACCCCGGAGCAGCCTGAGGCAGCAGCAAGGTGGCGGGGGGGCACGGCAAGCACACCCTGCCTGTCCCTCCACATGAGGTGGGGGTGGCCGCAAACAATCCCGGCATTGAGAGGCCGCTCGCCCCAGCCCATCTGCAGATCCATGAGCCTGTGGCGGACAAAGACAACGTTAGCCGATGGCGAACCCTGCCAAGGCGGGGGAGACAAACCAGCCTTTGTATCCGCAAAGGCAAAGTTAGCTTTGGGGAAAAGACTAGATAGCTCAATGACTGGAGTCTGTGCTTTGGCTGCTTTTCACTTGGAAGTTTCTAATCCATGTGCAGATGACAGCCGAAGTCTCCAACATTCCCCTTCTCTTGCCTGCCCCACACATGAGACGAGCTGGGGGTCCCACCACAGAAGCTCCCTCGTRCAAGGACCTTCAGCACGCAGCACCGGTCCACGAACGCACATTCATAGCAACAGGAAGACTGAGCCAAGAGGGGTTTGACCCATCCCAGCTTATATCCATTTATCACCCATGTTTTTCTTTTGCCCCCAGACCAGCAGAGAGCTGGGGGCTCAAAAACATCCCTCCCCAGGGTTAAGCCAAGCAGGGTCTGCACTTCTGCCCTCGGACCTGRCCCATCCTGTCCCTTCCCAGTGCTTGAACTTCACGTCCGTGCCAGCAATGATTTCCATATGCAGAAAAACAAACCCCCAAGGACAACAGGTTTTCTCCCATTTCCTCCCTTCCCCAGCTCCAGGACCAGAGCAGCCCTCCTGCCTGCAGCGAGCCAGCAGCTGCCTATCCTTGCTCATGCCCACAGCACAGACCAGCACATGTGCCATGCTTACCTCCACAGCCGTGCAATCACTCTCAGGTGATCTCAGCACAGATCTCAAAGGTGGGAAGCATTTAACAGTGGCCCCTAATGGCTTCTGCGCAGCCAGGACAGCCCAGCCCAGGACATGCTTCCCAGGGGAACCTCCCTGAAAAGGCAAATCCTCCCCGCAACTTAATGGGAAAAACAAGACCAGATATAAAGGGAATCAGGAAGAATTTTTTTCTTTACACAGCACTCACTCTGGAAAGCTGACATAATGGACTGAGATTAAATATATGTATTTGACCACTGCTGCAGTGAAACCGTCAGCTTTGACAGTATGTATCAAGTTTTCACTACTGGTACAAACGCTGTCACTCACACCTCCTTTAGTCACAGCTAGTTCACATTGCATTACTCCAATTAAAAAATAAAACACTTGCCCAGCACTCCCCACAGCTCCCACCACTACATGCAAGTACTGTGCCCAGCTCTGGTATGGGTAGGTATTTGTCAGGCTGTATACAAATGGTGAAAGGTGAGGAAAGGCCGCAAGCCCTCAGTCTGGCATTTACTGCTCATCCATGTGGTGAGGTATAGCCTCTCCCTGCCGGCAGAGGTTTGCTTTGCAATAGGAAAATGAAACAAAGGTATTGTGCACGCCAAATGCTTATATTGGAGGGCCAGGCATTGGCTCGGCTTCCCGAAACACCAGCTCACCTCTTCCCCTACCAACCATTAGCGAGTGAAAGACAGGGAGCGTGGCACAGCCCCGACTCACCCTTTGACAAGGTCCATCCCGCCCCTCGCCTCAGGGTCCGCAGCAGTTCCTCCCGGGCTCCCGGCGGCTGAGGCCAAGAGATCCTGCACCACGATGCAGACCTCCGTGCTCCACCATCGCTAGCCACCCTGCACCGCTGGAAGGGAGAGAGAGATGGAGACCCTGCCCGTTAGTGAGACGGACAGAGCCCAGCACATCGTCAGCACCTAACTGAGAGGTGAGCGACACCCTGAGCCCTGCAGAGGAGGACAACTATGTGCCCAGAGGAGACGCGCTTCCCACCCAACAGGGCCGAGAACCACTGAGTGATCTGGTCCAGCACAGTCCCACCCAGTGGCTTTGCCTCATCCCATCCCTCAAGGCTGAGCAATGAACTCAGTTTAAGGGATCTCAGCAGCCATGAGCCTGGGCACGCTGGTGCAAAAGCACACTCACAGTGAGGATGCAAACCTTCCTTCATTTGCTTGGTATCTGACATTAAACCAGGATGTGCTGTCCTCTTTCTTGATGATTATCAGTCACTGGATTGATAATGGATTACATTAGCTAATGGATTACATTAATTTCTTATTTGGCAGTGAAAAGTAGATGTGTGAACAAGAACTATGGGCTTTTACTTTCATATATCCTCCCTCCCCTCTATTTGGCACTAGCAGCCAAAATATATTAGTGYTTCCTACTGACCTCAGTCAATATGCATGGCTTGGCAAGAACGCCCAATGCATTTACTCGCTGCCACGCTGACGTTCATTTATTATTACATGGACATATCCTCATTACCCTGCAACCTGGCATGGTAAGAGAGATGATATGCTCCATTCAGAAGCCAAGGCAGAAGTATGAACTATTGGGGAAAAAGAAACCCTCCACCAGGAGCGGGGAACTGGTGTGAATCAGTCACCCTACGAGACAAAAAAAACCCACCAGCACATATACAGGCTCTCCTGGCTCTGGGCTAGCCTGCCAGTACAGAGAAGAACATGGAAATGGGAAGGAAAAGGAATAAATGGGGTGAGACCATCAGCAGACACCGTCGTTGGGTGAAGCCTTTGCTATCCAAGGGGAATAGCTAACGCACCAGGACCCACGGCACACACAAGCCTCGGAGGAGCCACGACCCCTTCCCGCAGCACAGCCCTCAATCCCTCTTGTGGCACGATGCAGGCTATGAGCCCAGTGCCCACCGGGCCCGGGAGGATGCCCGTGGCTGCTGTCCACAGCCRTATCGACAGCAAAAAAACAGGGAGAACAGGGAAGTGCAAAAAAGCTATCAGGGGAGAGAGCTTTAGCATAAAGTCTTCCTTCATTAGGGCTAATAGAGGAAAAACTCCTCCACTAAAAACAGGCATCTCAGTGCTTTTTCTGCCATATCACAACATTGCTCCATTTTCATCTGTTTCAGCTCAGAGCRCCTTTGCTTTTAGCCTCCAAACACTAATGTGCATATCACTAAACTGCCTGTTACAGATTTACCCTGTGATAGACAGAAAAAGGTGGCTGCCTGCCTTCAGCATCACTGAAATTCAGACAAATATCTGCCTGGATTCAGCCTCCACTGTGTAACTGCTGCCTGCTTCAGCATTTATATTCAAGGCAAATTTGTTGGGGGAAAAACACACAAAAACATTATTTGCAAGTCATTATTTTGCTTCACTAGAGCTGGACATTGATGCAAAAGAAATATTTGAACCGCATCCTTAGTCACACCTGTTAATCAGGAAACTGCTCTCACCGAGCCAGGACTGTGCCTCTGAATTTGTATTAATGCTCACAACCAAGTGAACTGCTTTCCGTTGCTCCTGTTCCAGCTGTGGCTGCTAAAGCAGCAGAAAGCATCTGGCCAAAAATTATTTACCCTCAGAAAATCTTGCAAAATCCAGGACAACTGTTAGGTGGAAGCCTGGAAACCCCAGTTTCAGGTAGAAATATTTTTCTGTTAATTGGAGACTGCAACCTCAGCCAAAGAGTTAAGGCTCTAATCACTGTCTCTGACATGGAGAAAGATGCCAGGGAAATTTTATTTATGACACAGCTAATGGGGTTTGCCCTTAAGCACTGGACAAATCTTCCAGCTCATTACCCAACGTTAAGAACCACTTGGACAAACTAGGTATTGGGAAGTCAAGCCTGCAGAGCAGCTCTTTGATTTACCTTAAAATGACTTACAAAAGAAAATGTCACACATGACCCTCCTGGTCATCCTCACAACACAGCAGCACCATGACTGACATCCAGAATGCAGGACAGGGTTAGGCATTTCATTACAAAACTGTAATTTTCTAAACTAACACCTCTCAGCCAAGGGCTGCTCTTYCCTGGTTTGCCTGGAAAGCTAAAGGAAAGCTGGGGCATCCTTGGGCTCACAAGGTACAGGGAAAACAGCAAATTTTTGACAAAKAAGAAAGTCTGGAAGAAAAATTCTGCATGCTCAAGTCAAGCAGATTGCAGAGAGAATCTAAAATGGAAAATGTAGGTAAAAAGAGTGCAGCAAATGGGATGAGACTACACACAGAACTCGCAGTGCCCATTAAGGGCATCCTGACCAGAACCAAAGAGAAGATTGCTCATCACTTCTCTCCCAGCTGCTCTGCTCTTCCGCCTGTGCTGCTCTTACAGCCAGGGAGGGAGCTCTGTTGTAGGCAGAGGACAACACTGAAGGGAACTGGGCACCCCGTGAYAGTCCCTTCTCTTGCCAGGCTCCTCCAGACAGCACTTCGTCCAGCCACCAGCTCACCACAAAGAGGAAGGTTTGCCATCACATGCCCCATGCACCAGCTACAGCAGACACACAGAACCTGGGCTGCTGAGCTGTTACAGCCCCATTTCATCTCCTTCCCACCTCAGGCAACGGATGAGGAGCAAAAGGTGAGGAAGAGCTGATGCAGCTGGAGATGTTCCTTAAATGGTGGCAGCCAAAGGAACCAGCTTCAACTTGTGTTTCAGGAATGAAGATCATAGTATGGCTGAGGGTGGCAGGGACCTCTGGAGATCAGTCCGACCCTGCTCAAGCAGGGCCAGATACAGCAGGCTGCCCGGGACGGTGTCTACTCAAGTTTTGAATATCTCCAAGGCTGGAGACTCCACAACCTCTCTGGGCAACCAGTAAAAGAGCATTTTTGGTGTTTAAGTGCAGTTCCCTGTGTCTCAGTTTGTGCTCATTACCTCTGTCCTGTCACCGGCACCCCAAGAAGAGCCCATCTGAGGGCAAACCCCTTCTTACTGCCRCACACACAGTAACACAGCCGTACAGGGCTCACTGCTGTAGTGCGAGAAGCTGACACCATACCTACATATCAGGCTTCTGYGGGTGCTGAACACTTCAAAACCCATGTGTGGCTGTGGATAGGGAACTGTAGTGCCCAGGGGCTGGAATGAGAGGTTCCCGGCCCTCCTCCCCAGTCCACGCAAAGCCAGGTTTTACCGCAGCAACGTATCTCCTCCACCGCCAGGACAATGCAACTGAAATTCTCACTGAACAGAAAGAAAATGCTCTTTTGCCCTTTATGGCCAGACCCAGAAGGAGCTTGTGGTGGGATGCTGCTTCTCGTTTTTGCTAAGGGTGTGTTTCAGCACCTCCGGCTGTGGGTTTGCTCTCAGGAACTCGTCTAGGCACAGCCTGGTGAGCAGCCACAGTYCCCAGGGCCAAGAGATAACCCTCCTCTCCCTCCTTGAGCTGGAGAAGGGTGCATCTAGGGAGCTATGAGCCCTCACACTTCCGACTCCCGAGCGCCTCTGGCTTTTCGCCTTTGCAGCAAGGGTGCTTGAGCACAAACAGACCTTGGAAAAGGCTCCCTTTTGCTGCCAGTGCACTGCCACTACAGGAAGGAGCCAAACAACAATGAAACTCCAGTACGACAAAACCTGGGTTACTCTTTCCACTTTCCCAACGCTCCCACAGGACCCAGGGAATCATTCGATCAGACAAGGTAAAACACTCCAGATGCGCACAGGACCAAAAGGATGTTTGTTGCAGGTGGTCTTGCAGCAGCTGCTTCCCAGAAGGGAATTTATTTCATACACAGGGACATTAGCACCAATGCCCAGAGATGCAAACCCACCCAGCAGCCCACACAGAACCCCTTACAGAAACATTCACACTTGTCTTCTYTCAAAAGAGAGTTTAACTCATACAGTTTCAAGTCATTACATTTTTAGCCAAATCTTGTGCAATATTTGCAGTGAGGATCACTGGCCTGGCAACCACTGATTTTTACATTAATGATTTTGACTTCTTTGCATAAAATGGTCACAGCCAAGAAAAGTGCAGAAATAAACAGCTTCAGGAGGTTCCTTCAAAGAACAGGAAAGAAAATCCCCTTTTGCGAAGAACAAATACAGACCATTTGGGAATTCCTGGGAGCTTTGGTTGGTTTTGTTTGTCTGCTCTTGCTTTTAATTCATAGTCACTGAAAGAGTTTTGTGCCCTTAACTATAGAATTTGCCACTAAATCAGCACCTTAATGAGAAGGAAGCAAGAATTACACATTCACTGGTTGGGCATTTGCACGCCGACACACAAACAGGAGGAGGAAGAAACAGCCATGCCAACCTCTGCAGCCAGCCTGCCCCAGACSAGCTGACAGGAGCTGGCACAGAGCACGACTTTCCATCCCCAGCAGTACACTGGCCAAGCTCTCCTTGCTCCCCCCTCAGCCACCCCTTTGCTGGTGCAAGCACATGGATGCCATGTAAGAAGGGAAAGCTTCACGCCACATCAGGCACAAGGGGAAACCCCGTCCCCCGTGCTAACAGAGCCTGGGGAGCAGCCCCATGTCCCTGGGCAGGGACAGCACTGATGTCCCATGCACTGCACAGCCCTGCAGCCCTTGAAGGGGCTGCCCAAGCTGCCACATCCCCACATTCCTTCCAATAGCAGGCAGCTGGGAAAGACAAGGATGAAAGCAAAATAAGGAGAAACTTTCAGGTGAGCACCTCACATGGATTGAGAGCAATAAACTCTTACCATAGCCACAGGCCAGCTCACGGTGGTGATCTGGCAGATGAGGACTGCTGCCAGTTATAAAGTCTCCCCAGCTCAGAGAGGGAGCAGAGATGCACTTGTCCATAAGGAGGGACACAGACACGGGACCATACAACACAACGTCCCCCTTCATACCCAGAGCAGAAAGGCAAGACATCAGCCAGACACCAATGCACACGCACCCTTTAAAGCGCTTCTTCCCCTTAGGCTGGGCTTTGCTCCCCAGGGTAAGATCAAAGGGTGCTTTGGTTTGAGAAAACCGCTGCTCCGCTATGGGTTACACTCCCCAAGAGCAGAGCAGGCAGCACCAGAAGCAGCAGCACCTGCTGTGCCAGCACARGGGATCCCGAGCCAGAGTCCAAGAAGAGGAATTAACCCCACATCACTCGGAGGCAAAGGCATTTGGGGGAGCTCAGAGACAGGAGCCAACAGCCAGGGTCCGCAGCAGGCAAAGGCTGCCTGCCGCCCTCCAGCCCTGCTGTGGTGGGGAGGACACAGGCCTGCTCTTCTCCAGTCTCCCCTCCATGCTGTTGCCCAGCAGGAGCTGGGCTTGCCGCAAAGTCCATGCAAAACACTCACTCTATTAGGATTGGCAAGCACTCAGGAACGAGTTACTCCCTTCCCTGCCAACTCAATGGGATGGGAGGAAACTCATTAAAAGCAAGATACAGTCACTCCCCACACAAGGCAGGGAAGGAACGGGCCATCCCAGGCACCCAGCAGCCTCTTAGGATGGGGAGCTGTGCTGCCGGCCACACCCCAGGCAGATGCGGGGAGGCTGGGCTGCATCACCACCTCCCCAAAACAGCAGCAGCTCTTCCATTTCGTTCCCAGCCAGCAGCCATGCCCACCTCCCCCTCGCAAAGGCAGACAGCCCTCTGCTTTCAACCGCTGGCTCCAGAGGCTGCAGACCTCAGCTGGAGGTCTGCAGGGCGACCAGACCATGGAAGAGCAGGGACCATGCCACRCTACGACAGTCACGGACGGTATTAAAGAGCCTTTGCGTGCTGTTTTGTGCACAAACACAAATTCTCTCTGTCCACTTCCTAGCCATGGCCCTGGCAACAGCCCTTTCCCCAGCACCACGCCAGGACACGGCCCCTGTGATCGGTCACAGCTGCCACAAGGGGCATCCGCCCACCGTTACAGCATCTGGCACGGCAGACCTGCCCACAGCCTGGGGTTTACTTCAAATCAGGTTCCTTTCCCACAGAAACAGGAGAGACACCACAGACATGGAGATAACTACAACCTCAAGGAAAGCAAGCACCATAACTCACACAGCCCTGAACAAGACACCCGGGAAGCTGCGTGTCCCAGGGCAGCGCACGGCTCACCAACGGAGCACGTGGTCCTGGCGGAGCCGGCTGGGCTATCTGCCCGACAAGCACAAACCCRGGTCCAACCACATCCCCATTCACCAGCACGACCAGGAGAAGAACACGTCTTGGTTTTCAGTTTGGTCTCTTTTTGGTGAAAAGAGGAATCTCAGCAGCAGGCAGTGATTTCTGGCCAGAGCAGGCACAAACGAGCCACACACAAATGTCCATCGCCGCAACACGCTGCAGCAGAGCCCTGCGGCTCACCAGGGACACCCCAGCACCCCAWGGGGCACATGGCAAAGGAGCAAAAGAAACAGGGCTACGTACTCATCCTGTACCGGGGGACCCGCAGGCCACCGAGCCAGGCTGCGGCAGAGCTGGGAAGCGCAAGCTCCGTCCAAGTCGGTCGCACAGAGGAAGGATGGCACGATGGAGGGACCCACAAGCCACCTCAGCCCCCCGTTCTCATCACCACCAGCACCACGTCTGCGATGATTTAATTCCCCGATTCAAGAAAACAGAAAAATCGGGAAGCTCTCTCCCCATCCAAGGCAAATGGCTGCTAACAGAAGCAGCCTGGCGCAGCTGTGCTCCCCGAGCACACAGAGTCCGGCTCCGTGCAAGACTCCAGCATGTCAGCAAGCAAATCCTCTTTGCCTATGGGCAAGGGAACTGTAGGGAGGAGAAAAAAAAGCATCAAGAAACTCTTTGTCTACAAACATCCCAGCCGGGTGCACGTGCAGCATGCGCTTCCTGACGAGGGCGGAGGGGGAGCCTGAACTTCAGAGACACCATTTCCGCCTGCAGCTCAATCCGCTCACTTATTGTCTTCTAAAAATAAAAGTAAACACTGAAGAAGAGCTCTTTGTTTTTATTTCTGCTGTGTCAGAGAGATTTCTCTGGTAGGAACAAGYTGTGGGACCTCTTCCCAAACCTCTGGGAGCTTTTCCTGAGACCAGAGCAGTYCCGAAGAAGCAGTGGGTGTCCCAGGGACCAGCAGGCAAGGAGGGCTGCCCTCTCTTTCCTCCACCGCACAGCTGCTGATGGTGTCGATGGTGAGGATTACCTTCCCTGGGTTCCCACCTGTGCTGGGCTAGTGTCCTATTCCCTCTGCTGCAGGTCAGAGAAGAGGGCCWCTGCCTAAAGGGCCGGAAACCTCAGTCTAAACCACATCACTCCCCTTAACGAAGCACCAAAGCACGAGGAAAGCCAGAGCAGTGGCCTTTTTAACACATAAAATACCTATTAAAAAAGTAAGATTGAGATATACATCTATATCTCTCCCACTTTTTTTGCTTCCAAATCTTGCTTCCCAACAAGCCCAGCAGCAGGCAGCGTTAGCTGGCCGACAAGGCCAAGCTTGAGCCCCGAACAGCCCCACAGCTGATTAAAAGCAAGCACAAACTTCCTCACCAGGCAGCTGCTGTAATCTAAGCATTTCACTGCTTTGCCAGTTGTTTGTTCAGGCTCTTCCTTTACTATGGAGCTGCTGTACAAAACTGCAGGGTAATGAGACATAAACACAATTATCTTTTTTTTGACCTGCACTAGGAGTAAATCCAGCATTAATAGTCCAAAGCTTCAGGTGTCCTCCCTGATTTTACAAAGTTGCTTATCTAAGCAAAACCCTGCAGGGACCAGCCTCACTACCCAGAGCAAAGCTCTTCCCCCACACCCTCATTAACAGTGTTTCTTTAATCTGCCAGCTCCAAAAAAGAGATTGGTTAAAAAAAAAAAAAAAAAAAAAAAAAAAAAGAGAGACATCTGTTTTCCCCATTTGAGTCCTCTAGCCCACTTCCCAAGGAAAGCACCATGGGACATTTCATCAGGCTGCTAAGGACACATCGCAAGGAGCAGCCAGGCTCCTGAGAGACAAAAGTTATCCATCCCAAGGCAAGGGGCAGTTCGGAGGGACAGCAGGAGATACAAGTGGAGCCCCGGCTGCCAGCCTCCTTCGGCAACTGAGATCCCCCCAGCTATGTGCTCTGCTGCACGCCGGCACCGGCCCTGCCCTCCACCTTGCCTGGGGACAAATGCATTAAAAGATAATGGGCTTGACAGAGCCCCAGCTCGATTACAGCAGCTCCGAGAAGAAAAAAAAAAGGAAGGAAAAAAGCAAAGGAAAAGGTCTCATCATTGCGAACATCCTCCCCAGGGCCCGATTACCCCCAGAGAGTAACAAAGTGCAATAACCAGGACTGGACAAGTAAATCAACACAGCCCTGTGCAATAAGCCGGTCTGTGAACGCACACAGCAAAGCCTGCTGATAAAAATGCCATTAACTCCCAAACCATTCACTTCCTGGCTACCAAGTTACACACAATGTGTTTGCTTGGGKKTTTTTTTTCCCTCCAGAGCAATGACAGTGACCCGAGACTGGATGCAGTCTTCGGAGCAAACAGGGCACTGCACAATGCTCCTGGGGCTCAGCATAGCTGGGGAAAGGGGAGTCTCCCCTCTCCAAACACAACTCAGCCCCCAAAAGGTCAGCAGGACACTACAACTGCGGACATACCAGTTAATGAGGAYTGGAGTATGAAAAAAATAATCGTTAAACAACATTGTGTATGTGCATGTGTGCAYGTATGCGTCAGGCGGTGACTTTGGGGTCTCCACGGGGAGCCGCTGCCTCCCCAGCCCAGGCTAGCACCATCCTCCGTGGCTCTCCCTGCCCCGGGGCCGCAGCCGGGCTCTCCTTCACCATCCCTGCTGCTTCAGACAACACGCTCTGTCATGAAGGGAGGACTCAGCAGTGTGCAACCTCTCCCCAGTCTCTGTGAGCATTTTTCTAYCCTAACAGCTGGGTCTAACACAGGATGGCTCATTTTCCTCAGCCATCCAACCACTCCCTCTTTCAGCAGCTCTGGGAGGCTGCACATCAGCTCCGGTGACCTGCCACCATTTCACACCGCACAAAAAAACCCACAATCAAATCCATGAAGCAACTCTATACATACCAACAAAAGAGAGAAAATAGCTTTGCTGCTCATTAGTTCACCTATGAGCCAGAAAGCCAAGCCACACCATTAAAATTTGTGGGCAAGAGAGACAGCAGGCTGTTTGACCACCGAGCATCCAGCATCCTCCCCTGCAGCAGGGAGAGCTCCAGGACCCCGCCAGGGCTGAGCAGAGGGTGAAGCCCAGGCAAGCCACAAGCCCTGTGTGCCCGGAGGTGCCCAGACAGCCAGCTTTCACCTTTGCTCATCCCCGGCACAGCACACACGCTCGCTACAGAAATCCCAGAACCTGAGAAACAAGGCCCGGYGCAGAGCCGGGGCCAAACCAAACAGCAGCCGTGGCACAGGGGGACCGACACAGGGACGTGACCTGGCCATGCCGGTGCTGCTGGGAGCACTGCCAGCCTGGACAGGACATGCTGGCAACCAGGGCCAGGCCAAGAGCTGGCAGGAGCAAAGATGTCGTTAACCAGGAATTTTAAAGCAGACTGTAACCTTTGCTAAAGAAAACCCACAATTTTTAGCATCCCAGTTAAAAACTGACCAAGCAGCGGTATKAAAGAACAACAGTGTCCTTAGAGGAGGACCCATTTATTACAGCTGTAAAATTTTAAGACACTCTTATCTCGCAGTTGTACCAGGATAAGCTGCAATGCATTGTTAAGTTGTGCAATTACAATTTTACAGGTGTATGGACTGATTTACTCAAGGCATATCCTCTGGGAACCCAGGGGATGCTTGTCAGCGCCCGTCTTGGTCTGACTCGCAGCCCGGAGCCGACCGAGGCACAGAGGGACACTTCACACCTTAAGCACTYTGGTGGTGCAAGAGCCATGGAAAGGCTTTGGCTTTCCTCCAGKCATCGTCTTAATTTATTTCAGTGTGCTTCCTTGCATTAGAGGCAAAATCAACAGCGTAAACTTGCCAAAGCTATCAGCACCACCACAGCTCCCAGCAGCTGCCAGAAGCCATGGGCAGGCAGGGGGAGCACCCTGGGGCAGGGCCGGGTGCTGGCAGTGCTGCCAAGGCAGGTTGCGTCCCGCCAGCCCAACATCCTCCTGCAGCCTCCAGCGCTGCAGCCTGCGCCTTTTCCCTAGAAAGGTCCAAYCTCCAAAAATCCCCAGGCACAGGCAGGCACTGCTCCACTTCAGGGTGCATGCACACCTCTGGAGCAGGAAAACTTCACAGCCACGCCACACAACAAGGCCRTGTCCCCCCTTAGCTGCCCTCCCATCCCTCTGCTCCTCATCCAGCTCCCCAGGATGAGCCAAGAGAGTGAGAATAGCCAGTGTTCCCATGGGACATCCATCACCCCATAGCAGACATCCCCTCCGAGAACACTGGCTGCTCTCTRCAGACCGGGAAGGAGAGCAGAGCAGCTGCCTCGCGAACCACCGTTCCCAAAGGCAGTGCACACCCACCCTTCACTGCCAGGACACGCTCAGCATTCCCTGGGAAACACAGAGGAGGGCAAAACCCAGCTCTCATCCCTCTTGCCCCACACATTAAGCTCTGTGCAGGCAGTGCAATAGCACCCAGGAGGGGTGATTACTAGGATACCTGTCCTAGTTAATTATTACCTGGCCAGCTATCTACATTTCTGTACAGGGACAGCCGCCTTCAAATTCAGGGAAGGAGGCAGAAGTGGTACAAGCACTTTTGCACTTGCTGATCCACAAGCAGCCTGCCCGGCAGACCCAGCTCATCCCCAGCCCCTCCCCACACACACCGAGGGCAGGGCAGGTCTCCCATCCTGGGAGGAAGCAGGGCACAGAGGGGTGACATGATCTGCCCAGCCAAGCAGGGTCACGCTGCCTCTCCCAGGTGCCCTATCCATTAAGGCTCACCAGCTCCAGCCATACTGTGGAGGGGTTGGACCACTGAAAAGCAGGACAGCTTTGCTGGTTTTGAGCCGTAGCACTTCCAGCATCCTTTGTCTGCCACCAACAGCTCATTTCTACCAGCACAGCTCCTTTTCTGAAGCACGCTCACCTGCTCCTCTTCTCTTTCAGGTCCACATCAACATGTTGCAGAGCCAAGCTACACAAGTGCTTGTGCTGGGCACCACGGCTGATGCCCAGCTCAGCAGGGAGGACACGCTGCCCRACAATGTGCCAGCAGTAGGGCAGACCGCTCCAGGAGCAGAGACCTCGCTGGTGCCGAGAGAGTGGAGGAAGAGCCCAGCAAGCCAGGCATGGAGAGGACTGGGCTGGCTTTGACCTCCCCAGTTCTGCCAAATCTAACAGCACACCCCTGCTAGAAGAGTAGGTTTCAGCTTGCAGACCAAACACCCTTCAAATCTAAAAGCTATTTCTAAGGGATGTAGAAGGCACAACACCACAGCTCCATACACATTACAGAACAACCCACCTAAGAAGTTCCTACTGGATTTTGCACCTACACTGAAGCATACCTAGAAAGCCAACAGTCAAAAGAAGTTGAAAACCTTTTTTGCATCATCTTTAAAGGGAGGAAAAGAAGATAAGGAAGCCAAGATAAGATCAAGCGTGTGTTCTGTAAGCCTCAAGCCAGCCTCAAAATTAAGTCCCGAGGTAAGAAGAGCAAACTAATTATTTTACCTCTCTGAAAAGCTTTTCCTTTACTCATGACAAGAGCATTCGTGTTCAGGACTGGGTGCGTTCAAGGGAAATGCTCTTTAACGCAGTTAGTGTGGTACCAAGGTGGGAAAAAAAATGAAAAAAAAAAAGAAGAAAAAAAAAGAGGCAAGCCCACTGCAAACCTTTCCTCCACAGTGTCATGTTTCTGCATGGATGCTCGTAGTTTAAGATGGGGCGTTTCTCCAGGACAGAGAGTGGGTTCACACGTGCTTTTCCTTCCAAGAGCTACAGTCCCTGGGACTCCACTGAACATGGGCTCCCCTGCCAGTACCCAAGCAAGGCTGTAAGCATCAACGCTTAATGAAGAGGCTTTTAAGCAAGTTGTATCATAAATGCAGCCAGGAATCTCTCTGCCTGGAGGGTAAATACGGTCCGGTGACCTTACTGAGTCACTGCCTGTTGACTCATTCACTGGCAACTTGGGCAACAGTTGGCTGAGTCGTAGGCAAGGAGATGGATGTCATGGTGACACAGACTCACAATGACTCCCCTAACACAGGAGTCTTGCAGTATCTCCAGGACAGCAGGGGCTTTTTGTTTGTAACAGCCATCACCCCCCTCTGCTCTTCTGCACCCTCTCCCACCTCCTCACRCCACGCATACGCTGCCAGGGGCCATCATCACACAGGAAGACAACTTCATCTGCTCTTGTGACAAGATGGCTCCCAGCAGAAGCAGGTAAAGACATGTCACTGTTCAACATACCAAGGAATCGAGTGGAGAGGAGCAAAAGGCCACAATGCCACCCAAAGCAGTGAACCCAGCGCCAAAACAGCAGCCAGCCCCCAGGCACCACCCCTCTGACCCTGCTGCACGGCAGCCCTGGCTCCAGCTGCCACGCACACCCTGTCTACAGCCACTTGCAGGGCACATACTAGTACCTGCACTGGGCTCTCCCTGCCAGAAAGTCAGCCTTCTGCAATCACTGCCTTGTCCCCAGGGAGAGAAGGGAAGAGGGATGTAATGCTCTGCCAGCACCACTGTCCCACCCCCACACACACCCCCCTCACAAATACAAAGATCTCTTCACAGGAACCACGTGAAAGGGTTGGTGTCAGTGCTGGCTTTGGGAGCAACACACAGAGAGCTAAAGCTCTAATATTAGGGCAAAGATGATGACAGGGAAGAAGGGAAGGAACCAGAAGAGAACTGCATAAATAGCAGCATTGTCCTTACTCAGTTTCACAGGGCATCAGATGTCAAATAAGATCTTTCACTCAAGAGCTGAAGCCTCTAATTGATTCCCATCTGACAGTTTCTTATCCAGCAGTTGTTATCCATCCAAACAAGCTGAGTAAATACGCTTTGCTCTACCATTAAAGCTGGCAACGAATCATTGGCTTGCAACAAAACCAGTGTAAACAGCATCATTCCTCCTGGGCCAGAAGATCTCCTCCTGTTCCCCAGACCTCCCCCTCTGCTGCACTTCAATGCTCTGCCAACCCTGGTCCTGGCAKGGGGTAAAGAGCTACATGGTGGGGGGGCCCCCTGCACAGGCCCCCTTGGCTTTGGGAAGAAAAGTTGYGCTCTCTGGAGAGTTTGGGCTCTCAAAGCACCTTTGCACATCTCGAGTGAAACCTGCTGCRGCCCAGTACATTCCTTTAATAAGCAGAGACATCCAATCTACAGCCTACAACCAAGAATCCTTACAGGAGGCAAAACCTAGTCTGAGTAGAGAAAGTTTAGCCTGGCAGGGCCCACAGACACATCTTGCGGTTGGGCAGAGTTCGAGGAAGACACTGAGTTCCTGCCCTRGGCACATTTGTCCTGCCCTTTGGGGTATCCCCTAGCAGACTTCAGCACCCCATGCAGACCATCAGAAACRCTTGGCTTTTCTGCTGTTCTGCCCCAACCTTCTCCAAAGAGGCTGTTTAGGGAGAGCACAGGAGCCTAGGCGCCCTGTGGTCCATTCTCTTGGACTCTCTCAGCATCCACAACTATGGGATGAGGTATGTCAGCGGGTATATCCTGGTTGAGTCCTTTCTGGATCCATCTATAGACCTGCTGGCCAAGAATCTGCCCAGTGTCTTTCAGAYGAGCCATCTGCCTCCACAACCTACTGCAGGACCAAGCTCCAGGCATTTGCTACCTGTTCAGTGAAGCAGCGCCTTCTTTCATCTCCTTTCAATTTAGTACCCACTAGTTGCACTGCCATCTTCTAAGTTTAGTATTGACAGATGYGGTGAGCAACAGTTGCACCTTCATCTGACCCACCACCTTCAAGATTTTGTAAGCCTAGATCAGGTCACTGTTCATGCCTGTTTTCAGATTGCTGATGGAGCCCCCAAACCAGTCCTTAGGTGGCCCCACCACTGACTTCTCCATCCTTAACAGTTCAAAGGTGACCATGCAGCCTACCATCACACAACTCCCTTTCCAATACCTACAAGACCCTTCTTCCAGTGCCTGAGCGCCAYCAATAAGAAACAGTAGAGCTGAACCCCGCAGGGGCACCAAGCACATGGGACCGAGGGTGCTGCTCTCCTAAGAGCACTGCACCATCAGCAGGTATGAGCATCTTTCCAGGTGCATCCCACCACCCAGCCAGCACCCAGACCCATCAGCACACACCAGACTCCACAGGAGAGCCAGCTGGTGGAGCTCAAGGGAGTGATACACACACGTTTACCTCCTGTGTATCCGGCTGCTGGCCAGATCAGGCTCGGAGGCTCTCAATTCTTCTGTGCAGAGCACGCAGYGTCCTTCGGTGCAAAGCTCACACTTCTGCTGCTGTGCCCGACAGCACAACCGCAGTTCGGGCAAACAGCCGTTATCCATCCGAACACAAGATCAGTGCGGCAAATGAGAACAAACACTTCTGCCACAGACTGTGCTGGAGTATCACTGCGGCAGCGGCTTCACCAGAAGGCTTTGCTTAAACACTCTGTGATCCCAGTATAAGCTATGTCTTTGCTTCTTGACATTGGCAAAACCCCAAAGCACTCAGCTTGGAATAAATCCAAAGCAAAAAGAAAAAAAAAAGAAAAAAATAATCGACATTTTGCAAAGATGATTGTTGAGAGCTAGTGAGACCTTGCAGTTTTACAGAGGTCCYACTCAAAGCATATATTGCTTTTTAAACCCAGAAGAGAACAACTGCCGAAACAGCAGTCTTGTATAGATTTCAGCGCAATGATCAGCACCCTCCAGTGAGGAGGAGGGAGAATTGTRAGGGTGAGGATATAAATAGAGTATAGATATTTGCTATAAGGACCAACGGTCCTAGCTTAACATATGCCTGTTGAGGGACATGTCTGAAAACATACTGAGGAAGCACAAGTATAAACTTCTACCTGAACCSTATTTTAGGAAGTTTCATAAACGCTGACTTTAGTGCCAACATTTGAAATTTTCCTAAACAGAGCTGAAATCACTCATTCCTCACATGACCCCAGAGGCCACGGAAGCAGCACCGAGGAGCCCCAGCACAAGCTCGATGGGTAGGGACGGCTCTAACCAAACAGGATGAACAGGATCCTTGGAGATGCACACAGAGAATCTGTTTTCTTTCCAAATCCGCTGGCAGACGCTAACATTACCTTGCCCAGGGCACCCCCAGATGGTGCTAGACCCATAACCTCAGCAAAGCCTCACGAGGCAGTGCCACAGCCACCACTCTGAAGGTGGCCACCAGAGCCAACCTGCAGGGATGACACCTGGTCCCCAGCTTTGGAGGACCACAGTGCTTTGTCACTTGGAAATGTCATTGTTTCAAAGGGAAGTAGAGGAATAATATAATTACATATTTCCGATATCTCTGTTTACTACTGAATTTCCAAATCCTCTCAGAAAACATTTCTTGGGAACATTGCTGTAAGCATAGCTTTGCTGGAAAACCTTTTTACACTTGGACTCTGACTCGGAGGTTAYGGCAAATCCATCTCACATCGCTTAGGGTGAACTGGGAACAAGTGATAGTCAGGGCTCAGCTGAGAGGTAGAACAGGCAGCTCAAACAGGAGAAAAAGGGAAGGGAAGTGGGAACATCCTCAGATACACACTCAGCTGATCATAGACTACTGGTTTAGCACATCCTGAGCTCGTCTATGCACACACATRGTACATACTCCCACTCTACTCACAAAACCCACCTATGGCAAGTGGGCAAGTCTATGGCAAGACATGCCCCCTCCCCCCAACTTTGCTGTCACTGGATTTGGCCCCAGGTAATCCCTCTGATCATGCCAATCCAAGTTACTCACACTTAAGCCCTCTCCCCAGGATCAGACCTGTTGCAATTGTCACTTCTGCAGGATTTCTAGTTGTGCTTGAATTTTAATGCCCCAGTAAAAAGGAGAGTTTATGATCCTTTAAAGCTGTAATCTTCTCTGCACTGAGTATGAAGGATATGCTTCATGTTTGCGATATGGGTGGAGGTAAGATTTATGATGTCCTAAAACTGTACACTTCCCTGCTTTTAAGTCTCTGGGTTTTATAAATGATGCAGCACGCGACGGCACCCCATGCTGCCATCCCTCGGCAACCCTCACAGCTTGTCTCAGCTGTTGGAAATTTCCCACCTCGCTCCATCTGCTTGGTGTAGATGCACAGAAAAATTTCTTCCAAGTTTCAAAGGAGTGGACTGGAAAGACTACCAAATTCAAAGCAGCAGACACGTCAGTCAATGAACAGTGGCTGAAACCCAACATCCTTGGGTTTCAACTTGTGGTGCTCCAAGGGAAGTGGAAGCAGCACCCTCGCACCCACCGCATACCAGCACCTCACCCTCCCCTCCAGCCAGCAGACTGCTGTCGGGCATGGGGCTTTCTCTAATGCTCTCCATGAACAAGAAGCAAACTTGAYTTCCAAATACCTTACACCATCCCCGCCCTTGAGAAAGGCATACTCCTCCACCTCATCACGCCACCTCTTTACATTCAGAACATGCTTAACTCCTCAGTATTTCTATATGCCATTTCTGTATACACTCCTACCAGGTGTCCTGTCCCAAGGGATGGTCCAGAAGGACATGAGTCTCTGCACCAGGTCCCAAAGCATTTGGCCAGGCTGCCAGGATTTTACTAGACTCCACACGTGGCTGCATATCAGTCCCCTGGGCCAGGGGTTTAGAGCCCATCACATGCAGCCACYTGCCAGCATCTGCCTGCATCACAGGCAGATACCAGCATCATGCAGACTGCAAGACAGTCACAAGCGTGGGGCACAGGACTGGCACAGGTAACAAAGCCCTTCAATTCCCTGGTTGTGAAAGGCCAGCCTTGTCTCTCTGCCAAGCACTTCAAGACCTGAACCTGAAAAGCAGAGCAAGAAAGGACCACACATAACACGAAACCTCAAGTTTCACAGAGCTCTTTTCTCAGGGAACTACAAATATTTGTAGTGTTTTATCCAACATGCCTCCGTATTTGCCCAATGCCTAAAGATAGATGAATAGGTCACGTACACTTACGATATAAAGATTTCATTAGATTTCAGCCAAAACACCAGTAAGGCACTGTTGCCACACTGAAACAATACAGCATCAGCAGGCACATGGGGACCCAGGCCACCGGTGCCATGGCAGGCTCCCATGCCCATTTGGTGGCCGTCCCCTTGCCAGCCTCAGGGATGGATGCTCAGATCACATGCACCAGCAGTTTGTCCATGTCAATGACCACTGTCCCCACAGCCCAGCGGAAGCCACCCCAGAGGACTGAGCCACCATGGGCAAGGCARTTGCTGGCGGTGAGTGCTAGCGCTTTCAGGAGGTGAGGTTTGCAGCAAGCACCTCTAGAGCCTCCTCCAAAGCCTCCCCRAATGCCAGACCAGGCAGCATTCCCAAGCTCTTTGCCCTGAACGGTGACACAACAAGTTGTGACCCTCATGTTAACTTTGTACAGCAGCACCCCAGAGCCGGGTCTGTATCTCCACGCAGTCAGGCAATCCATCAACAACAAAATCTACTCCTTCTACATGGTCTTTTTCTCCAAGAAATGCTCCTGACTGATCCCAGTAGCTCAATTACAGAGCTCTGGCTCCCTCTCCCCTACAGCCTGTTTTCAATCATGTGTTAAAAGGGCAAGTAAYGCAGATACAAATCTGCACTAAAGGTCAGGTAGGTTCCCCCACCCTGCAAGGCTGAAGGAAAGCCCCTCTGACTTGCTGGAGAGGGCTTGGCACAGCAGAGTCCCTTCTCCAGCCCCAGCCACCTTGCCCTCCCACACCAAGAGCCACCCGCCTCAGCCCCAAAACAGGCAGCCAAGGCCAGCGCCTCTCTGTTATCCTGGACGTGCTGGGGGCCCCAAAATTGCCTAACAGCATCACMCCAGCACCAGGATTGGGCAACGTGTCCAATCCACCTAGGACACCCTGCTGGAGACTGCCATGGCAGAGCCGTTCAGCATCTTTTCCCCCCTCATGCAAGATCTCCCCTGCCACACAGACAGCAGCCATGACTGCCAATCCAGAGACATTAACTGACCACAAAAATAACGAGCAAGACCACTGCTAGGAACTGCTGCCCACCSTTTTGCTTCCTCCTCCAAATCCCATTCACTTTGTTTGAGAAAATAATGAGCTCACCCTTAAGGCCTGCTCTTCCCCCCCAGTAAACTTGCTCTTCCCAGATAGAAACCCACCACCCCGGCAACCCAACTGCYAGATACATGCAGAAAACACAACAACCTCAAGCCAAAGCACACAGCAGCAGCAAGCAAAACAGCACGGGACTCATCTTTGAAGTCAAAAGTTTGAACACAGGGACTCTGATACGCTGAGTTTCGGGACAAGCCATTTCCTCCCTGAGCTGGAAATGCCACAGCTGGCATTCAAGGACAAGCCCTGAGGAGCTGCAAACCAGAGCAGGCGCACAGAAGGGCTCGAGCGGGGAACGGAAAAGCCAGACCTCACTCCTGCTCCTCCAGAAACACCGGTCTGCTGGATGGCGACGGCGGTGTAGCCCCAGCCAGTCGCTGCACTGCGAGATAAGGAGCTGGGAACAGCGCGTCCAAAGCTTCCCACCAGAGGCAGAGCAGGGGGCTGCTGGGAGCAGGGCCATCGACACAGACCCAGGAGGGCAGGCTTGGATCTGGATCCAGAGACACCCATGGGTCCCCACGGCTTGGGAGCACACAGGAAAAGGAAGCTGGGGGGGAGAAAACAGCCATTCTCAGAAGATTTGGCTTCAGTTGAAGCCAGCCTCACAAGGTCAATGTTCTGGCAGGGACTGGGAAACTTCTGAGATGATGTCTGCTATTTTAATTTTAAAATGTTGCTGGAATGACTCAAATGGCGAGTCCAACACTATCCCCAGCAGAAGAGTGAGTTAGCATGCCGCACCCCAAATCAGTCCTAAACCAGACCCTCACTCCCCCTGACTTTGGCACACAAGCGGCAGGAGCTTGCTGCGAATGGAAATGCAAGCTTTCGTGCAAAGGTTACACTGGCTTTTCCTCAAGGAGTTTCAGTCCTCTCTGGCTTGGTAAACCGAACAGGAGCGTGACCTGCTGGTGCTCACCTGAGTATTGCAACAGGGAAAGTTACCCAGCAAAAGATGACTGTCCAGAAAAGATGAAGCCACGTTCAAAACACATGACTGCAAACCCAAATTACCACTTCCAAAAGAAAGCAAAAAGCCGCAAGATGGGTTTTACCCCCAAAACTCATGCCAGCATGATATAATATATTGTCTTCCCCTAAACCTCTGAGTCTTGCTGCAGCCCTTCCCTTGGAGGAGACACCAGCAGCAGCAGACACAGCCCCACACCRTGGAAACAAGACAAGCTTTATCACGGTTGTGGTTCAGGGTGTATTTAGCACATTTTTATCATATTATGTATTTTTGTCCAATTCATTTCACTACAAAGGGAGAAGAGTTGGAAAGATATACTTAAGCTGCAGGAGTAGTTAAAAAAAGAAAAGATCAAAGGTCCTTCATTTAAAATTAATTAATTCAAACCTGAACTACTAACAAATTAAAAATTCAAACCACATACAGGGCTACATTTCTTTCCAAGTAATTTTCAAGAACCTCTAGTGCTGCAAGATAAGTTAATCGCACATTCCATTAATTTGCAGCATGCACAGTGGAGGTTAACCTCCACTTAATTAGAACTAATTTTAATTTTGCTAGAATTGGGCAAGCACACTTTATAAGAAATCCTCTTGACATTACACCTCACAGGGAGGGAACAGTAGCTCTTTATGCTGCCTCTTCCCCTCTCCCTACACACACATCATCGCCCTGCTGCCCCTATTGCAGCCCCTCTTGCAGTCTCAGCTGGAAGAGCAGAGGCGTTTCACAAGGGACCACAGCCGCTGAGGAAGCGGTGGCAATAGAAAGAAGAAAACGTACGATTTCACTTCCGCAGCATTCCTGCTAAGGGGATTGGAGGGGTACACGAACACAAAACAAAACGCCAGAGCCRCCAGAGAAAAGGCCACAGAGAGCTGATGGACCAGACGCACGTTGCATCCCAGTTTGCCTGCAAAGTAATGCAGGAAAACCAGTGCTGAACCATGCTGGATTCACGCCACATGTGCAAGATGCGACAGCTAGAGAGGAGGCGATGTGGAAAGGACCAGCCTTGGGACAGCCCTTCCCAAGCAGCCTGCAGAGCGGGGTGAAATCTCGCTGCCCTCTTCCCTCCCACCCGACAAGGCTTCGAGCCAAACCTGCATCYGCTGGAGCTCCCGCGGCTCTGAGGGTGGCCAGGTCCGGTCACAGCATGACTCCTCGGCTATTTACACACACGTCCTTCCAGACCAGCCATTCACCCTTTCAGCAGCTCGATGCTACCAGAGCACACGGCTGCCTGGTCCCTGTTAAATCCCCACCATGCCAGCTTCACTGCTGAGTCCTCACCCACSAAACCAGCCCCAAACAAGAGCCAAGGACTCGAGTCAGAGCCCAGGAAGGCTCCCAGCACCTTCACGCACCACCAGCTTTGCCATCAGGCATGCTCCAAGCCTTCCCCAGCATCCTGCCTTCAGCTCTGCCTCTTCCCCAGCCTGGCCCAGTTTCCAAAACTGTTTCCTGCACACTTTTGGTTTAACCTATGCAAAAAAAAAAAAACATGCTAGAGGGTGGCCTCCAGCTCAATCAACCCAAATTGATGCAAACCATAATTCAAAGCAACTTAAAGCCATCCACCCTAAAATTTTTTAAATTTGCCTAAACCAGTTTAAAGACTTAAATCCCCATCCTGTCCAGGGCTCCTCTGCAAGTGGGAGATTTTCCTGCAGGGTCGCAGGGGGCTACACTTCCATCGCCCTAGACCAATGCCACCCACTGGAGCCCCCCGGTCCAGCAAAGCAAGCGTCCCTGGGAGCTGCAGGGGCACCCACACCTGCCTTCCCCAGGGATTAATGCCAGCCCCGCTGCACCTGCCCAAAATCATGCCCAAATCACTAGCTCAGCCTGCGTTCACAGGGCACMGTTGAGGTTTCACTCGCACCCAGCAGAGGGTAAGGACCAGCTCTCRGAGACGCAGAGATCCTTCTCTGGTGAGAGCTGTGTTAAACACTGACCATCTCGTGTGCAGGACAGCTCGGCCGCTACGCAGCAGGCTGCCAGCCTGGGGACGATGCCCTGCACACACAAGACAGAAGTGCCTGTTTGCCTTCTCACTACCTTTGATCTGAACTTCTCGTCCCATCCCTGCCAGCACCGCTAACGACACCTCCTGCCACCACCAAGCCAAGTAAACGGGTGACTTCACCGCGGCTTCCTTCACCTAAATTGTCTCCGGAGACCCCGCTGCTGCTTTCCAGCGGGCGCAGCATCCTCCAAGCACAGCTGCGCGGCCCCCGCTTCCTTCCTCTCTGCAGACCTCTGGTTTGCATCCACTGCTCCAAGCCCCGCACAAGTTTTAACCTCAACCTCTTCTCTGACAATATTGGCTCCACAGCGATGCCTGCRCGCTTCGGGACAAGCAAAACCAGTAAGCAACCCCTCCCTGGGGTCCTCCTTTCCAGTGCTTCCACACACAGCAAGAAGCTTCCAGGGGCTCTTCAGGGTCAGTGGGACTGATCAAGACCTGAGCRGTCCTTGGGAGAACAGGCAGGGCAGGAACAGCCCAGGCTCAARCCCAGGGACGAGCAGCATGATCATTGCCACTCTCTGCTCCAGGATCAGAAACTTCCCAGAGGATCAGGCAGAGGCACATTTGCACCCAAGCCCTCTTGTCCACAGCACCCAACAAACATGGGACRGCATCAGTACGCCAGGGTGGCAAAGCATGGCCAGCCAGGGAGGGAAAACACCTGCGACATCTGCAAAAACCCTGTAATATTTTGGCAAGAGATATTCTGAATCCTTCCATTATATTTTTCTGTGAGGCATAGCAAATATGTGCTTGAAATAATTTTATTTCAAGCTTTTTGAAGAACCAGATTACCCAGTCTGCTCCAGTACAAGATTCTAGGCAGAGAGACACTCCCCAGCRCCATCCCCAGCAAGCAGGCTGGTAGCACATTCCTGAGGCTTCCTCTGACCCTGGCCAGGGCTCAGCACAGACAATTAAAGCAAATATATTTTGAAGAAAATTAGCCCTTCACTTTCAGGCTCATCTGGTAGCTTTTACCAGGCCTGCTTTCCCAGCCCAGAGCTAATCCATCAATGAAAGCATCACCATTGATTTTGAGGGACTTTGGCTCAGCGCRCGAATTTTAACATACATCTGCCTCCTCGCACAGGCCAAAATCATTCTTCAGACCATGCTTTTATCCTCAAAACACTCCCCAAGTTCAAGCCAGGCTGCTCTCTTTGAGCCGGCACATTTCATTCTCAAGAAGATGCATTCCCACATCTACCCGTCGTTTAATCGTGCTTTGCTGCTGTTGGTTTGGGAGCCGTATGCACGGGTGCACAGGGCGGCTGCATCGTGCAGACCGACAGGCAGGGCTGAGCGCGCCGAGAGCCGGATGCTCCACAGGAACAGCAGSGTTATCAACATGCGTTTGGGATGCTCCTTAAGAGTAGAAGGGGGACAGTTTCAATCAACCCAATACAAGATGGCCCGCAGACCACAGCATCGTGCGCAGTGTTTGTTGCTTTTTTTTTTAATTTTTAGGTTTTATAAGCTTTAACAGGTCTATTTTCCCCTTAATTGGTGCAATTGTTTTTAACCCTGCTCCTGGAGCCACGTTGCTATGGTTACCCTGCACAAGCCTCAGTGAGTGAGGTGTATTTTTAGAATTGCCAAAATACACATCTCTAACAGAGCTTTTCTGTACAGACCTCTCCTTGTTCTGTGACACAGGAATTAAGGGCATTCAATGGAATTAAAATGTGGGAAATTCAAAACCGATTAAAGGAGAGGCCCGTGGTGCAGCCGGAGCATGGCTCCAGCCCCCACGGTCCAGGGTGCTGTGGGGGSATGTGGCTTTCCCCCACTGCCTGGAGGCAGGTCCAGGGCATAGCTGAGGCTACGGCCTCACCAGGACCACAGGACATGGTGGGACAGCTGAGACGACCAAGTGCTGCAATGGATGGACATGGGCTCCGTGGRACAGTGAGGAAGAGGAGTTGCTTGGAGTGCATGGGGCTGTGCCTTAGGACAGCYGATGAGCCAGTCAAGAGCTTAAGGCTCAGGGTTGGGGGAGAGACCAACACAGGCGACACTGTGGTGGGTGTCTGCAACAGACCACCTGATCAGGACAAAGTAGATGAGACTTTCAGACAACTGGAAGAAGCCTCCTGTTTGCAAGTCCCAGTCCTCACGGGGGACTTGAACCACCCCAATATCTGCTGGAAGAACACCACAGCAGGGCTCAAGCAAGCCAGGTGGTTTCTGGAGAGCACTGATCACAGCTTCCTGACACAGGAGAGCAAGGGGCTAATGAGAGGAGACACTCTGCTGGGCCTTACAAATGAGTAAGAACTGGTCAGGGACGTGAAGGTCATGAGCAGCCTTGGCTGCAGTGGCCATGAGATGGTGGAGTTCAGGATCCCAAGAGGAACGAACAGGACAACTAGCCTGTAGACCACAGCCCTGAACTCCAGGAGAGCAGACACTGGCCTGTTCAGTGACTAGCTTGGAGGAATCCCATGGGACACAGTCYTGGGGAGAACAGGAACTCAGGAGACCCGGCTGACTGTCGTGGATCATGTTCTTCTCCAAGCTCAAGAACTGTCCATCTCCACTTCCTGGAAACCAAGCAGTGGTGGCCGGGGGCCTGCACGGATGAGCAAGGAGCTCCTCGTTTATCTCAGACATTAAAAGGAAGTACACAAAGGGTGACCCAGGAGGAATATCAAGTCATTGAGTCTGTCCCAGAGGGTTGTGCTGCCATTAAGAAGAATCTTGACAGGCTGGAGAAATGGGCCAACAGGAATCTCACAAAGTTCATCAAGGACAAACACCAAGTCCTGCAGCTGCCCCTTCCCTGCACCCACACCAGTGCTTCTGAGCCCAGGGACTAGACCAGCAAAAAGTCATCTTACAACACCAGTACGTAGCTTTTTGTCTGTTCAGCTCCTTGAATCAAGTCACCATAGGAGGAAAACCAGAGCGAAGGTATGGGAAGGAGCAGGAGGGCCATGACAGACAGCAGCTCAGCTATCGCAGCCTCAGTCTGTCAGGAGCTTTCACATCACAGGCAAACAGCAGCAGAGAAGCAGGTCCATGCAGCAGTCAAAGCTCTGAAGCTAAATTTGCAACCTACAGACACGGCATCAGCTGCACAAACTCATTTTTGAGCATTTCTTCCCACTGGTTCTTATTTAGGGAAGAGTCCATTAGATCGTCAACTCCAACACCTCACACAGGTGGTGCTGGGAGCACACCCAGCAAGCCTCATGTGTACTCTGGACAAATGATACTTCACTGTTTATGACCAGTTAGACAGGCAAACCCTAAGGTGCAGAAATCACAGCCCGCAAACTGCCTCCGTTCCAATAACCCTGGCACTCCTCCAAGAGASAGACACTACCCAACATCAGTTCCCTCAATTTCAGGGGAAAAAATACATCTGAACCGAGCCAGAAGAAAGCAGTAGGAAGGAAAGGGAAAGAACAGCAAGAATTAGCAATATTTTAGCTAAAGTCAGCAAGTGGATTAAGGGGAGGGAAAGCTGGGGGCTCCAGCATGAACTTGTCCTTTTGCAGAAAGTCTCTCACAGAAAAGGACAACTTCAACTGCTGAGCTGCGTGCACTCAAAGAGCCCGACCCAGGTTCCTGTGAAGAACCCATGAAGGAGGAGAGCACAATGAAATGGAGGCCACAGTGCCGGCAAGAGCCGTTCTCCRCACCAACTCCACAGTGCTGCAGCTCTGCTCTCCCTCTATCCCGCTCCCAGGCAGACGCTGGAGAAGAACCACTCACCTCCAGCATGTGTGGGATGCTCAGGTTCAGCCTGACTTCTGATCAGAAGCTACACTCTGACTCAGTTTACAGGTATGGGTCTACTGAGAGAGACCGAGGGCACGGTAGACCCTGCTGTCTCGCAGCCTACCCTGTGTTCCCCTGCTGCTGCACAYCATCACAGCTCTTCTCCTGCTGTGCAGCAGCTAGATATGCAGAAGGCACATGCACGACCGTCACACCTGTAAGGAAACGCACAGCCCGCTGACAATCATCTCTCCTGAGCCAAGTCACCACCACAGCAGTGGCTCTCAGTACCCTGTCCTCTCGAGCTGCATTCAGCCCTGCCCATCCGCCCTGGCCACCACAGTTTGCCTTTTCAGGAAGACACCACTGACACCAGAAAAAAAACAAAGAAACTACACCAGAGGCGCAAATACCTAGGAGGACATTTTCTGTTTTAGAGAGCAGATGTATTTGATATCTGGGGGTCTTGATAACTTACATAGACTAAAGAAAGGAAGAGTTCAGAGAGACACCTAGCATGCTGCATGTTAAATGGGATTGTAAAAATGAAGACAGCAGCAGCAGAGTCCAAAGATGTTCCTGCTGCTAATGCTTCTCTGAACACCCCTACGGGCAGCTCTTTACAGGGCAGTCATGCTACAGACCATGATAGTTCTTGGCTGAAGCCGGGTTCTGCCAGCATCACTCCAGGGGCACTGTGCATCTGGAAACATCCCTTCCYGAAATAATCTGCACAATTTATTTCAGAGTGTGAGAAGTCTGCCAGCAGCTATACTCATACTGTCCCATCTCTTCCATAAGGACATGAGTAATTATTGAGCACTCTAGCTACTAAAACTGATTAGAGCAAAACAAACTAATTTTGTTACAAGGCAATGATCTGACCTTGTTAACGATGTGAGTAACTCACTAACAATATTTTTCCTCTTACAAAGTGATGTCTTTCATTAGATCTCAAGCTGTTTTATAAAGGAGCTCAGTACATTCCTATAAACCCATTTTGCATAGGAGGAACCCCAAGCCAACATCCGCATATCCAGAGCGCTGTTCCCTGGGAAGCAATCTGCATCCGATGCTGTAAGCAATCATGGAGAAACACCACCCAGCCCAGCCAGAAACAATAGCCCGAGATGCCAGTGTGCGGAGCAGCCTTCCCTGTGCCTCTTCAAAGCAGGCGCCAGGACAAGCGGGTACGCCCCAGCCAAGGCAGACCTGCACAGCAAGTTTCCTCCTCCTTAATCACAAACCCACATCCCATCTCTTCTTTTTAAATGAAGAGAACAACTTTGGACATCCAGACTCACTGTAAAGCCTCACAGCAGTTAGAGATTTTGCTATCCTGTGACATTTCACACCATAGTTAACTCCAAGAAACACCCTGTTGAGCCAACCAGCAGCTCCCTAAAGCTCTCTCACACCTCCCCTCTTAATAGACATCAGCCACTAAACAGAGCCACCAGCTGCCCTCGAGTCAGTCATGACCTCCTACATGAGGGACCAGCACACTGGCAAGGATCCTTCCTAATTATTTTCATGAAGAGCCACCTCCCCAGATTATTTTTTCCCCTTTGCTCTTTGGGAGGATCAGTGTACTTAACATGGTAATCTCACCTCAGCGTAATGCGCAGACACCGCCAGGAGTCACAAACAGGGGTACACCCGTGTTCGCTCAGCACGTACCAGCTTCAGAGCCTGGGGAATGAGCTGCCCCAGCAAGGGCATCTCTTCTCATGCCTGAGAAGAAGGTAGGGTCTGTCAGGTTTCAGGGGCAAAGCAGAGGGAAGACCCCCTGAATGACACTCTAAGGGCTGGGACATGGATTCTGCTACTCAGGAGGGAGAGGGGCTGGGATCCCAGCAGGCAGCAGCAGGCAGATTGGGAAGCAGACTGTGGCACAGGGAGGGTTTAAACACTCCTCACTCAGCATCACCTGCAGTCAGTGCCTGATTTAACCCAGCCGGCATCACCAAGTCATCTGCTCACAGGGATTCGTACCACCACCTATGGCACAGTCACAACACAGCTCCTGCTTCAAGGCCAAGCCAAGGTTTTCCTCTACGCTTGCAACAGCAGGGACAAAAAGACCTCAGGATACTGCTGCCACATAACACACACACACACACACTGCCCCCACCCACCTTTCCCTCTGCACTGCAGCCAAAAGCCTCCCAGCACTTGCTAATCACTAATTAACAAGGTCTAACAGCTCTGCTCTTGGGGGCCCTGGTAAAAACAGTTCTCCCCATCTCACAGATGAGGAAAAGCCTGCACAAAAGGAGATGACACTGTTTGTGGTCCCCACAGGCTACAGGCATGTCTGGAGCTCAGTCACTCCAGGCAGATCGCTGGCCACCTGCAAACACACGTGGCATTGCAGGGTTGCATCTAGTAGGGCAGACTGCATGCCTGCATCTGCTGTGAAGTTATGGGGGTTTTTTTGCATGCATGCACCTTACAGTCCCCAACCAAGTCTGATACACAGGTTAATAAGCAGTACTGATATACTCGGCTTATGACCCAAAAATGCATTTAAGGAAGACATTAGTCCAGTTTCCCCTCTGTACTCTACGGTTAGAAAGGGATGTTTCTGCAGCAAAATAGAGGAAAGAAGAGGTCCAATCTAGGAAGCTCAAGCACAGCCAGCGGGCAACTGCACTCTTCCTATTTTAATGATACACCAATATACGGCAGACGGGAACTTTCAAGTGAAAGAAGCAGAACTAATATCTGAGGGACTTCAGGGGTGTCTTCTCCATATGTGTACATTCTTAGCACTCTACAGAACACTAAATGCAAGACAGGCAGCTGCCCTGCCCGACTCTTACCACTTGCAGGCTCACGTGCGTGGGCAGCTCTCCTGGTGTCACTTTGGATGCTCTGAGAGGCGGTTGTCCTCTGCCACAGCTGAGTCTGCTACACAACACAAGCACTAAGCACCTTGAGGTGACGTTGTCCCCAGATACCTCCTGTAAAAGAGAGAGAACTGGGTTTTATATGCATACATTACATCACACATCCCCAAAAGCAGGCTGGGTACTGGTACCACAGTGATTTGCAGGCACGCACGGGGTGTTCATCAGGGTGCTCTGTAACCCACGGCAGCTGTGGGGGAACAGGGACAAGTCCTTAGGAGGACCGGCAGGTTGCTGCCTCTCATTAGGGAGAAGGCTTACAAATGCTAACCCCAAAGCACCCAGAACAGGGACAGCACAGACACTATGCCCCCAGGAAGCTAAAGGAACTGTAAGGGAAGTGTTGACAGCTCAGCAACAGCTACATCGATGCACACAGAGCAACACAGCATCTGCCAGCATGCTGTTCAGCACAGCAGGACCAGACCCCAACAGCCAATCCCACTGCCAGTGGGAATGGCATCAGAGGAGCCCCAGGGACCAAGGGGCTCAGGACCAAGCAGTCCTCAGCCTCYATCATTTCATTTTTCCCCTCAAGCTACTTCTCAGTCACTGAAATCCTTCTGTAAKTCTGGAAGCCCTTGTGCCTCGGTGTCTCTCCACAAGCTTCACRGCCATCAAAAGAAAACAATTCTACTAAATTCTCCTAGTTCCCCTTTTCAACTCTGCTGTCACATGGACACAGACTCTCCGAAGCAGCAGGTCTCAAGCCCAGGACCCAAGCCTTGTTTCACACTAAATGAGCTCTGCCAGAGCTCCAGAAAAAGGTCAYATCGGTCATTCTGCTTCAGAGCTAGAACTCACCGTTTCTCAACATGGAAAATTACATTTCCTACATGTAGCTAACGTATGAAAAGCTTTAAAAGATCAAAAAAATTAAGCCATCAATTTATCACAAAAAGTAACTTCCTGTTAAACCTTTTGAAAGCCTGGGCTCTCTAGTGCAAACACTCCACCTAGAGCAAGCTGTGCCAGACCCGCTCACCCAGGGCTGCGAGCACCAGCCGGCAACTCTTAGTGTTGCCACCACAGCCCGATCGGGCCGTACACACATCCGGTACCACCGAACGTCAGCCATCGCTCCGAAGGGGACCCAAGCACAAGACCATCGGTGGTACAGTCCTCCCTGCCTGTGTGGGGGATCTTGGCAGAGCAGACCCTCGCTCCCCAGAGAGGGGGGGGGGCCTGTGCTCTTGCACTGCCTTTCCTATGGGCACCATCCTGCAGTGAGGTCACCCATGGGGTGATTCCAGCCAGCTGCATCTTGTCCCCTGCCCCCAGTGACAACAAGTGGCTGAGCAAAGCATGGCTYGAAAGGCATCAGAGCACCCAGACACACTGCCAACCCTGCCTTCAGGAAGGGAGAGGRACAGCAAGGGAGTCGGATGGCCCCAGCCACAGAGGTCCCTCTCCCACCTTGCCCAGCAGTCAAAGGGGAGCAGAGACTACAGTAACAGGTTCCACCCGAGCAACAGCATCCAGCCCACCCTGTAACTCTGCCCAGGATAGTTCAGTGCCACTCAAATGGCACTGCTGTCCYCCCCAACTCTGTGCCCATCCTCCAGCTACATGGCCTTTCTTCATACCTTTTTGCATCCCCAAAAAACCAAGCAGTGCCCTGGCTCTCAATGGGAGGGCATGATTTGGCCCACGTGCTCTCATTCTGACCAATGAGACACAGGTAACTGTGTGGTTTTGAGACAACCRCATAAAATAGTGGGAGGCTCCAGCAGCATTTGCTGAGCACACAGGCATGGGGATGCAGGAAAGCAGCAGCAGGGTCATGGGGCTGCCCAAGGCCAGGAGCCGCAGGGGCTGGCACTCGTCCCTTCCTGATTTAGGGCCTGCAGACCCCAGCAAACAGGCTGTGGTATTTTACACTGCCTCAGCAGGATACAGCATCACTCACCTGCCACAGCTGACCACGAAGATGTTATTTAACATCTCAAAATTAAAGCAGGGAAAGACTTGAAGCAAGTCAGAAGGGAAGGGCAAGAACAGCCTGGAGAGAATGCAGGTTGTAAGGAGGAGAAACTCCACCCCAAGCTGAAGACAGTCCTGGCCCTCGCTGCCACAGACATGGTGCTCAGCCCAGGGTTGGTGAAGCAGCCAACACACATTTCTCCTTTTGGGAGAGACACAAGCCCCCACAAGCGGCAGCTGCGGCCATGCCCCCAGCGCCGCAGCAGCCGGAGAGCAGCCAGGCACTGCCAGCGGTGCACCAAAGGGCGTCCCCGCGCCCTCGCCAGTTCCTGCCACCCGGAGCCAGGACGGACGGGGCTCTCGGTTATGCTTTGGCTCAGCTCCCCGTCACAAGTGACATCCTCTGCACTTACATACTTCCAAGTGCTGCCCGGGTTTCCCCAGCCACGCTGCTGCTGGCTCCAGACATACAGTCCCTTCCACTGCTTGGAGGGGAGCAGAGCAGCATGGGCTGCCAATCCCTGCCTCTGCCCCACACTGCTCCCCTGTAATTCCCAACGCTAATGATGCTGCGAAGTGGAGGGCAGTAAGAGAATTACTGTGGCTGAGCTCTGTGCAAACAGCAATMGTTTGCCATCTTAAAAAAATTAAAYCCTTAAAGCTAACAAGAGTGTTTGCTCTCAAGTTATAACTTGCTGAAGGTAAAGGGCTGATAATTAAAAGACCCATTCCCATAATGACTGCCACACTGAGGATAACATCTTGCCCTTTTCTGACCACTGATTTAATTATCCTGTAGGAACACACAATACATYGTCACTGAATTCTCACCCAGATGAACATCAGAAGTGCAACTCCCTCCCCACTAACATCACAGGAGACGTCACTTTGAGAAAGTTATGATAGCTCCTTGCACTGCACAAGGCAGGAGATGTCTCATCCCAAAAGAAGCTGTTCTCCAGGAAGAGACACCAAGATTGCATCACTTTCCTTGCAGAACCTCTGGCTCTTCTGCAGCGTGGAGCAACCTCACCAAGAGCATTTGCCTTCCCTACACCTCCAGACCCCTCTCCCTGCACTAAAGAGACTGACACAGCTCTAGTGCACAAACACAAATGGACTGTAGATGCCCTGGGCCTGGGAACCACTCTAACGACTGTTGTTAGCATCAAAATAGATGTGGAATTTTACTTAGCAGAATGGGAGGAGGACATAAGCTAATTCATGCAACTATTATGAGAAATAGCAAGTTTTCATAACTTTAGATGAGACAAGTAACTTTAAAAAAAAAAACATATTAACAAAGCCCACCTTTGGTGGGGTGAAAGCTGCACAGGTCAACTTTCAGGGACAGGCTTGGATAGGAAATTTCCCACCTAACAGCAGTACCTTTTAGGGAAGAAAAGCAGCTACTCAGCAAGTTCTARACTCCTCAAAATGCAGGACGACTTCCAGGGACCACATGGGAGTTCTCAGTACCGCAATAAAATTAATTCAGGCAAGTAAAGCAAAACAGCTGCACCCCGGAGGATGATACCATCAGGGGAAGCCCAGGTTTAAGACGTACAAAGCAACTTTCCTTGGTTTTAATTATTTCTAGGGTTACTGTTTGACAGGTAAAATATTTACAATAAAGAAGGAAGACAAATAGCTCCCTCCCTATTTTACTGTTGTAATTGTCAGTTGAGAGCAAGAAAAAGTACCTGTAGGGGAAAGATAGTGAGGATAAGCGAGCTGCTCCCGAGCACCACATTTTGCATCCCCTTTTGAAGGGGACCCCGCAGGAAAGCTGAGTGTGAGACAGACGCAAACCGGTCCTTCACTTGCACACTTTTCAGCAAGGCGAACACGCACCCAGCCAACCCAAGCACCAGCCCCAGGTTGCTCATCCCCRCGTTTAAGCATCCTGCTGGCTCCCAGCCTAAAGGAACCAACGTCCAGGACTCACCTCCTCAGTCTTTCTTCTTTAAAAAGACACATAACTTCTTGCTCATATTCAAGAATAAGCTTTTCAAGGAGCACATCCAGACATACTGTATTCTTAGGAGAGCCATTTCTGCTGGTTTGGCTGGCTGAATTTCAATGCCACCTATATGAGAACTTCCCTTGTTCCCCCATCCTCAGACAAACCTGAGGAAATCAACCTTCACCAACAGAAGAGGAAAATAATCTCCGGGGGGATGAGGCAGAGCTCAGAGCCGCTCCACACTGTGACAACCCGTGGCTGCAGGAGCCAGGACTCCCTCCCTCCCCAGGACATCAGGCTGAGGAGAAAACAGCCCGCTGCTAGCAAACCAAGCACAGCATCGTCGCCTCACTTGATCTCACATTTTCTACAGAAACATCCTTGAAACGAAAGAAAAAAAGCCCTAGTGATGGAATTAACCTGCCAGATAAGGAAGCCTCAGGGCACACAGCAACGCTCTGGGATTACTGCAGGACCCGCTGAATGCACCGTTCAGAAGAGCAAATCTCCTCCGAAACCAAAGCAGCCACAGAGACAACGAAATCTCCCTTAAAAGTGGAGACCTGGCAAGAAAAAAAGGCGCTGGCGGCACCGCCCCTCACCGCGCTCCCAGGGCAGCACCGCCAGGCAGGCTCTTTTCACGCGAAAGGACTGAAATCGAACAGCAAAACAGCATTGCAAGAGCATGAAGTAATCCCACCCCTGCAGTTAGTGTTTTCCTATCCAATTAGCTACTCCAAGTGTAAGGGGAAAAAGGGAAGGGGAAAAAAAAAAAAGCGTGCTGCAAAGCCAGGAGATGTTTTGCAACTCCCGGGCTCCTGCAGCACAGCCCTGCGCTCCCAACAGCCACGGGCGAGGTGGAGGGAACCCCACAGGGGGGCGAAGAGGCGGGGAGCTCCCCACCACAACCCGCTCACTTGCTCCGCCGGCCCTCGGGCGCTTTCCCGCGGCGCAGCCGGCCCGCACGCCGGGGATGCGGCCGGGGACCCCCGGCGCGGGCCCCGCTACCGCCGGCGGCGGAGGGCAGCGGGCTCCGGCCGTGGCCCGGGGGAGGAAGCGGGCGGAGGGACGGCACCGGGAGCCACCCCCGCCCGCCAGACTGCCCAGCCCGCCCCGCGATGCTCGGCCGCCGGGAGGGCCCGGGGAAACGGAACGGGACGGGACGGACCCGCCCGGCCCGGGAGCGCGGCGGGCTCCGGGGGCCGAGCCCCGCCGCTCCGGGGGAGGGCTGCGGCCCGCCTGCGGTGGTTGCGGAGGCAGCACGAAGAGCGGCGGATGAGGCGGTGCRTGCTCCCGGCAAAGCCCCCCGAGCCCGGCCTGGAGGGCTCCTGCCCGGCGGGGGGGTGCAGCGGCGCTTACCGTGGCTCAGCCGAGTCGGGAAGTCGCTGCTCCGTTGCAATTCATTTTCTCAGTTTAAGAAAACCAGTTTGAAATTGCTCTTTAAAGAGCCGCAGACGTGCACAGAGCAGCAAAGCAAGCTGAGCCCGCCGGCCTGCAAGTGCAAAGCGAAGTACTGGAAGCAGCGGCAGCCCGCACCGCAGCCGCCTSCCGCGGCCGCCGTCCCGGGCGCTCTGGGGCCCGGCGGCAGGTGCGGGCACGGGCAGGGTCCAGCGCTCCACCCGCGCTGCCGGCTCCCCACGCGCGGGGCAGCCTGCCTGCTGAAAATCTTCCTGTTGCATTTTTTAGTTCTTAAGTGGTTACACTTACAACCTCAAAGTCAGGACACATCTGCTAGAGCAGGAAGGCTGGAAAAAGTGAAACGCTGTCCTAAGCTAGATGATCGTTTCAAATCACGCAAAAACACCACACTGATAAACACACAGAGGCAGGACGCGGCAGGCAGGGCGCACGCCGCTTCACAAGCTCAGATGCGAGGTCTYGCATGCATCAAAGCAGCACGCCAGCCCCACAGCTTTAATGGCTTGGGGAATGCTGCTACCCTAAGAGGAGCCAGAGGATAAAAGAGCCACGGTGCTTTTCTATCACTGCAAACTCCTCTTTAAGAGCTATTACTCTTCCCTGTGCTTCTCCCAGAACCTGCTGATCATTTCTCTTCCCCACTTGCCCTGCTAATGCCCCTGGTAATGCTTCCCAGCTGCAGCCTGCAGCCACCAGCCTCTCTGCACCCCTCTGCCAGCTGCCTGCAGTCACCCACAGACACAACCCGCCTGCAACCTGCCACGTTGCGGGTGGGCACCGAAGCACACTGGAGGACGAGGGGCAGGCAGCTCCGGTGGGTTTGAGGCAAGTGCTTTTGTGCAACTCTGTGTGCTGAGGGGCTGCACAACCCTCGTGCCTGCGCCATGTGGAGCAGCTCTGCCACCTGCCCCGATGACAGACCACTGTCACCACCACTTCCCTGCAGCTCAGGGATGCAGTGCCGCATTGCTGGGTGATGGCAAGCTACAGCTTGCTCTCAGTTGCTGCTGTGCTACCCCAGACCAATCTACGGTGGTGCAAATGGAAACAGAATCAGGCCCTCTTTATGCAGCCCCTTCAGCCAGCCCAAAAGTTGGCTCTGTCCAGTCGTTGCCCTCGATACTTTCTGCTGCAGACAGGACTATCTCAGCACAGTGGCCAGCTGCATAGGCACTGCAGGGTGGGGTGGGAACCGTGGGAGGGTGTCCACACAGTGCCTTCCTGGACAAAACGAATGGGTGTTAAGCCCAGAACATACTATATAGACCTCTGTTAAATTCAGGYAAGGAACTGACTGATTTTGCTGTGTTCGTCCCGTTGGTGTTCTGTGCACATCCACCTGCCATGCTGCAGGGCCACAGAACATTTCAAGTTAAAAAAGTTCAAGTTAAAAACTCTAAGAATGCTCAAATAGTGATGATTTGTGTAAGCTGCCTCTGCTGCCAGCCCAAGAGGTTTATGCAACTGCCTTTCATTAGCAAAGCCCCTAACATCAGGCTTTGCCYGGTGATTTGGAGGTTAAGACTTCTGTGATTTACCAGCCGAGCTGCCCAGAAGCACTCAGAGATAAACGTGCTTATGTGCAGCCCAAGGAGYGTCCCATGAAACCCTACATCAGCATTAATCTTTGGGCTGGGAATAGCAGGGCTTCATCAGTCCATCTCCAAAACAGCACGCTTCACATTTGGCAAAACACAAGGACACAAAGTAAACCGTATACTTCAGTAGGGGGAAAAATATACTCTAGGACTAAGAAGGAGATACTGCAGTGAAAACGTTTGCTGAGAAAGGCAAATAAATTTTTCTTTGTATGATTAAACAGAAAAAAACTCATGATAGGCCCATGTCTGGCAGAGAAATTGTGGTATGAGCTGAGCTCCCAAACCAAAACGCTCGAGGCATGCTCTGAATAAGGAAGGAAAAATGCTTTCCCTTCTCAATCAAGAGCGCCCTTGATGCAAAGCATCAGAGCTGAGAGAGGGCTTGTGAGGTAGAAGTGGCTCCTCACAAGGACTCGGGCTGTGCAGTTGCTCTGCAAGAGACTGAGCCTGAGCCTGCAAATGCAGCATGGAGCACAGGTCCTGACCCACACGGTGCTTGTGCAGTTAATAGTCACAACACGTAAAGAGAAGGGGGTCTGAAATGCTGTCTGCATTTCACAGCACTTCCTGGGGCATGCTGCGGCCCACTTAGAGGGGAGTAAACTGCAGGTGCCGTTCCTCTCTGCACTGACTCTGGCAACAGCCTTCCCCAGGCTTTTCTGCAGCTGTAGGGTTGCTGCGAGRAGGAGGCCATGAGGGAAAAGGCTGCCCAACCTGGAGGTCTAAAACCAGGATGTCCTGGTCCTGAAAGCCAAGAGATGCAAAGGTCTCAGGTCAAATAGAAGGAAACTAGAGAATGCCGGTGGGTTTTTTGCCTTAACTGATTTCCAGCAGTGATGACTTTGTTGCATCAAATGTTGCCATTGGCTACTCTGCCTTAGCAGGMAGCAAAGGCTGCTGCAAAGGCCTGTCACGGTGTCATGAGCATCCTTCTCCCCCATCGCACTATTCCTATTTTAGATCGCTTTTCCACATAGTCAGACAAAGGGGCTCTTAACCTCTCTTCAGGCAGCTCTAAATTAGCTGTGGAACAGTGGGCTACCAGAAGAATGAGCTATATTTAATGCTGAAAGTCTCTCACTTTCCCGTTCTCGATAAGCTTATGAAGAGCAATGATTCTGTGATGGCAGGGCAGCCTCATGGACAACAGTCTTCCGGAGTGTGTGCTTTTTCAGGGTCAAGACACCAGCTATGCTTTACATCACCAGAGAGTGTGTGAAGAAGGCTCACGACACTAACTTCAACACTGACATTGTGCATCCGTGAGGCCAAATCCTGCCCTGGCAGTACAGCTCCRAGAAACTTGGTGCATGTGCACTCCTGTTTATCATGCTTCAAACACAGGTACCATCAATCCCTCCTGGAATTGCAGATGAGACAATGACAAAAAAATTATCCCATTTGATATACCTATTTCACTTCTGGGACAGATGCTGGACCTTATCTTCTGCTTATCAGTGACTGCACCTTCATTACAAGGCCTCCTTTGTATAAACTGGCTGCCTGTGGTTTGACACCTAGCTACAAAAACTTTGTCTTACTCCTTCTCTTACTATGAAGGCTTCTAGCTCCAGGACTTCAGACACAGCTGACAAGCAGTTTGTAATGAAGGCAACTCCTAATTTGCTGACATAAGATGCAGCAATGGATGGTACTTGCTTTGTGAAGCACTGATCAAAGAACTGTGCTTTCTGGTTGGAGAGTGTAATTAAAATAATTTCTAAAAAAACAAGTTCAGRTTGATGAAAAATGCCAGGTCTGACAGCTCATGAGTGTTAAGCTATCTCATGATCTGCATCACAGATACAGCATAAACCCAACACAGTGTCCCTCCTTCCCAAGCAGGAGAAGGSCTTTTCTTCATTTCCTAGCAGGCTGCAACCCATTGCCCAACGGAGCCTGGCATGTAGGCTTGCAGGGCTATGGGTCTGTCCCAGGAGGGCTCGCAGGGCTATGGGACCGTCCCTCCGAGGGCAGTGGGCATTCGAGGTTCTCACGYTGGCAGACACAGCCCAGCCTTGGCCCCACTCCTGGAGAGGTCTGGCACATGGTTGTTGGGGATGGAGGGGTCTGATGTCAACAGCAGCAAGGTGGAGAGTCTGCTCCAAGAAAGGGAGCAGTCCTGATAATGGTTTGGGAAATTCCTGCCTCAGAGGAAGGAGGAATGAGAGGAAGGAGGAATGAGAGGAAGGAGAGCTGCCGAATCCCCTGCAAGTCTTGAATACAATAAAGTCCAGGAAGTTATTTGGTCCTGATGCTCTGAATTTCTTGCCAGGCCACAGACTTTCAGGTTATGTTCAAGCTACTTGCCCTCCCGGGTTCACTTATGACCCCCCCCCAACACCCAGATGCTTAATCCCCCCTTTCTGGACTCCCACTTTGCCTTAAGCTCCTGTTTAACTCTTCAGACTAAGGAAAGTCTTCACCCATGTGAGGACTAGAATGTGCAAACAGACCCATATGAGCAAACAGACCCCAGCCACAGGCTGTGCAAAGAGTTTCTGAACACACCACTGATATCTCACATTGTCTAGCAGGGAGAGGGCAGCTTCTGGAGAAAATACCAGGCACCTGAATGCAACACGCRTCTGTCCTCCTGCCTTGGGAAAAGAGCCACGTCTTTGGGCCAGTTCCCTCTTGCCTTCAGGTCCCGCTAAAGCTGACTTCACCTGACATAGACAAAATAAAAAGAGGGTTTCCAGCTTCTAATACCTCTCATCCTGTCCTTCCACACTCTGCCCCAGCTTGCAAGAGAGCACAGTATTTTCCCAGGTGATTTAATTGTCAGGGAAACATCTTCCCAGACAAACCACATCACAACAGTCAGAATTAGCCCCTTATCTGGGGCTTTTGAATTTGAATGGAGACCATGGCCACTCAACGACTCCCTATTGTAAGGCCAGCACTACCTTGCCAGCTCAACCTAGAGATAAAAACTAAAAACAGAGGTGTTAAAGTACAGGCTGATCTACTGGGGGCAGCAGGGGCTTGGAGACCTTCTCAGCCACCCCATAGTAGTTCTGCACTGATGCCTGCACTCCCCTCACGGGAGCTCGACCAGACCCTTTCTCATTCAGGTCAAGGCTGGGTTCAGCCCCAATAATAAATACCAAATTCACAGGGAATTCACCTTGTGTTTTTGCAGCCAGGTGTGATACAGATCCGGTGATGCCTACTGGAATGATGTATCTGATTTCCTGTGATCAAAACAAAAACTGTTCAAAGTTGCTATGGTCTTCCAGAGTGTTGGGCATGATCAAATTGCCTGGGGAAATTAGAAGGCTATGAAAGAGGGTCTCTATGGCTGGCCCATCTTAAAAAAGCTTACTTGTAAAAGCTGTAGCGGCTGATTCCAAGACAGCACCTATGATGGCTGTTAATCAGCGCTTGCTTCAAAGTACAAAGGACAACTGAAGCAACTTTTTCATCTGCAGACTGATGTGACTCCCTACTAAAAACTAATAACTACCTCTACTGATGACTGGAGCTTCTGTCTCTCAGACAGATCTCTCTGTCTCTTCTGTGCACTCAGTGGAGATACTAAAGGAGTGTGAAGCTGTTCAAGAGATGGAGAATTACTGCTTTGGGCATATGACATGGTATGGAAACAACGACCCTTCCAAGATGTTCCAGGTGCCCACCACTAATATTTTTTCCAGAGATGAGGCATTAAAATGATGATACAAGAAAGGAATTTACATTCCTTTGACATCAAAAACAGCAGATGGGAACTTATGTGAATAAATCTGAGAGCTGGAGCTGTCTCATAATGCCGACCTTGCCGACAAGGATGAAAAGTAGAAGGTTATTCTAGCACAGATATCACCAGCGAATGCAAGGATGCRCTCCTAGCAGATGTGTGAGCAAGAAACTGAGTGTGAGGTATGCGTAGAAATCAGAAGTCCTTCCAGAGATGACATGCATGTGTCTGCACATCTGGAGCATTTCAAAATCACTTGATATGAAAGATTCTTACTCGGTTTCAGCTGAATGCACTCAGAGAGATGAAAAATGGATAGCTGAATTTGGAAGTCTTTCTAGCTGAAAGTGCCTTSAAAAACTCTGTCTTACGTCTTAAATCGAGTTCAGGAGTAATGAAAAGGAGATTTCCAGCACATGGAGACTTGCAGTAATTTTTGTATTCTAGAAGAGGAAGATGAAACTGAATAAAGGAAAACAACAAACTCGATTCTGAGCATGATTGCTGCCCACAGGGAACGGGATGGAGCTCATCAAATGCTCTTACCTATGCAACAGGTGATGTGATGGCCTGGAGCTGAAAGGTCTTGTCTGAGACTGGCAGCAAAGATGAAGATGATGTTAATCTGATGTTAGTCTGAATTGATTAATCAGATCTTAATGTGGCAGTGATGTTTGTAGAAACTTAGATACTTTCCTCCACCTGATGCAGTCTTTTCCAATGTTAGTTTTCACATATAGCCTGTCTTAATCRGTTTTACGCAGAAGACAGAGACACAGTGCCAAATGCTCTATTAAAATCTAAATATATTACTGCAACCTCTTCTAGYATCAGTCACCACACCACAGACTCAGTGGCATTTCCCTTCTCCTCTAACTCCTAATTATTAACTAAATAGGGAAAATAATAAAAAAGCAATTAGGAAAAGTAATTCATAAAGCCATGGCTTATTGTCCTTTCTTTGCTACCAGAACATCCCAGTGGACTCTGTGTAGACCTCTGTTTACATGGATCTAGGAGTGTCTGGAGGTTTTTCTTTCTCAGTGTGCGTTCCATTCAGTAAGTGCTGAAGCAGATTTATTTGTACAGTTACTGCCAGGTCTCTTCTCTTTCGTACCTGGCATCACATTGTTTTCCAAACTTTTGGACTTTCACCAGTTTTAATCTTCTGTACTACAGGAGCATGGACCACCCCAACCAAGAGCATGCACGGTTACACCAGGCCCTGCTCACCACACAGCAGGCATTGCCTCCTTCAGCAGCAGCACCCAGTTTGACCAGTTGCTAGCTCTGGGCAGAGAGGGGACGTGGGGCCATGGTAAGCTCTTTCCTTCTGTGCTCCACAGCCCGATGCCCACAGAGCTGGCAGAGGCAGTGGGGCAGTGGGGTGGGCGGGTTGAGCCAGGCTGTGCTCTCCTCCATCCTACTGCACAAACACTTTCATAGAATCATAGAATCATTAAGGTTGGAAAAGACCTTTAAGATCATCGAGTCCAACCGTAAAGTCCAACTTTCCAAACAAGTATGGCAAAACAATCCTCACTGTCCTGGCCAAAAGTATCTTGAGATGGGAAAAGRTAGGCCCTGTCAAAGATAAAGGTTTGGTGTTCCTTTCTTCAACTGGAGGGAAGACATTTGGGAATAAACATAAATGTGTTTGACTGGGAAGCCTTGCCTCTCCAAGGTACGTACGCCCCATGTTTGAACTTCCTCTAATAAGCAGAGAGTCAGCAGCATTTTAGCCTTTACCCATGAGTATTACAATSGCAGAGGAGAAAATAAATTTGTTGCACAATTTGCTAGCAACTCTGAGAGAAATAGGAAAAGATTTGTCTTTGGCCCTTGCTCCTCCCCATCCTCCATGGGGCTCAGACTCAAACTCAGCGTCAGCCAGAGCCAGAGCTTGCTGGTGTCAGAGGCTCGGGGTCACATCCGAACGCAACCSCCGGTGTGGCTGATGTACCCATCACCCCTAGCCTTTGTGTTCCCATTCAAGCTTCATGAACGTATGACAACCACCATGGGGCAGAGGCTGCTCGCTGTGTACTCAGCGGTGGACAGGGAGTTCAGGGTCACAAGCTGTATGGATTACACCAAGACCAGTACYCTGTTTCTACCTGGAGCAAACAGCAGAAGCACAGGACACAGTATGCAACGACACAACATACAGAGTTATTTCCCCGGCAAACTGTGGATGAGAGACCTCCTTCCCCAGAGCTCAGATCTTTGCATTTAATTCCTATTGGTGTTTTTTCCCATGAGTTTTCCTAATAGCTTCTTTTTTTTTCCTTTTAACCCATGCAACCTTTGGCATCCACAGCCTCCAGTGGCAATGGGCCCAGAGTTCACTCCCCATCCCCGGGAACTGCACTTCCCAGGGAATTAACTGCTAGTGTGCAAACACTCAGAGCATCAAGCGGTCACGCAAATCTCACAGCAACGGTCTCTAGCAGGATTGTTTAAGGCTTCCCAGCACAGAAATAAGCACCGGGTGAAGAAGCAGTTCACTTTGAAGGAGTCTGGTCTGCTGGGGCTCTCCCAGACCCCAGCTGCAGTGGCAGTGCTCGTGCAGGAGGGTCTCTCTCCCGCCATCAGAAGTGAAGCAGCCCAGAGGCAATGATGTTTGGGGAGGTGTGGATGAGCATGGCATTTGTGAGAACTCTGATGAATTACTGCAGGCACCTCAGAAGTCTGCCCAACACTATCCTGAGCCCCAGTGCATGAGTCCTCATCAGGAGAAGCCCTGGTCCGTGGGTGGGTGATCTTTGTCCCACAGGAACCCCATCTCCTCCTTTTCACAAAAACCCATGCTGTGAGAAGGTCGGGGGAAAAAAAGGAAGTACCCCTCAGGTTTCCATTTGGCTGCATTTTCCCAGACTGTAAATCAGCTAGTGAGACGCCTCAAGGGCAAAACAGCCTCATAAATACCTTAGCAATACGGGCACTCTCTACAAACAACTAGACAAGACCGCTTCCTTGTCTGGCAGCTCCAAGGGACATTGCTTTCATTTGGTGTGAACCAAGACCTCAGCTTGGGTTCAGGATTTTGAAGATGTGCTAATGTGATGATCTTTAACACATTCACTCCCCAGGCAGGGGATTAATCCACTGCTTCCCATGTGGCATACAAACTACTGGCCTGGCTTTATGCGGACCTGCATGTGTTAATGTTAAATGCATAATTTTCTACGGGGACATGGGAGGAAAGACCCTGTTGTTATTGCAGCACGTCAGAAAAACCACTGGCAGAGTAACACAGCAGCCAGAGGCAGAACACTCCTGCACATGGTGTTCACAGAGGCTGTGATGAATTGCTGCAGATGTTTTCCAAACACCCTGGCCAAATCTCCAGATTCATAGCTTTCCCTGTCCCTGAGTCTCACTCCACAGCCCAGCTCTCCTTGCTGAAACACTGTTTTCCCCCCAAACCACAGTACCTCACTTCCTTCCACCCACATGGCCAAACARGATCTCTTGAGAGCTGTACCGGATTTGCACAGCCTGGGCAGAGATCACCCGCCCAGCAGGCCAGAGCTTCGGCCTCTGCCATTGGCGGGAAGTCTCGCAGGACAGCAGATCCTCCCCTCCCTGCCCGCTGCCTGCTCTGTGCTCCAGCGCTGAAGTCAGAGCCTCTGGAGCAAGGCTCATCCCACCAGCTTGTGTGAGCACAGTCCTGGTGAGGGAGCTGCAGCCCGCTTCGCGGCTGCATCCAGTGCAAGCATTGCTGGAGCCCAAGGTAACGCAAAGCAGAGAAATCCAGCTGCCAGAGCCCTGCATCTCCCATGTTGGGTTTTCCCCTAACCCACACTCCAAGCTGGTGTATGGAGAGTCATGCCTCAGGAGACCATGTTTGGAAAGACCTTCCCTTTTCTTTCTGGATCTTCCTACCTCAGCTGTACTTTTTTCCAACTTGGATACATACTGTAGCCCCATCTGTTTCATGGTTTCACACACATAAGACTTTCATGGTCCCAGTTTTGTTTTAATGAGGGCTGATAAAATGTAACCTACAGTTCAGGAAGACGGTGAGGATACAGAGTAGGGAATTTCCTATAATAGTGTCCCTGCTGTCAGCATTTTTCACCTAGCCAGTTTTACAAAGCTGATGTTTGTTCTGATTTTATAAACTCATGTAGCCTGTGACCTGCAGCTTGGGAATCTGCCCACTGGCTGGCTGGACACAGCACCCAGTGGGTGCCCCAGCAAGGTCAATGTGCCCACTGCACACTGACACCCTTCACTTCCAGCTGCAACGTGCCATGTATCCTCTCTCCAGGACATGTCACATCCCCTTCCCACCCCATCTTGCTGATAGCCATGTGAATTCTGCAGGGATTTTGGCTGCAGCAAGATACAAGGTCTGGGAATCTATTTATAACCTGTATTTCCCACAGATTCATTTCCTGGAGTCTTTGCTCCAAAGAAATGACACGAGCTGAAGAAGAATCTTTGGATATTTATGCATTTTTCCAGCAGCATAACAACATCCTCAGGGTTACATTGGAAATACTGGGAGGTTTTCCTCCTCCTTGGCTCAAAAAAGGATGGTTTGGGACCCACAGGAGAGTGTGAATCTGTTCTTTGGACTTTAAGGCACCTCCCCAGAACCTGAAGAGCTTGTATAGGCCATTACCCCGGTATATACAGGGAGGATTTTCCTACGTCAACTCAGCAGATAGCACTGATCTCCATGGGCAGCACACAGGAGGAACATAGCTTATGTAATACAATAATGAAAGTGTGGGTAGGTTTATTAGTGATTATGTTTATCTCCTGCTTCTTTTTTTTCTTCTTGGTGTTCATCAAAATGTGAATTTTACCCTAGGGAGTCCTACCATGATGGACTATGGGCAGGGTTTTCAAAGAGCTTTAGGCACCCAGCAGGAGATCCAAGTGCCTGGACAGCTATTTTTATTAGCCTACAGGTATTTGACAGTTGGGCTCCCAGTAAAAAAGAAATATGGATTACAGATTATCACCTGGCACCTGTCAACCTAAGCAACAAGTGCTGAGACACTGTAACTTCCCCTACATCTCATCTATGCAAAATGCCTCATCACTGCAGGTACTGAAAATAACTGGTGGCAGAGCTGTGACTATCAGCAGCTGCCACTTGTACATTGCACAGGTATTTTAACCTACATGTCTTTCGTAAACAAATCTTTAAGTAGTAATTTGCACCAGTTTAAATGTTACTTAGCATGTGTGCCATGTCGTGGTACCCAGCATTTTCCCAGCAAGCAATGTCATGAAGTAGAACCATAGTTGAGACTCTCTTAGCTTAAAATCCAATCCCTGGCATAAAAGTCTCCTGTGCCAGCTGTGCTGGATCAGGTCTGTACTGGGTCAGGGCTCATTGCTACATGAACAGAATATGGCTCTTTGCTGCACTTACCCCTTCTAGCATGAGCTGCTGTCAGTGAAAAGAATCAGATACAAATACCTTTGATTTTTTCCTCAGCTGGGTTTGCCAGATGATCCACTGGAAAGCCAACCACCCACAAGAGAAGGTTTGAACAGATTTACCCAGCAGCTGCCCTGTTGCAACAGTCACCAGAAGGCGAGGCAGCAGGAGCCCATAGAGGAGGTGTGGATSGGAGTGTAGGGGCCATCCACTGCAGGGAGGGAGCTTGTACAGCAGCTAGGCTGTTATGTCAAATGTAGGCATGCTTTGAGCCCCAAGCATTAGCAGCAGAGTGGTTTTATCTCTGTCAGAAAGTTTCTGCTATCCACCTGCTAATTATCACCTCACCCCAACTCTTGCGCCATGGTTTCACTCCACAGCTTAGCCAGTGCCGCGCTTGCTGCGGTTGGAAGGGGCAGTTACAGTCTTGCCCTCTCCACCTCCCGGCATGCTGCCCCTCCTAATTTTGTGGTGGCAGCAGCACTTGCCTAATCTTGATCTTGACTCAGAGGCAACATGCAAATGGTCATCTGTCCTTCTTCTTCCCAGTGAGGTGCAGAGTAATGACAAAGGGCCTGCATTAAAGTTTCCTTGTCCATTAGTAGGGATCCTACTGCCTGCACAAAGGCAGAGGTTCAGGAGGGGTTGCGTGCCTGGTTCATCTCAAATACAAAGGGTTTCTTGGGTCTCGGGGGTCTTCCTTTTTTAGCACTTCTAAACCACAGAGACTTGATGAAAAATCTAGTGGCTTCAGTAGTGCTGCTCCAGCAGGCGTCAGGCCTCGGGTGACTTTCCTGGATTATGGCAGTCTGATCCCCTTTTTGGTTGTTTTTAATTGCTTAAATGTCAACAGCACCCAGGTGCCTAACGACATCTATAACTCTCTCATCGCCCAGGCTGTGTTCTTCAGAGCACTGGGAGATGCTGGCAGCTACAGCAGCACTCGGCCCTCTGCTGAGTTACAGTCAAACTGCATCTCCGTGGCCATTCCCACCCAGCAGCAAACCACCCTGCGCAGAGTCACCGTGCAGAGTCAGGCTGCGCCCCTCCCAGGCGCCCCAGCTGAGACGGACTTTCAAACCTTGTCAGGAGAAAACCACGGCGATAATTCTGCCAAAAGGAGGGAAACACAAGAAGCTTCATGCACTTGGAGTCGAGATGAAGCAATCTATTCAGCCAAAACTACCTTAGGGACCACTTGTTTTTTGCTCCAAAGCACAAATTATAGCAAATCCGGATATTCTGAGTCAAGCCCCTATTTGTCCAACAAGCAAATCCAGCGGGAACCTTGCAGAAGCAAAAGGCAGTCAACTTAGAGAAGCAGCTGTCTGAAAGCGAGCCCTTCTTGTCCCACTGCTGCGCTCCCTGGTGGGGGCTCACAGATTAAGTCTTATAGATTAAACTATTTTCTGAGTGTTTGGTACTCCTGTTAGCCCTGCTGAGCCCACTTAGGCACAGAAGAGCAGGCTGGACTCCGTCTTGGCTCACGCCTCAAAAGCAGAATTGTTAACAGTGTTTTGACAGTGAATTCACACTTATTTGTGAGATACACACCAGGAAGGGACCAGCCTAATTTTCAGATTCTGTTGCAAAGTCTGTAGAAAGAAAAATCATTCTTCGCACATGCTGAATGTGCAATTTACACCTGGAGCTATGTTGTGATGGTGATTGTGGAAGTCCACAATGCGCTGTGTGATCGAGTCCATGATTTTATTGACACATTTGTAATGTTTTATAAGGGGTTTTAAAGTCCTGTCTCCACAAGTCACACGAGATTCTCACCTTTCTCTCTTGAGAAGAGTCTGTGGTCATATGGCTGCAGAGAAATCATGAACATCTCAACCTGATGATTCAGCCCTCAAAGGCAAAGAACCATTTCTTTCCTACTTTCCAAATTTTAGCTATTTTTTATTCTGCCGTGCAAGGGGGAGGACTGGATTGCTGCTCCTCAGCTGCCTGGAGTCAGGCACCGCTGAGTGCCAGCTATGGGCACTTTCGGAGARCTGCACTCCACAGCACGCCCCTGCGCAGCTATAGCTGTTCCTGACAGGATCCCAGCAGCATTCAGCTATCAACAGACATCAGCTTCCACAGGCGCAGAACAAGGCAAATTCCTCTCTCCATCAAAAAAGCACAGATTTGTCTCTTTGCTGATGCAGACCAAAGGCAGCAGAAGCAGTTTGCACAGTGCGGCATCTCTGCCGGGGTGCTGGAGTGTTGGCCCTTCCACTCCCCCTGCACTGGCCCAGCATGGCTGGGGATCCCGACGAGGACCCCGTCCGTGGGCGGGACACGGCGCAGGCTGAAGCACAGCCCCTATGATGGCCTAACTTTAATCTCCCCTATGATGGCCTAACTTTAACACAGGCTGCGTGTTCTCAGGTGGTTCCACCTGTGGCCACCCGCAGCGAAAGCTGAGAGAAATAAAGTCTCATTTATGCTCTGACCCTCTAGAGAGAGTGGATACAAGAAGCTGCTGGGACGGGTCTGCTCTGCCAGCGTTTTTTTAGTCCCATCCCCCCCCCGAGGTCGGCCGGCTCCCCTCAGAGAGGCACTGCCGCGGAGGAGAGGGAAGCGCTGAACCCATCTGAGGTAAAAACGGCTTCCCGGGGTCAAGCGGGGCCCGGGGGATCTCCGGCACCCGGCCGCACGCCCCCGGGCGGGCACAGAAACGCTCAAAGCCCGGGACCGCGGGCGGAGCGGCGGCTCGCCGGGGCCGCCCAGTGCCGCGCTGCCCGGCCGCGGGGCCGCGCTCGCCTTTCTCCTCAGAGCCCTCCCGGCCGCGCGCAGGGGCGCGCCCCGCCCCGCAGGTCCTGGCAGGGCGATAAGGAGCGCGACTGGCAGTGCGGCCTTTAGCCGGTTTTGCCGCCGCGGCGGCGCGCAGACCGGCCCGCTGCAGCGGGCAGGACCGAGCTGGACCGGACCGGACCGGACCGGGCGGACGCGGCCCATGCTGCCTGCGGGCTGCGGCCGGCGGTGAGAGCGGGTCGGCAGCGGAGGGGGGCGGGCCGGCTGGCGGGCCCCGGGCCGGCTGGCGGGTCGGCTGGCGGGTCCCGGCGGGCCGCTGACGGCGCTGGGCCTTGCAGGTTGGCGGCGGCGCTGGCGGCGGCGCTGGGCGAAGGCGCGGAGCGGCGGCGGGAGCTGGAGCAGCGGGCGGCGCGGAGCCGGGCCCTCCTGCGGCGCTGGTGAGTGCGGCCCCGCGCCGGGCCGAGCCCGACCCCCGCCCCGCGGGCTCCCCCGGGCGGCCCTGCCCCGAACCGGGGCCGGGAGGGAGGCGGTGGAGCTCGGGCTGCCTCGGCGGGAAGGTCCGGGGCCCTGGTGCCGGCAGGGCGGGCGCTTGTGTCCCCGCAGCCGTGTCGGAGGCCCCTCGGGCCGTGGGGGAAGCTGAACCCGCCGGTGCACAGCAATGCTGGCCCTTGGCGCTGTGTTTCTATCCCCCAGGGGCAGCGAGGAGGACGAGCAGCCGCAGCCGGAGGCCGGCTCCAGCAATGGACATGGTGAGCGCTCCCCTCTCGGCCTGGTGCCTCCCCGGGTCACACGGGCCCAGGGCCTGACCGCGGTTGGGCCAGCTTTGGTGACAGAAGTCCTTCCAATGCTCTGCATCGACTTGAAGCCCCCTTTTTCTTCCCTCGTTCCTCTTTGTGTTAACGTGGGGTCACACCACGGTAACCAAGGCCAGCAATGAAGTGTCTGCAGGCCGTTACTGAGACGTGGTGATTGTCACTTGTTGGCGAACGGGAGGTTGACTCAGGAGAACTGTCTTCTGTGGCTCCCATCCATCCTGGGTCTTCAGGGCTTTTGCCAAGCTTGCCTGAATCCTCTGTGTAGTTGCTGTGGGAGTGTGGCCAAAATAGCCRCTGCACCATTCATATAGCCGCTGCACCATTCAGTGGGTTTGTTTTCCTTCTGTAACACTTGGAAGAGTGAGTTAGTATAGTGACAAATGGGGAAGATCCAGGTTTGGACCTTCTGATATGTCCTTTCCTCTTGCAGAAAACAGGCCTTCACCCAAGGAGCTGGAGGAGCTGGAACTGCTGAACAGGGCCTTAGAGAAGGCTCTGAAAGTCAGGAAAACCATCTTGAAAACTCCATTAGAGGCCCAGGGACCTGCAGGAGAGAAATCTGCAGATGAAGGACTTGCTCCCAAGAATGCTCAAGAGCAGCAAGTGCCTGCATCTGAGGATGTTCCTGTGACCACAAAGGTGAGAACTGTAACCAAAAAGCCTGCTACTTTGAAGAAGCCCTCTCCATACAAGCTGAGAGCCCCTTATAGGACTGACCCAGATGTGAAAAGAACGCAAAGGAAAGCCCCAGCCAGATGTGTTTCTCAAGGTCCCAGGACAGCTGGGAAGAGCCCTTCAAAAGGGGTGGCTTGCAAACAAGGAAGGAGTCATAGGACAGCAATCAGTGCCAGGGACCGAGAGGCTTGTACGGCAGCTGAACCCCAAAAGACACCTGGCTTGTCCAGATCTGCCCTGGGTGAGCAGCAAAGCTTTTCCGTAGGGGATTCATCTGGGAGAAAGAACTCTGTAGCCGCTGGCAAGCGGTTGTTTGATGCAGGGAAGAAAAGTTGTGGTTCCCAGGGAGAGTCCAGCAAAAAGGATGACCTTACCACTGAAGGTGCATTGGGAAGGAGCACCTCACCTCGGACAGTCACCCTCCAGGAAAAAGGGTAAGTGCTGAGAGATGGGCACCTCTGTCTCATTCTGCTTGATGTGGATTAGCACATCTGCAAAGCCTCGTCTCTTCTGCTGCTCTGTGGGGCCCAGCTGGGTTTCACTGCCCCTCRGATCCTTCTCAAGAGGAAGGATGCTTTACAGTTTAAAAGCCTTTATTGTGATTGAGTAAGGGTTTTCATTTTAAGGACTTACTCTTGCATGGCTGGGACTTTGAAAGTCTTTTAATTAAGACTTTTGATATTTCATAGCCCCCTGTGACTGCTTTGGGAAGCTGTCTCTGTAGAGCTTTCTTGAGCTTTAGTATTCCTCTGAGTCCACTTTCTATTATAGCTTACTGATATATTTTTTTTTAATTTTTTTTTTTTAAACACAATGATAATACGTAATGCATGAATTTTCTCTCTCTCTTATGCCCAGTGCTGTTTGGAGAGATGGCATTTGGGTTTAATACTGTCCCCTTTAACCTGTAAGATACTGCCCGTGTAACTACACAAATCAGTATTGACTGGAATGCAGTTGTTTCCAGTGTTTGGTGTAGGACGAATTATGGAGTGGATGTTACTGAGATTCTCTAAGGAAAAGTGGCAAAATAATACTTAGAAGATTGGCTTTGCATTCAGACCAGTCTGTCTTGTTTAAATAATTTCTATGTTCTTTTCTGTGTGCTCTTTGCTTTAAAGAAACAGTGAAGTCCAGATCTGATATGTGCCTGTCCCTGGAAAATTTTGAGAAATAGTTTTCAGCTGCCACAACCCAACTCTTGTGTTTGTGCAGGGAGGAAATTATCACTGTTCACATGGTGTTGGAACGGACACAGGACACTGAGTGACAGTTGCTGGGGGAACAGAAATCTGGATTCAAATGTTTGTTTAGTTAAAATCCCAACCTTCATCTTGTGTTCATAGTTTGCATGTGACTAGCTATAACTGCCCACCGACATGTTTTGCAATAACAAGTTAGTTTTATTCTGCTTTGGGGTTAAGGCGCATATTCCCAGTGGAAGCTGAAATGTCCCTTTCCCATTTCTTTGAGTGTGATACGGTGCTAAGCAAAGCTGCCTTCGTATGCACAGGTATGGCAACACAGGGAGGTTTGCTTGCGCTCATGACTGTAGTGATCAGCTTCCTTGAAGATGTTGTTTCCGTGTCTGTACTCTGCCTTGTCAGGGCTTTGCTCCCGGTTCTCACCTTGGATGAACCTCTGATGGCTGGTGGTAGGGTACAGGAGCTCTCCCAGGTCAGCTCAGTGATGCTTGTGGAAATGAATGAGCAGACTGATCCTCCTTAGAATCATAGAATCACAGAATCATTAAGGTTGGAAAAGACCTTTAAGATCATCGAATCCAACCGTCAACCCAGCACCCATGCCCACTAAACCATGTCCCGAAGCGCCACATCCACACGTTTTTTGAACGCCTCCAGTGTTGGTGACTCCACCACTTCCCTGGGCAGCCTGTTCCAATGCCTGACTACCCTTTCGATGAAGAAATTTTTCCTAATATCCAATCTAAACCTCCCCTGGCRCAACTTGARGCCATTTCCTTCCTTGAGGACAGGCTGAAGGCAGTGGTGGATTCAGTCCCCAGGGTTACTGACATCTTCCGTTGTGGCTAAATTAATTTCAAATTTAGACAAAATGTCATTTTCTCAATTTGAAGACAAAGCTCCACTGCTCTCCAGCAGTCAGGATTGATGCTTCTCTTGCTTTGCAGGTGCCAGCTGAAGCTACCCCTTCCCTACAGGAAAGCCTATTCCAGGAACTCCAGGTAAGCCCAGCTTGATCAATCCAGTCCACAACTACCGTCTGCTTAAGGGCTGTGAGGAGGGGTCAGATGGGGGAGACCTGGCTGGTTTGTGGGTCACGGGGAGGCACTGACCCCACAGTGTGTGGGCCTGAACTCAGAGCAGGAGGAGTGCTTCGATACAGCGTGATTCTGCAAGGCTGTTTCTGAGGGTATGTGTTTTCATGTTACTCTAGCCACTAGTGTTACATTTGTTTTCAGAGTGCTAATCCCTGTTAATCCCCGAGTTGTAAAGGTACTGGAGTGCTTTAAACATGGGATTAACACTGCTGCAGAAGTCTCTGCTGATACTGTATACTGGTAGTTGAAGGCAGGAAGCCCTGTAGGGTGGGTGCCTCTATACTCTGTGCAATGAAAGAGTTTCCCAACCAGTTGCTGACCTGAACTGCTTTGCTGGGGCACCTCTCTAGCCTGGAAGCACCATGGCTGTGTTTGAGGCTGATTCCTGTTGATGAACTCTCTTAAATAGACCCAATTACAATGTTACTGCACCGATGGTGCGGGCAGATGGGTGTCTGGTGAACTCTGTGCTCTAGTCCATTCTCCAGTCCTCTGGAAGGGGTCTCCCACCATTTCCTTTGGGAAATCTTGCCATAATTCTGCAGATTTCTCATTATGTGGTTTGTCCAGATATTAAGTTTAAACCGTAACTTAAATCTATCTTATACCTCCTTGTGTTACCCTCAAGAATTCCTCCTCCTCTTGGGAGCTGTCATTTATCAGACACCAATTCGTTAGTTGCCCTTCAGCAAGTTGTAAAGACTTGGTTCCCTTAATTTTCACTTGTAAATTGAGCCTTTTGGCATCCTAATCACTCTGGTGTAATTTTACACTCTTCACTATTACTTTCAACTCAGTGACAGATTGAAAATAACCTTTTTTCTGAAGATCCCATATAGAGGAATGCATCTTGCCTGGTAACTTCTGTTCTGTTAACCTTGCTATTTCTTTGCATAATGTGTTTTTGAAAACTGCAGTTTCTGTCATGATTTAAAAGATACATTTGGATGGAGAGAAGACACGTGCACACTCGGGTTAGACAGTCATGCACTGCATAACTATTTTAAGCTTCCTCCTGATGGCTCTCACTGCGGCAGGTTTTAAGAGACTGGCTGAGATGCACTGGCTCTTTAAAGCAGTCCTTTACTTAAAGGATATTATGGGGACTGTGCATCAGTGGGGATGTTGAACTCTGTAAGTGAAATGCACCTCTCTGGTAGCGCTATTTGTGTAACACTTTCTTTCAAAAACTGGACTCTGATACAGCGTCCTGGCCAGCTTACTCATGATACTGTCCTTAAACCTCTGTGTTTTGTGTCCCTGATACCAATGCATTGCTGTCATGCTTCTTCCCAAACATACCACTTTGTCCTAAAAAAAAGGATTCAAGGAGAGTCTTGAAGTTTGGCATATGAAGGAATCACTGTGCTAAARGCTAGGGTGAGAATTTGTCCTGTCTGCTCTACCACAGTAACTCCTTTTTGTATACATTTACTGACAGACTAAATGTCAATGCAATGCAAATGACTTACCCCTCAAGAAAGCAAGGGGAGATTTGTTGTTTTCTATGCGATAAAAACATAGGTAGGGCCATGCAAGAGAATTACCGATGTGCTGCAGGTTCACATTCTGCTTGTAGAAATGCGTTGTCTCTCTTCTGATGGCTGCAAATCCTTCCCCTCAAAACCAGTTGAGAGAAATAACATAGGTGTTTTGCAGAGTCTAGTGCTTTCTGCAGGGTGTCCTTGTTGATCTAATACTAGCTGTCAAAAATGAAGGGGGAATGGCTACTAAATAACCCGTAAAAGAGGGGTGAGAAAGATGCTTGTATTTGAAGCGCTGTTATGTCATATTGGTGTGTCGCAGCTCAGTGTGAGCACTGTCTGGTACAATGGAGCATAACTTCTCCATTTCCTGCCCCTTTTGAATTTTCAGGGCATGGGAGAGATGTCGTCTCTGCCAAACAAGTGCAGATGCAGCAGCTGCAAGGAACCGTTTTATAGAGAGGATCCAGACAACTGTATCCTTTCTCAGCTCACCGCCCCCTTCCACGAGCACGTGGCGCGGTACAGCAGGCACCGGTGCAATCACTCTGCAGCGTGCTCCCATCTGGAGAGAGTTATGCCTCCAATAACAGGAGTTCAAGCTGGGTCTCTAGGAAGTGTTTTTTTCATAGTGCAGCTCTTGAGCMGTCATAAAACTTTTGATCCAGACAAAGAGGGCCGCAAGGCAAACGTGCCATACACAGCTGTGCTGTCCTTGCCTTCCCCCTGCAATGCCACTTCCCGGGCTGCTTGCCCCCTGCCTCTGCCCCCGATTCCGGCTAGCCTGGCCCAGGGCTCGGGGTAGTGCACAGAGCTCGGGGTAGCACACAGTAGTGTGAAACCTTCCTTAAGCTGCTGCTGTTTGAGTTCTGTTCACCAATGCCGGCCTTCAGTCCTGCAGAGATAGAGGAGGAATTAAAGGTCCTCCAGGMTGTCCCCTCCCTTCTAAGCCAGTATGTGGAAGCTGAGCCTGCAGGTAAGGAGAAAAAAAGGGGGGTGGAGGGGGCAGAAGGTGGAATAAGGATGACTTCACTGGGCTCCAGTTCCACGTGTCTTGTGTTCTTGGCATGTGCTGGACAYGAGGGACAGGAGCATTCTCAGTCTAAAATGAGGGCTGGTGAACCCAAGGCCACTCTAGAAACTGGTATTTGGTGGGGAGGGTTTCAGYACGCTCATGCCTGCTGGTTTTCTTCTGCTTCTCTTCTAGACCATCCCACTCTGCAAAGAGAGTATGAAAGCCTTCTAACCTTGGAGGGTTTGCAAACCACAGTTTCCCAGTGCCTGCATAAGCTGCAGCTTCTGCAAGCAGGTGAGCCAGTCCCTGGTTTTGTAGTCAGGTGTGAATGTGGCCAGCTATGCTTGAACAACAGTTTGCCATCTGTGGACCAATGTATTTTTTCTCCTGGTTATCCTTAATGGTRATGTAGCATGTAAAATGCTCTGGTGACAAATGAAGCTGTGGTAGCTGTTTGCTGCCCATCTGTGTTCAGGGGAGGCTTGGGRCTTTTAACTGCTGCAATTCAGGAGGGCTGGTGATGGAGCTGTTGAGAGATGGGGGAGACTGCATGCCATCGCTTAAGATGTCCTGATTGTGCCATGTGTGAAGAGCTTACCCTGACTAATACAATGTTTTTAGTCATTCATTTCTAGGAATAGTAAGTASATCACAAATTCTGCAAGTACAGATTTAACTTGTATATTTCTGCCTCTTGCCAATTCTTCCACCCTGGCAGCTGTGGAGTCCCAGATGAGGCTGCGCCCAGACTGCGCTGGGGACGTAGGAAGCTGCTCTCCAGCCTGTGTTCCTCCCAGGGGACAAACGTGTGACAGTGCAGGGGTGCTGGCTGTGCCTCTCCTTTGTTACTCCAGTTTCCAGGAGCTGAGAGAYCTGTTTGCCTTGAAGCTGCGAGTGTCAATGCTGCACCAAGAAATTGCCTTACAAAAGGTGAGTCTTTAAAAGTGTTAGTGCTCCTGGGGTAGGGTAAGAAAAGGGCAATTGAGGGGCAACAGCTGGCGTGCGGGGTCTTAATGGGGAGCAGCAGCACAGCAAGCTCTCCCGGTAGTGTTTCTATGTTTATGCCTCGTGTCCATCAGTGCCTTGCTTACTTTGTAGATGAATGGGCTTACTTTTTGTTTTTGTAAAGGCCAGAGCAGAGGCCTTTAAATGTCTGACCCTCTCCTGATAAGACTTTTTTTTTAGCTAATCTTTCAGAGTTTGATAGTGGAGGATGTTGTCGGTAATGCCTGAAGACCCCTTTTGGCAGCCCTTTACAGTCCCATTAGGGTACCCACTCTGTCATTCTCTCCAGCTAGTGAGCTCCTCTGCTGTCTGTTCCTTTCCTTTTAAATCTCAAACCACTGTGCTGCTGATCTTGACTTTACCGTTGTGAGACTGCCTGTAAGAACACGATAGGAGGTCAGTCTCTCCACCAGCCTGAGCAGAGTGCAGCAATGGACAGAGAAGATCTGTGAAATCCCATCTACTCCTTTGACCTAACCTTTGTCGTTGATCTGAATGATAGAGGCTTTGGAAAAGCCATTTTTTGTAAGCCAGGGAAGAGTTATTCATTGCTGGCCACACTCCTCCCTCTGGCTGAAGATAGATTGCTGCCTGTCTTCAAATGGGACTTTAGCACTATAATTCTGAATTATGGGTTATGAGGGTTTTGATTTTTATCTGCCCAAAATTAAGTAGTGACCGAAGCCTGCTGCCTGRTGCTTCATCGCCTGGCTCAATTTCCTCTGCACATGTATCTTAAATAGGTGCTTTGTGCTGGATGAGCACAAAGCTGGATGAGTATCTGAAGCAGCTCTGTGCAGAGTGTGCAAGATAGGTGAAATTCTTTGGACAGGTGAAGTGGATGGACTTGGTACAAGATAAATACTCTGGGAAAGGTACATATTTCTGGGCCAAGCCTGTCCATTGCCTTTCCATGGAGAAATGCCAAGAATCATAGAAAGTCCTGGTAGCTCTTTGATAGTGAAGGCCTGTTTCCACTATTCTTATGCATCAGGAGCAGACGAGGCAGATGAAAAGAGAAGGGGCTCTCTCTTAGGAAGYGGAGCAGTGTAGCGTTCCTTCATGTGCCAACTTTCCCCTTAGGTAGCTTTCATGTCTGCAGCTCTTAACTCTTCCCAGAGATTAGCAACTGTGTCCTGTTTCCCTGTCCCTGTGCAGAGATTTATGGAGAACAGGAAAGAGAACCTCCTGCAGATGCCCTGTACTCTATTCTGTTTGGATCTTCCTTTGCTTCCACCACTGAAAAATGCTTTGAGGGAGGTGACTGACACATGCAGTTGATCGTCCACTTTTCTYCTGGGAAGGCAGTGTGTACAGTAGGCTGTGTGGGTTTTTAATGTGCAGACTGCTCAGACTTMATTAGCTAATGCCAGCTGGGGAAAAAAAAAACAAAATCCCAGGCAAAATTTCTGAGCATTAGTTCGAGTGGGGCACTAAAAGCTAACTTTTGTCCTTTGATTGGAAGTTCACCTGTGCTCAAGTTGTCAGTCACAGTCATAATCCCAGAGTTTTGAGCTGTTAATTATGCTGTGACAGGCCAGTGGGTTGTTTGAGAGCATGGACTGAGATCACAAACTAGACTTAATAAACCAGASGCCAGCTTGGGGAATGTTGGACAGCTTTAGCATCCCCTGTAGCCTGTGCTGCTGGGGAGGCGTGCAGCTCTGTTCTGTTTGGGCTGGATGGAGTYGGCCACTTGCCCTGTCTGTCTTGGATTAATGTGGCCCAACTGGGAGGTGACAGGAACAGTCATAAGTGAAGGGTTGAACTCACCATTGGGTGAGTAAGCGCTTCGCTGTGTGGTTGCAGAGCTCCTGAATCAACATCAGCTTCAACTTCTCACACAGTGCTGATCTCATCCCAGCGCTGGGCCATGTCTGCAGCAGAGGAAAAGCACTACCATTTATCTCACTGCTCTGGGAACGTGGGGTGGCTGCTGGTGTACTTCATGAGSAGGGGATGAACAGCTCTGCCTTTGTTAAATATGACAAAAGAAAGCATCTGTCTATCAATTAGGATGTTATTAGTCATACTGCTCTGGTTAGATTTCACTTGTTATGCAGCCACTTCATGGAATCCTAAAAGTGCATGCTGGCTCTGGTGACATGTCTCCTTTGCTCCTGCCCAGGTCATGATGGCAGAACTCCTGCCTGTCCTGGAGTCCAGGCTCTATCCGGAGGCCTCTGCAGCTCAGCTGTATCGGGCGATTTATACTCAGCTCTGTGAAGGAGGCAAGCGATTCCCTGTGCTGGTGAGAGATGAGCTGGCAGACTGATCTGGTGGGAACCTCCTACTTGCCATTCACATAACCAGTTTTAAGCAATAAATCTTTTCTATTAACTTTTTTACTCTGCCTGTTTGTCCAACTAAATTTCAGGTGTGTGGGTTTTTTGGGGGGGAGGGAGGARGGGTTGGKKTTTTTTTGTTCTTTCTTTTATATYACTTTYGTGACCTGCTAACTCTGAGGTTTTGTGAAGCTCCTTCAGGGCTTCATGGACACTGGTTTTGGCTTTTCYTCCAAGGTCTGTCTCTGTGGCTAGCTCTAGATCTTGACTGCCTCAGTTGTGACACCAGACTCCTATATGCAGGCAGCATAGCAGGCAATAAAACATGATTTATACTGATCAGATAGCCACAGTACGGTGGGGCACAGCCTTCCGGCATCTGAAAATCCAGAGAACCTGMGCTGCTGCTTCCCTATTTCTCTGTTCACCAATTGCATATGACCAGCATTATAGTGGTCACTGTCTAATATTCACTGACTAATAGTGTTTTCGATGTCTTCATCCACAGCAGCCCAGGCCACATGCAGTAGTGTCACTTGTGGAACTACTCTGGTTTGCAGGTACCTGCTCTGAGCTGGGCTGGTGCCCGGACTGCTGTGCCACTAGAGCAGTCCCTTCTCCTCAGCCTGTCAGTCACATCGCTGCCCAGTTCAGGGCCCCTTCAGGCAGCTTCACGACTTGCCAGGCTCTTTCGTAAGGACTTACACCTAGCCTACAACTGARATATTTTTGCTATGTCATCTTCTCTGGTGATTGTGCCTGAGGCAGCAGTCTAAGAAGGGTTGGGCTATCTGCACTTGAGAGACGTCAGGGAATCCAGCTGCGGCAGGAGGGAGCTGATAAAGCAGCCCGGTAGATGGCACTCGGCCCTTTGCGTTGCTGCTGAACCTGTGCCGGTAGCTGCTGGAGGACAGTCTTCCAGAGGGACTAATGCAATGTCCTGCCTGGCTATGGAAAACGCAGGTTCTGTGGCAATTCTGACCTTGTCACCGTGGGAAAATTCCAGCTTCGGTTCCTCCTGCATCTTAGGTTTTTGCTTGTAATCCCCAAATCTCCTGGCATYTCTATGTGACAAAGCAAAGCTTTAGAGTCGTGTGGAATACCTCTGCTTGTGAGCACTCTGAAGTCCATTTAGGGAAGGGCTGCTGTGTACCACTGCTTATTACAGTTTGACTTGCACCATATTTCTTAGCTGGACTAGGGCTGTTTGCTTGGGGGGATTTAGCTCTTGGCTGTGCTGACAGTGGTCATTTATTTTTTCCTTCTGTTTTTTTTCAAGGCTAGAGTTAGTTGTTTGTCTCTTCTGATTGTTTGGTCCTTTCTGACACTCAGAATTCACTAAAAATCATTCGTGTGATAGATGAAAATCAGCATCTCTTACTTTCACTTTTTTTTTTATCGCATTACATTCATTTCTTTGTAGATGGTATTTGATTTCCCGTGGAGTCTGCAATCAGGGCAGGGGTTYGTTACCTTCTTCCCCATTGCAGCATGCAGAGGAGTCCTGTGGGGTTTACACCTGCATGGTCTATGGGGGACACCATGCTGTGGTCAACAGCACTGAAGGATTGCAAGGTGTTGATTAAAGGCTGCTCACAGGAGCAGACGCTGCCTCCTAAATCAACGTGGTCATATGTCATGGGCATTAACATCTGCATGTTTGAATTTTAGCGATGACATTTGGTATTGTTAATGATCGTGCTGTTATCCATAACTTGTGTCTGTAAGCACTGCATGAGTCATGGAGCATCTGCTTCTTTGCGCAGAGCAGTCCAGTGTAAATTGGCAGTAACTCCACTGCCACAGCAAGGACTGCATAGGTGTGAAAGGACTGTGAAAAAGAGACTGAGCCCACAAAAATGGGGTCACAGGGGTTGTTACAAGCTCAAAGGCAAGCTGACACTAGGAGGGGTGCAGAAGGGGAGCACAGCTCCCAGCGTGATGGCTGGCAGGTAGCTGGGTGGTTTTGTGCCTCTGGGTGCAGTGTGGTTTTATTACTCTTCCTACACCATATGAGAGGAGAGTCTTACATAAATGTGTAAGACACTAAATCATTTGAATGACTCACTTTTTCAAATGAGTCTTGTGCTATAGCAGAGATTAGGATTCAATAGCAACTTAACTCAGTGGTTGGGGGGTCTTTTTTGTTATAAAATGTGCCCTTGTTGTAGAAGGAAATCACATTGGTACGTCAAATTGAGATGGAGAAAAGAAAGACAAAAGGTAGTATTTGTGATGCCAGGGGATAGTATTACAAAAATACAGGAAATGAGCAGTATTTTTGGAAAGCGATAGATGATACCAGTGTTATGTAGACATGAGCTGGGACAAAGCATGGTTAGGGCCAGGGAGGATTAGCAGCTCTTACTCCTCCTTTGTCCCCTACAGTAGAGTCTTAAAAGGTTTTTGTTTTTTCACTACTGAAGGATGTGAAGCTGGATCCCTGGAAGGAGATAGGTTTTTTTCTTTTTTTTCCCAGAATCTGTGACTTTAAGCATTTCCAACTGCTACGGTTTGTCTTTTCCACTGCCTTTCTCCTTTCCTTCCCCTCTGCAATTTCTCCACTTGCTGTTTTTGGTTTTGCAAATACATTTGACCAGTGGAAAGACAGAAGCGGTGCTGCTGTTAGTGCACACTGCAACCAGTAGACCCTCTTGTAGGATTTCACGCCCGCTAGTCGTCTTTGGTTAGTTTTGGATGTTCATCGTATTGAAACCTTCAAGGGGTTTATCCTGCAGATATTATCAGATATGCCACCAAATGCTTGCTACAGCTCCCTCCTTGGGAGATACAGCATGTAGAGACTAAACAGTGTGACTTTACGGATACTCTTCATCTAAAACAGAAATAATTTGAGTCTTGGTAAGAAAGAAGGCAAACCTCACCAAGAGTGGTGTGGAGGAATGTCTTGCCTCTTCCAACCTTTTTGAGGGGTCTAGCAGCACGTGAGCAGCGATGGAGCATGACAAGCTGTGACCTGCTGAAATGATTGCAGATACAGCACAAGCCGCAGTGTCCCACCCCTGGGGCAAGGGCAGGAAGAACTCCCCAGCCGCCCGGGCCGGGAGCACAGGTTATGGTTTGGAGAGGCAAAACCAGATGAACTGTATGAGGGATAAGAGAATTTTGTTAATGAGCAGTTTAAGATGGTAAGTGTTGAACTGGGGTGAAAACTCCAGCTCTCTCTGTCAGCTCTCTCTGTAGATGACAAATTTGCCGACAGTGTTATTCTCCAAATGAGCTTTCTGTGAGCTCCACGTTACTTAATTAAAACACTATATGTAGTCAAGTCTGAAGCRTTAAGACCTGAATCAGGAACTCATTGGGCAGTGTGCACTGTCGTGCCAGTCAAGGGTTTATAGAAAGAGCGATGGTGCTGTAAAATGCTGAGACAGAAAGCTTGTATTTTTAGTAGAAGTATTGGGGGAGCTACGTCCTCCACACACCTCTTTTTTTTTTTTTTTTTTTTTTAACCTCAAATCATTATCTCCCCGAGTTACAGATTTCAGTGTGATCTTGGGATTTCCAGCTGAAGCTTTGCTGAGAAATTTTGTCTGCCTCTGATAAATCTGAAAGTGATGTTGTTGAGTTACATGTGAGTGCAAACGACGCTGAGGGTGCTGAACGTGGGTAACACAGGATGTCTAGCGCTCCTTCAGACTGTCCCAGGGTGTCTAATTCTCAGTATACTGTAAGCAGTGAGTTGGAAATGCTTTGATAGCCTTGTGAAAGCCAGAAGAAGGGGCCAACACGGATCTTTTGCAGGCAGGCAGCCAGTTCACAGCTGCACATTCCCAGTCCTGGGTCCGATCACCAGGTGGGGTCACTGAGTGGCTGTAGCGGATGATGGATCTGACAGAGGGGCTCTCCACTTTTTATCTGTGAAATGGAGATTGGTATTATTTCACTTGCTCATTAGCTTGGTTTTGCCACATCTATGCTCTCTGGAGAAAGGCCTCTTGTTGTGGGTTTGTGGTTTTTTTTTTTTTTTTCTTTAAGCATGTGCACTGGGACAGGTGCGGTTGACATCTGGTTTCACTGGAAGCTTCCTAGTCCTCCTTCACTTCCATTAAAAACAACCTCGCAAAACAAAACCCCTAATCATGACTCAGTCCGACATGAAAACAATTCATTAAATAGGTATTAAAATTTCTATTATCCACCATGCAGATTGAATACTATTTTTGTAACATCAAAACCCCCACCCAGAAGAAAAGATCTATGATCTTGTTTTTAATTTGTGAAGAAAGAAGGGCTTTAGCATTGTAATCAAGAAAAATCTATTTCTTGTTAATTAATCTGAGCCCAGTTAGAAAGAAGAGGGCAGGAAGCAGCGTGCCACGTATGCCAGGGTATAAAGAGCTGGTAATGGGAGGAAAAAAAAATTAAAAGCGAGTTTTGAACTGTAATTTCAGAAGGCGAGAAATTACAGCAGTGGGCTATTTAGGCACACAAACGGAGATGTTTTATTTTTAGAACAAGAAAGATAATCAGTGGATCTGGAGTTCGGATAGGAAAAAACAAATAGAAGCAAGCTCTGAGTCAGTGGAGGAGACTGACCCTGGAGAAAAGCCTGTCCGAAATCTTCCCTCCTGGTTTCTGAGAACACAAACCCCAAGTTGTGCTAACTCCTGCCGGTTGGGCTTTTCTTCAGCCCTTGTATGTTACAGTGGGAAACAATTTATTAGTCTCACTTTATCTCCAGTTTAAGAAGAAGAAAACAAGGGAGACTTAATGCACACGTTCAGGTCGGTAAGACTTCAGCGTGGGGTTGCTTTGTGCATCGCAAGTGAAGTTGTGTTGTAAATGGTGTTGCACTGCACCTCTGTAGCACCTCATCCTCCTTTTTCCTCTGTTAAAACTATTGCACCATATCTGTTGATGCAGCTCTCTCAGCCTTGTAGCTTTGGAATTTGGAGAAGTGCATTATCTGAGGATCTCGCCCTTTTGGGGTTTTTTCCTGTTTCAGGTTTAAATTTCAGAATATACAACACTTTTCTCTTTTGAGATGAAGTCTCTTATAGAACGTGTTAGCAGTAAATCTTGCTTTTGAAATTGCTGGGCAGCTCAGTGCCATCATGCAAGGTGATGGGCATCTGCAGTTCTCACTGCCTTCAGGAGGAATTGAGTATTTGGTACCAACCAAACACGTGAGCACAGAGGAGAGAGCACAAGAATGATAATTAAAAAAAGCCAACAACCCCAAGCACAAAAAGCTGCCTTTAAAAAATTAATGAAACCATAAATAGTCTACAGTGCTTTCATTACGGTTGTGTGCTGGCTTGCATAATGGGACAGAATTCAAATTACTGGATGAGGGGATGAATCAGGCATAGTATTTTTTTATATTTTAACAAGTTTGGGCATATAAATTTAATCATAACCATGTGTTTTTGTGAGCCTGGAAGGCTTACTTTTAGTGTCATTAGGAATTTGGGGTGTTTGGCAAAATGCATGCAACTATTATCAATCTTAACTACCTGGTTTTGTCTAGTATTAAATGGTGTTTGTCAGGACCCATCACTGCGCTGTTCTGGAGTCTTCTCCTTGAGGGTGACAAGGCTCTCTGCCGTGATCATAYTGTCCTTGCAAAAGAAAACCCACTGGATTTCATGGAGTTGTTTGAATGAACAAACCATTGATGATTTGAATAATATATGACTGTCTCCCTTCTTCCTAGCAGCGCAAGTGCCACGGTCTCCATTTACAGAGAGTAATTCAAAGTTTTGCTTACGACAATGCAAATGGCATTATTTTATGGTTTTTGTTTGTGGTGGKTTTTTTTTTTTAAAAAAGCACTAATTACAGTAAAATAGCTTATTCTAATGTACTAGGTCTATTTCTTATCTGTGAGCCTTAAAACTACTGTGCATGCCCTRTGAGTCAGACTAAGCTCTGCTGGTGCCTTGTCCAGCTCGCCGGGCAGCGCCTGCCCGAGGCTGGCCACACCTGAGCGTCTGGAGCATCTTCTTCAGGGGCAGAGGACATCAACGGATTTGCTGTGGATCAGCTTTTCTCCTAGKTAGCAGTGTTTTCCTGTTTCTGCATCATACCTCGTTCTCAATATTGATCGTGTTGAGTATCTGCTGTGGTCTGATGTGGGATAATCAGCTGATGGGTGACGGGAGAGGAGCAGCAGAAGGCACGAAGGGAGGTCTGTACGTGCTCAGCCTGCACCAATATCGCACAGCTCTGGGAAGGASCGTAGCTACCGCCGGGCGGATGATATAATAATTCTTTTCCATCTGCTCCTATCTATATTTGAATCCACAGGAAAGCATCCTTCTTGTAAGACGCGTGAATCTCTAATTTCAAAAGCCGTCCCTGTTTCGGAAGTTCCTTTGGCAGGCTGGCGCTGGTTTCTCCGCCTGTGCTGAGCAGCCAGCGCTGGGAGATGCTCCAGTGGGGCTCACCACGCRGCATAATGACACGGACCCAAAATAGCAGGGCGATGTCACCTAGCAACTTGTCACTGTTGCAGAAGTCTTTGCTGGAGTGGATCAAGGTGACACTTTGCTGCTATTTTCAGACCCACACTTCCTGATGGCTGTTGCCACCTTATTCCCCTGCTTTATTTACTTATTTTTTTTCCTTTTGCTGAATCATAGACCTGGAAAATACTACTTAGGTCACTAGAATCCAAGATTGTGCCTCCTGATTTATTTTGCTGCCTATTTTCCAGTTTTACACGGCAACTTAAAATGGACTAGGACAGACCACCTGCGCTTCCTTAATGAAGCTTTCCTGCTGCGTGAGGAGTTTCTTCCCTGCTCTTTATCTTAAAATTAATGGAGCCGCTCAAAACTTAACGCTGTCTTTGCCGGGGTTGTTTCCGCAGCCGGGTGCAGCCACGGTGTGATGGCAAGCGCYGAGTGACCGCGCAGGTGCTGCCGTGCTCGGAGCCTGCACCTTGCACCGCCGGTGACGGGAGGGGGCTGYGTCCCCCGGCACCGCTGCTGCCTCCGGTAAATCCAGATGTCACTGCTTCCTCTCCCATGAAATTCCCCCCTGCCTCCGAGTTYGCAGCCTTTTTGCACTTAAGAGCTGCCCCTCCATATTTAGGTAGCTTTTGTCAGTCCGTGGAATGGGTATATTTAATGGCTATGGTAAGACTGTTGAAGTTGCGGTCGAGAGCTCAGAAAAAGCCAGTCCCAGGTTGCAGCTGCAATTTGGGCCATCTGTGGTAATGGGCTACATGGTGGTTGATCGCATATTCTGCTCTCATTTCACTGCAACTGTTCATTGCAGTCAAAGTTTATTATGGGGGATAGTTGTGCAATAAATAGTTATTCARTATTTCTTGCCCTAGTCTTAATCTAGTGTGTGGCTCTTGCATGAACTGTACCATACCAGCCAAATAAGGCAGAATTATTAATTTCCTCACAGAGCCACAGGAAAAAAAATCCTTGTGGGGATATCTTAGTTTTTACAAACTACTGTGGGTTTTATTTTTTTACAGTTCTTCTGTGTGATAAGTCAATGTGTGTGGTCTGTTGGTATTTAGCTCTTGAATGAGTGAGGGTCACTTGTTCAGAGCACACTTCTTGCGGACTCCAGGGCTGCCATTTTCTGGATTTCTACAACTCAGACCCCAGGATATTGAGTTGTGTGTCCCGAAAATGAGAAACGAGGTGGGCATGTGTGAGTATTATTTCTTTGACAAATGCAGGGATATATGTGAATTGTATAACACAGATTATCTTTGCCCAGAGGTGTTATTTGCCCTAAGATATGTTGTTTTCTGTTCTTGTTTCCAGGCCCATTGCCTTCTAGGTTCTGGAAAAAACAAGGCATAATTCCTTCATCTACAAACCCTTTCTTCCACACAGTCATATGAGCTCCAGGACGTGGGTGTAGGGCACCCTGAGTGCGGCAGGACCCAGGCCGAGCGGCTGGCATGTGCGGCGGTGATGGGCTATCCGTGGTGAAGCTGTAAGCAGAGCAAGTGGGGTGTGGGTGTCTCTGCGGCCTGACCCTCTATTCTTTATTGTAGCATTTCCGTGTGGTCTCCAAATTATTTTGGCTCTCTGGTTTGAGGTTACCCAGGTAATTATGGACCTCCACCAGAAAACACCTTTCTCCTGCCCGTGCACTGGGCACAGAATGTCAGGGGACGTGGATCGCCTGCCGCACCTTGCTCCTTCGGGGCTTCCCTGGTGGTGCTCAGTATCATATTTGATTCTGGGCTTTATTACTTCAAAAATGGAGTAATTAGTCTGTTTTAGAGGGATCCTGGTTTCCTCATCCTTTCTCACTTCAACTCTATTTCCCTCCTAGGAATCTGGATTTCTTGCTCAAAACACAAGCTTTCCATTGCCCACCAAAGCCATTAACCCTCTCTGCTTTTTTCTCTTCCTTTGAAACACAAGTTTCTGTTTCCAGGTTGTTTTTCCTTCCTTTGCGCAGCTCTTTGCTGTGGTCCTGAGGCTCCAGAGCCTCTCCCCCATGCAAGGGCAGCGCAGCCCCGCGCCGGGCAGCATCCCCACTGCAGGGAGAGCTCCCGCCGCCCCGGCCATCACCCGGAGGGGTCAGCGCCGTCCCGGGGGGTGGGTGGGTGCGTGTAGGGGGGTGTCATCCATCTCAGCTCCTGCAACGTGACTCATCCAGTCCCAGCTGCGCTTTTCTCTCCTYCTGCGGGAAGAGGGAGGAGGACGCATGCAAGTCTCTATTTCTGCTATGAAAATTACACCCTTACGTTAGTTGCAGAAGRAGGAGTGTGGAGGGAAGGAGCTGAGGGCCCAGGCGTCAGCCCTGCTGGGGGGGGGAAATTCAGTGCCCCAAAAAAATGGACTCACACCATGCAGCCCAACCTGAAGCCTTTTCCTCTCTCCCTTAGCACATTTGTGAGTTTTATAGAAACGCACTGCAAAATAAGAGAAAGATTTGCCTGAATTTGGCCTCTTTGAATGGAGGAGAGTAAGTTCATCCAGCTGCTTCCTACACTTGAGAAGTTTCCTGGCGGTGACCCTGTCCCAGCCCAAGCCCTGTGCAGGGCTGTCCTGGTCCTGCTAAGGCTTTTTGCTTTTCCTTTCAAACCAGGGGCAAAGCCAGCGTGGCTCCATGGTGTGCGGCCTTTGTACCTCTGCCATCTGCTGTTTCRGTACTTAAAGAACAATTTCTTTTAAACCATCTCTGGAGTTTTAGAGGGTCCTCGGTCAGACATGCAGGCAGAGCTGCCTGCTGCTTCTTTGGAAACACTATCTGGTGAGCTAAATCTCGGTGTATATATGGAGGAGTTTGATATATGCATGTATACATGCATATGTATGTGTACATATCTATGTTTTACTCCTGTATAATTTTAAGCAGCTGTTAACACAGTAGCGGCTGCAACGGTTTGTACCAACGCAGGAGATGCACAGGGTTGCTACAGTGGGATCACATCAGTGTTGCGGAGTCAAATACTCAAATTCATCACCGATCAGAACTTGAGACGTATTAAAACATCATGTTTTTCTAACCAGTTGGAGCTTGTTTTTGTCACCTCCTCCTTTTTCAAGGCCAGTCACTACTCCTCAGCACCACTTAAAAAAAGTGCCACTTCACAAAACTGAAGATGGAGCTTATAAGGGGAAGTATCGGCCTTAAGAAGGCAGGGTTCGGTCCTCGCTGCTCAAAGGGCATTGAGYGGTGGGGTTGTGCTGCTCTTCTTCCCCTCTACTGAGCAATCACGAGAATAAATAACAAAACTTCTCCGTTYGCAGAGCACATCTGACTTATCTGTAGTTATTCTCCCAGTGCTATTTATTTGCATAGCTAAAGCCTGTGTGCTCGGGTCCCCAGTGCCCTGCAGCTGAAAAGCCTCCCTGAAATTTGGGAATTCATCTGATACCTGATCAACCTCCACTTTTGTTATTTATGAATGTTATTTAAGAAACTAGAGGCAAGGAGAGATCCCAGGGCCCTTGCAGACCCAGCCACCTCCCTTTTCATGCAGACAAGTCTCGCACAGCTTTCCAGACTGAGCCTGGAGGGGCAAAGGCTGATTCAAACCAGCTTTATTCTCCCTCTTCACTGGTGTGGTATGTTTTCCCGAGGGATGATGTAGGCAAGAGCAGTGCCCACAAAAAAAGGGAGGATAACATGTCCTGTGTCAGGACTAATGCCCAAACCTCCCCTTTCCTGAGTCAATCCCATCAGCTCCTCTGCTTCTCCATCTTCTCACCTTCCCGCAGAGCTGCCCTYGCTGCACAGCGTGGCTTCTGCTACGATGTGGATTTTCTCCCTTATTTTTGGCTTCCTCTCAGTTGATGCAGAAACACAGCTGGGCCCCATCAGCTCGGGGGAAGCTCTGACCTGGGAAAGGCTCCAGGTCTCTTACATTTGCTGCGATAGCTCATTCCTTTCCTCTCTCCTTCAGGAAAACCAATTAAAAAAAACAAGGTGGGAGAAGYGAGTAGAGATGGGAACTGTTCATGCCAGCTCCGGTCTCAGTGTCTCCTTGATCCACTCATGGGAAAGGTGGCAGCAAAAGGTTTTGCCCACAAAAATAAGACTCTGCTGGCGGTCAGAGCTGGGTAGGAGGCTTTTGTGCTCAACCCTCTCCAGGCTGTTTGTATCTCCATCCCTTCTTCCTCTTCCTCCTCCTCCCTGCCCAGGAGCCCCGGGCAGCATCGCTGGGCTCTGCTGTGCTTTGCCACGTGCCACAGCTGCTGTTGCAAGYGTGTGATCCTGCGCTGGAGCAGGTCGCAGAGCCAATGTTAGCCACCTATATGTAATATTGCTGTTTAAAAATAATTTATCTTGATATTCAAGATTTGGGCGCTGCAGGGAAAGGAAGCAGGGAGTGCTGTACCCGAGGGGCCGTGGCGCGTATGGGGCCGGTTCCCAGAGCCTGGCCCTGCAGCACACGCTGGCTCTCCTTCCCGGGCGCGCTGTCCTTCCTGCGGCTCTGCCCATCCCCTCCCGCCACCAGCTGCCTTTCAGCGTCCTGCCCTCCTGGCTCTTGCCCTGCCGCTGCCTTGCCTGGATAGCGATCATCTCAAATCCCAAATCCTCCTCCACCTCTGCTCCAGCCCCTTTCCTTCCAGGTCCCCTGACTGGTCACCCTGTGTCCCCCCAGTGCCACCCCCAGCAGTGTCCCACCACCCTGGTGAGCCTGAGCCTCCAGCCTTCTCCAGTCCAACCAGCATCTCCAGTCCRTGGGCTCCTGGCAAGGGTCCCCCAAGCCCTGGGCCAGGGGACAAGCTGGTAGAGGGTGACATGAGAAGAAAGAGCGACTTGGAAGGAGGTGTTGGCGTTAGTGATGCGCAAGGAGGAGGTGAAGGGGCTCTGTGGAGTGGCTTGAGGGGGTTGTTCCTTTGGGGTTTCGCTGCCCGAGGGGCTGCCTAAAGTGGTATTTGCAGCAGCGCAGCCCTGGGTGGGCTGGGGGGAGCTGGGGGCGGTGGGCAGCCGGGCCAGCTCCCCTGCCCCAGCGCTGCCTGGCCGGGGGCTGGGCTGGCAAAAGCAGATGCAAACTGCGAAAACACGTCCAAAGAGCGATCCCAGCTGGGCGGCAGGCAGCTGCCTGCCCAGAGCCCGAAACAGTTAACAGGCAGCGAGGCTGAGCCGGTCCTCCCACCGGCATGAGATCACCGCTGCCGCCGCCAATCCTCACTCCAATCCTCGCTCCATCTGGCAGCAAAAGAGCCGGGAGCCAAAGCTGGGAGCGAGAGCAGCGACAGCCGAGGTCCCGGCCCGTCTGCACCGAGGCACCCCGAGCCACCGGACAAAGCTGACCATGTAGGATCCGGCCTCTTCCCTCCATCACCGGCACGGCAGCGGCTCGTGGCGGGACAGCGACCCGTGTCTGACCCGCCTGCGCTTTGCRCCGGTTGTTCCTGGATTTTCTTGCCAACATGATGGGCTGCAAGTCCAACTCGCTCACTTGCCTGCAGGGAGGAAAACCAGGGCTGCCACTGGCCACGGCCACCGACTCCACCGCTACGCTCAACAAGCTGGCCCTGGCCACAGGCGGGACTGAGAAATCCTGGTACCGCTGCATCTTCCCCTTCGGCATCGTCTCSGTGGTCATCGGCGTAGCAGCGACGTGCATCACCTTCACCATCAATGGCCCACAAATGGACATCGCTAAGGTGGTTTCGGTGGCCACCCTGATCTTTGGGGTGGGCCTGCTGGTGGCCGCCTACGTGTGCTGGCGGGCCAAGCGGGAGAGGCAGCGGAAGAGGCAGCGCCAGGAACCCGTCTCCTTAGAGCAGGGAGCCCTATGACCCGGGCTGGGGGCAGAGGCTCAGCTCTACCTGGAGCCCCCTGCTTACACCCCCCCCTCCGCCCGGCACCCCACGGTAGAGGGGTGACAGCGCCGGCTTTGTCGCACCCGAGGAGGTCCGGACCCTGCCTGAGGTCAGCTTGCCGTCATTCTCCACCTCGCCGAGCCACACCGCCGCCAGCTCCCGGCCATCCCCGCTCCCGTCACGGGGTAGGGACAGCCCCCGGCCATGTGGGAGGCTCTGTCCCACCTGCCTGCCCGGGACCGGCACGGAACGAACCCGGACAGTGGCCCGAGGAGTGCGTCACCGAGCATGGCCCCGCTGCCCGGCCCCGCTGTGCACCGCCGGCAGCTGCAGCGAGCCCACGGCGCTGCTCTGTGCCGGGGGATGCAGCGGCTGGAGACAGCCCGGCAACCCCTGCTCGGCGTCAGAAGAAACCGGTGTCGCTTCTGTCCTGTTGTGCGTTTTCCCTGTTGCAAGGACCCTYGTGGCTCAGGACAAAAGGAGTTTCGAAAGAAACTCGCTGGGTGCGGGGRGATGTGGGGCAGGCTCGGTGTGGGGCGCAGGCGCGGGGGGTGGCAGGAGGCAGCGAACGCCGGCCCGCGAGCGTGGCTGACGGCATGCGAGGCCCTGGGGACAGCACGGGTGACGAGGGGAGGTCGGGAGCTGAGCGCAGCCGGGGGGTGGCAGACCTCAGCACCGGCCGGGGGACGCGGGGAGCAGAGGGGCTCAGGCTGGGCGGCCCCCRCAGCTGCAGCCGTTGCGTGTTTGCCGGTCACGTTGTGGCAAGCAGAGGAGGAAACCGGGCTCTTTCTGTCACCGTGCGAGTGAGCCAGCCTGATGGCATCCCGGGGGGCAGGTCCCCTCTGCGGGGCGGGGGGGTCTGTCTGCCTGGGATGCCCGGGGAGAAGAGGCTGGTGCTGTGAGCTTGCGGTGGCATCCCCCAGGTGTGGGAGTCTGAAAGCAATTCTGTTGCTGGAGAAGGAGCTGGAGTTGCATTAGAAAGAAGCAAATACATTTTTACCACTTTTTTGGAAACAAAGTGCCTGCTCCCATTCTTTAAATTTAGCTTTGAGCTCTTTATCCTAAAAAATGAGCRTGAGACGTGGGCATGGGGGTCCCTCTCCGGAGGCTCTCGGAGCAGCACCTCTGCTCCGTACCTGGCGGAGGCTGCGGCAGAGCCGGGCTGCGGCCCTGCCCCGGCCGGCCCCGCACCCAGAGGGGCCTCCCGAAACCAGCCCTCCTCTGGGCTCCTGCACGACAGGCGGCCGTGCCAAGAGCTACAGAGAGCAGCCACACTCCTGGCTGCTCGGCAGCTGGAGGTTTTCCACGCACACAGCAGAAGAGAGTGAATAAGGCCAAAAGCCGCAAGCGGGGGCACGTGGGAGCAAAGCCGAGCTCGCTCCAAGCGCGTGGGAGCTGGGTGCCGGGCCCCCTCCCGAGCGTGCCGTGCCACACGCCACCCTCCCTCCCAGCAGCTCTGCCCCCGCCGGTTCTGCTCTCGTAATTAAATCGTGCTCCGCAGCCAGGAGAAAGCCCTGGGAGCTGCTGCTTGCCGCAGCGTGCATCGCCCAGAGCTGCTGTGCCCGGAATACTGGGGTGCTGGGATACTGGGATTTGGTGTCCCGGTCAGATTCAAATCCCCATGGAGGTTCGGAGACGGTTTCAGCCCCAGCTCTGACCGAAGCTTTACTTCCACGAGCAATTAGGAGGCAGGGCGGTGTTACAGAGGCCAGCCCAGCTCYGCAGCGGTGATGAGTTTAACAGGCGTCGAGCCCAGGCTGTTCTTCGTGGGCCCGGTCGTTGCTTTGGGGTGTTTGTGTACCTGAAGTTTGCGGTTTCAGCCTATCTCGGGGTAAGCGAACCAGTGGCTTCCAACCGCGGGGGCTCAGCGGTGCGTGTTGTGGGGGATGCTCAGCAAAGCACTCGACTATTGAGCATTTGAGGGGCTGGCTCAGTTTTATTGCTATTATTATCATGAGTTATTTTTTATTATTTCCTTCTTCTTGCTACAAATATTGCAGCAAACAGGTTTGCAGCTGCCTGCAAATTCCTTTGCTCTCACCTTGCTCATCACCACCGACTGAAGCCGCCRGCTGGGCCATCAGCCCCGCTCCTAATTCTGCGCAAATTTAGCTCGCTTTTAAGGTGCTCAGCCCTTCTCCCCCGCACTGTAAAGCAAGCCCTGTCTGAATAGCATGCAGGGGTGGGTTGTCCGGGTGCACCCAAGGAAAGCCTTGCCAGCCAGCCCGAAATCGCTGGCGTCGGGCCCTGTTACATCGCACCCTTTTTGGTCTTGAAATGTGGTTCCCCAGTACCGAATTGCCTCTCTCCTCCCGCTCCCAAAGAGCTTGCTCATGGTGCTCCCGGCGGGGCTGTGAAGCCCCTCACCTTGCCCGGCAAGGTGAAGCCCGTCCCAGAGAGGGCCTGGATGAGCCGGAGTGCCAACCCAGCCCAGTCCTGGGCTAAAAGTCCTATGCAGACTGATATTTTCTTTTGTTTCTGTTAAAACCTTTACTGGATTTGATTTCTGTAGTAAGATGCGCACACACTTCTGCTGTCTGCAAGGGTTTTATTTATGTGGATGGACTCCGGTGAGTTCTCCTGCGGGACTGTGGCTGCTGCACACACTGGTTGAAGGGCAAGTCCTAGAGAAATTCGTCTCCTTAAAGAGCACCGAGTGATTTTTTTGGCTGAGGAATACATGGCCAGGAAAGTTCCACCCTGTTCAGCAAAGAAACTGGAAGGAAGAAGATAAAARGACCCACGTGGTCAGTCCTCACTCACAGAGCACCCGGAGGTCCGAAATTTGCCACCCTGCTGGCAGCACCCCATGTTGCTCTTCCTCGGGCAGCGTGCAGGACGGAACYGATGGCTCTCCGCTGAGACGCCAACGCCATCTCATCCCCGTCCTCAAGTCCCCGCTGGTGGCCTTGCAGATCCATGGGAGCTTCCTGGCCACAGCTGTTCTCCTCCCTGTGCAAGCTGGGGAGGCTCTGGAGGGCATCCCACCCGGGGGTCCCACTCATACGTCCCACCCGGGCATCCCACTGCACATCACAAGGCGGTTTCGTGGGGTGCAGTGCCCAGCAGTCCCCCTCCGCTCCGGGTGCTCACAGCAGAGCGGAAGGCCGGGTCTCCCACCCGAGTGCCGCTGGCGGGGAAGGTGGCTCACTCGGATGCCCCGTTGCCCAAACCCAGTGATTGAGGTGTCGGCGCAGGAGCTTTCGGTGCGCAGCTGCAGCACGGCCAGCCCGATCCGTCTGTCCCCGGGAGCRGGGAAGCGCCGGGGGAAGGCAGCGCTGCAGCTGTCTTATCGCAATCTGGGCCTAAGTGACACTCTTTACCTTTTCTAGGAGAACAGAACCAAACATGAATAAACCTGTAAAGCTCACTCGAACACCAGTCTTCGTCTGCTTTGCTTCCTACCCTTGCAGGCACCGTGCGCGCCGGGAGCCGCAGCCCGGCCCGGCYGTGCCGCCCCCACGCAGCACTGCTTGCTGCAGACTTGCACCGTGCCAGAGACCCCCGCTCCCCTGGCAGGCGTTATTCGGGGAGGAAAGGTGGTTCAAAGGCTGTGCAAGATGCCTGCTCCCAAAGTCAGGCCTCAATGTAACCTGCCCCTCGCGTTGCACCAACACCCCCCGTCAGAGGCRGCTCTTCCAGTGTAATGGGAATATTCCCTTATTCTAAGGGCCCTACACTTGCCTCCAGTGACAGCCTCCCCAAGGCTTTCTCCATAACAACAAACCACCCCCATTAATGTATTCAGCTTTTGTGACAGCAATGTGCCCTGTTTCTGCCAGATCCACCCAAAACCACTTTCAACACTAAATAGGCTTAAAAGGAAAAGCGCAGGTTTTGTTGCATCAAAGYGAAGGGTTAAAAATCGTTGCCAGCAGATTGGGAACCGTTACAAAGGGGAAACTTAAAAATAAAAATATGCATCCTTAAAATAAATCTGACATTAGTTTCTTATCTTAGCTGACATGTTGGTCCTCTCCTGCTGCCTGGGTTTAGCTGCACAAGCTGGAGGTGGAGCTCCCCGGGCTAGACCAGGCTCCAAGCTCAAGTCTCCCCAGGGCACCCAGTCTCCAGTCCTCCCTGGGACAGTGGGAACTCCTATTTCCCACTCCATTTTGCGGAGACTGACGACGTGAGCCCTTCAGAGGTGCGGTGACGGAGGGACAGCCAGCGAGGGACCATTTTTCCCGGCTGCCACAGGACCCCAGCACGTCTGATGGAGGAACGAAGCCGTAACAACATCGCCTTGCCGGCGAGGTGGCTGGCAGCAGAGCTGAGTCTAACAGGGAGGCCAGGTGCCTGCAGAGTTTCCCTGCGATGGAGGACATCCCCTGCCTTCGCACGCCATTTGGATATTGGGATGGGTGCAGGGACAACACCCATTCGCCTTTCCCGCGGGGAGTGGGACCTGCAGCTCTGCCCGCCCCGCTCTCCCCCCGGCCTGGCCAGTGTAGCAGGGACAGCTGGCTCCCAGACAAGGGGACAAGATTTTGGGCTGGGCGTGCACCAGAGGTCTGCACACGTGCCATCGGCCGGGGACGTGCTGTGTCCCCCGCTCCCGGCGGTGCTGCCGGCTCTCCCGGTGAGCGCAGGTGCYGGGGACCAGCTGCGGCCGGAGGAAGAGGCGACCCTTGCCCGTGCATGACGGCGTGTCTGTGCTGCACCTGGGTACCCTAAAAAAAGACACATGTTCCAGCTTCCTAAACAAACCCACACAGGTTTAAAAATACATTTATTTTTGCTGCTTCTCCAGGTGTCAGCTGGGCCTGGAAGTTCCCGGGTACGAGAAGCGAAGCMGCTCTCCCAGCCAGAGGCAGAGGTCCAGGCGAGCCGTGGTCCTGCACGGCTCCCAGCCCAGCCTGACGCGCCAGCGAGGGCCTCGTTATCCCAGCAAGGAGCAGAGAAGCCTGCGCAGCCTGAGACGTTCATCCCCACCAAAAACCACCCCAGCGAAATGGCACCCGGCACCGTTCCCTGCACTTTAAAAACAAGCCCACGTGCGCAGGGAGGTGCGGGAACGGCCAAGCACGGCTACTTGGCTCCAGTCCAAAGCTGCCAGCAAAATGATGAGTAACTCCTAGACAGCTGGGCTGAATTCATGGCTAATAAATTAATTTATTTACTCCCCTTACAATTATTTTTTTTGCAGGGACACAAATGGAAATTTGAACAGCTTCTTTCCCTAGCTGTGCGTGGAAAGCTCTGTCTTCCCAGGGCAAGGGCAAGGGCCTGAGTGTCAGGCACCGAGTCGGCATTGGCAGCAGACTTTTGGGAACATGAAAATTACCAAGAGACCATCTAACCCAGCATCCCCCYCCCCAGGGGGTTGCTCTAACATTGGGAAGCCCCAAATGGACAATTATAGAATATTTTGCTCTCACAGGAAGTTTTTTTCCAAGTAAATGCAGTTTCTGCTGAASTCTGTGTGCTTGGAGGACTCACTGTCCCAGAAATCCCGCTGCACACCAGCCCCGTTTCCATGCTGCAGGGATGTCCCAGCCAGCTACAGCTTCTCCTGGGAACCCTGAGCGAGTCTCAGTGCTGTGACTCAAATATGGCCGTATCTTAAATTTGGGGTCCCTCCCCGCCCCTCAAAGGGAGCTGCAGCGCTTGGTGGTGCTCCAGCAGCCCCGAGGCAGGTCCCCGTGGCCCTGGCAGGTCCCCGTCACCGCTGCAGGAGGGGAGGGGGAGTCTGGGGGGTGCGAGTGGGGACTGCCCAGTGGAGCGAGGGGTGAGGCCACCACTCGCCTCCAAAGGCTGGTTCAGCTCCTCTCACCGCTGCTTGCTTGAGCCCTGGTTTGGGTTTATACCGTCTTCCCCCGGGGTTTTTACACAGATTAAGGACAGTAAGGTTTGGAAGGATGTCAGAGATCTTGCAGCATAAAATGTGTTGCAGAGAAATGGGGGGCTCATTGCAACAAAGATGCTGGTGATGTTCAAAGGCCAAAGCTGCCGCAAAGTTTGCTTGGACACATGAGCCCTTCCCATCCTTTTGCTGTCCAGAGATTGTCCAAAACAAATGTCTCGGGCCGTGTCCTCCAACGGGGCCCAGCCAGGCGCTCCCGGCTGGGGGTGGGCAGGGAGGCAGGACTCCCACCGGATGCAAAGACTAACCCGAGGGAACGTCACCTTCAGGTTAAGCCAGTTCCTTAGCGCCGCGTGCGGCGTCCGCTCCTGCGTGCCACCTTCTGCTCATCACAACCTGCTTTCAGGGCAAGACTTGGGGAGGGGCCGCTGTGTGCTCCGGCGAACCCTGGCTGGGGAAGAACATCTGAGAGCACCGGGGTCTGGTCACACCAGCATCCTTCACCTGCCTGCTTCGGTGTCCCTTTGCTGGCAGACACCATCTTCAGGGCAGCGGGCAGTGGACTCGCGCGCCGTGCCCGCGGCTGCCCGGAGCGGGCGCCGCGTGAGTGCCGGCAGGGAAGGGGTTGCTCGCAGCCCCCTTGGTCCCAGCCAGATGGCGGGGGACGGCTGGCAGCTGCCCCTCCTGTTTACCAGCTAAGAGCTAACACACTTACCAGCATTCCCAGACCTGCTGCTGAGTGCGCTTCACGCCTGGTTTTGTTGTTTATTCTCTGGGTTTTTGGTGAACCACGAGCATCTCCAATTCTGTTGCTCCCCAACATCTCCCGCTGTCCCCAGGGCAGCCCCTGCCAAGGCCRTGAGACACCCAGGTGGGACCCCAGGGGAGGCGATGGGGCTTGGAGCATTGGAGATCTCTGCAGGGCTAGATGATGTCCTGAGATCCCACCCAGATCTCATCTTCATCGCAGGCCACTTTTCTGTGCGTTAGGTTGGACCTGGAGCGGTGGCAGCCCCGCGGKCTCCAGCATGATGCTGGGATTTGCTGTGCCTCTGCCTTGTAGCAGTGTAACCACTGTGCTTTGATGGGAGAAACCTCTTCCGTTTCTTTTTCCCCCTTTGGATCATTTGATGGGACTCTGAGCACTTGCCCTTTGCCCTTTCCATCCATCGGGTGAAGCTGCTGCTATGGGAAKGCTGGAGCCAGCTGCAGGTCCCCAGCAAGAGCCACCACTACACACTTTGGATATCGCCCTGCCCCAGCAGATGTGCCGGCATCGCCCCAATCCCCTGGTTCAGGTTTGAAATACCATGAGTCAAAACTATTCCCRGGCTCCCATATGTTACCGCCGAAGTTTCTCAACCAGTGCTAATCCCTCCCTGGAGCAACGCTGGGGGAAGGCAGCTTTCTCCCTGCGGCACCATGTGCAAGCTGAGTTCAGAGACYGCTCCAGAGGCCTGGAAAGGGCCAGCGGTGCAGCCAGCTCAAAGGTATCTCCTGTATAGGCCAGAGTTTATTAACCTTATTTCACCGTGGCATCAGAGCACATCTTAAATGAATGGCTCAGCCTCCTTGCAAAAACAGCATCTTTACAACGTGTGGCATGTTCTGTCAGCTCCCAGGAGCAAACCTCCGGTGACGCTGGATGGCAGGTGCCCCAAYCAGGGTTAAAAACATTGCAGGTTTTACCACAAGGCTGAAAAAAATCCATTCTAAATGTCTTTGCTGGCAGCAAGGTTATTGGAGTGGTGCCCAGAGACTCACCCATGGTCAGGCGCCCTTTTTGCAAGCCCTGCCTGGAGATGCTCATGCTGCGAGGGAAACAGGAGGCTATTTTCCTTCCCTGGCAGAAGGGAACTGAGGCACAGAAACCCAGTGATTTGATCACATTTTCCACACGGTATTTGCAGAGCTGAGGCTTGAGCTCAGCTCTTCTGTGAGTTGAGCGGCCGGTGCCTGTGCAGGACCAGAGGCCAGGCTGAGCCCGGACCCAGCGTGCCTGGCCGTGCAGGTGGTGGATGTGAACGTGGCTGGACCTGTGCCGAACCGCCCGGGCTGYGCTGGCAGCCGGCCCGCGCCTCAGCCAGGGAAGGCATCAGACRGCGCGGACGGGCAGAGGGTTTGCCGCGCTCGGCAGCCGCCGAGGACACCCCTGGCAGCCCCCCTCGGCGCTGCCCAGCGGCGGCCGGAGCCTGCTGGGTCATAGCGGCAGGGGCAAAGCTCTCCTTCCCTCAGCGCGGGTGGCGGAGGCGCAGCCCCCCGCCCCACGCTCCGTCCCGCCGGCGCCGCGGGAGCAGATGGGCCGGAGCGGTTGGCGTCACGCGCCGCGGCGGGGCCTCGCCGGGGCCAGGTGGCTCCTTCCGCGGGGCTGGGACCCCGCTGCCGGCGGARGGGGGGATCGCTGCGAAGCCCTCCCTGCTGAGCGCAGGCAGACGCGCGGCTGTGAAGGGAGCTGGTGGGACGCACGGCCCGCAGGCGAGACGCGGGCTCCCCCCCAGAGCACTCTACCCGTTATAAAACCCCCTATTTCCACTCCAAGAATGAGAGCCATGGGCTCCATCACCTTTTATAAACTCTCCCGTGACCTTCCTGCCCATGTTTCCTTTTTTCTCCATTTGCTGCCTGTGCATCAGTCACCCGCCTTGCCCTGACAGCCCTTTGAGACCAGGGAGAAGCTACTCACGGCTGCTAATTCCGACAATTAGCAATTACATTGAAGCCCATCTAACAAATACATACGGACTGTGCTATGCACAGACCGAGCCACCGAGGGGGACCGAAAGGCACGGCGCTTCGGACACCCAGGATGCAGCTAAACCATCCATGGGATGCCRACTTCTAATTTTAAGATGCAATTCTGCTGTCTTTTCACTCAAAATGAAAAGGCGCTGGTGCCCAGCGGGCAGTGCTGAGGAGGGGGCCTCCGCAAGCACGCTCGGACGCGGCGGGAGGAACGAAGATGTTCCAATACGGGATGGTTGAGATGCAGCAGGATAAGAAACCCGTATGTCCCCCACCGCCTTCTCCTCCTTGCGATCAYGACTGCCCTGCACCGTGCTCGGGCTGGGCTTCCCACCCAGCAAGAYGCAAACCCCATTTTTCCTGAATCCATGCATATGCAGCTTGTGGAAGTGGAAGAAAATTATAAAAGGTTATTATTCTCTCTCGCTGATCTTGTGAAAACCAGGTCCAAAACAGCATTATGTCTTGAAATGTATTAAAAAGACCACAAATACCATGACATTATCAAGGTAAAATGCCAGAGACCATTACATCGTTATGGCTTTCTGCTGGACTAAAATCGGTTTTCATTAGACGCGCGGGCGGCTGCAGTGCCTCTCCTCCCGTCACGCTCACGGAGAGCTCTTCCCGCGCTCCAAGCTACAGGTACGGAGTAAAATCTCACTTTCRTATTTAAAAGAACTAGTACATTAGGTCAAAAATTTGACCTATCTCCACTAAGTCATAGCACAGTATCAAGCACACTCTGAAGCATGTTAAAAATCCAAGCAATCCACAGTTATTTAATGGTAGCCAACTTGGAGACAGTTAAAACGGTGGGATTTGTAGGCAATGAGGGTGTTTTGGGAAACTTTGTAGCACCTGGTAGGAAGTAATAGGTTTTTCTAGGGCTTGCTGCTGCGGGCATCCCTCTGGAAAAGATGCCACTCGGTAGTGGAACAAGCGTGGTCCTCCAGGAGAGCGGCAGGAGAAAGGAYGRCAAAAGCTGGTCTAGCAAGAGGCAGCGCAGCGGCTGGTGGCAAACGCAGGCTGTTCTCAGGCTTCAGAGGGGAGATAATAACCGGGGAGTGAGKAAAAATAATGATAGCTGAAAAAAAGAGAGACGAGCAGTGAGGTTTTGTTTAAACTGAAGTGGCATTTGCTAAYGCTGCCAGGGCTGTAGAGCTCTCACCCGCATTTCTCACTGAGCAAATTTCCTCTTACTGAATAAGATCAAGGCAGCGACACTTCTTTAAAAATACTTCTTTATAAGTGCTTCTTTAAAAGTACTTCTTACATTATATTTAATTTTTTTAAACTCTCCATTTTGCAGCATTCCACTTTTAGAAAGTCAAAAATAAAATTACACCTGTGAGCTTGTTCTTTTCTGTTGAGACATCACGGAGGCTTTTAAAGGCATCTCTTGGTGGGTGCTGTCCCAGCCGCACACTAGGGATGCTCCGTGGTCCCTCCTCCCATCCTCACCGCTTCTTACACCCAGCACCCTGCGAAGCAAAACCACTGCAGCTTTTTGCACTGGGTCTCTCTGCAATGACATTGTTGGGACTTTATAATTTCCTTGTTCTGTTCACAGCAAAATCACTGTTTYACTCAGAGTCCTCTGTCCTGAGGATGTTTTCTTGAAGGGCTGCCTTGAGGGGCCAGCTCAGCGATTAGGGTTCTCACRGGGCACTAACTGATTGTGGTGTCTGCTCTGGCTTTTCGTTATGCCGGGCTGTTACGATTATTCTTCACAGGGCACCCGGCAGGCACTTTTGAGAAGAAAAGCATAAGCCACGCCAGAGCCCAGCAAAACTCATCTCAGTTAACGGTACCGTGGCTCCGGCTCGTGCCACGTGGGTCGTTTTTTGCTGCCCGGTTTTACTCTTGATTAGCTTTTGTTTGCAATATCTATTTCTGCTGGACTTCAAAAAGTGCCCAATAAAGGCTGAATTTGCAGGTTGTGGGCAGTGGCTCGTGGTAGTGCCCCAGCTTGGTAAAGCACTTCCGTGGGATTTATTTTAAGCATGTGTTCCAGATCATATGCTGAAATGTTTTGCCAGAGCTAAGAACAGATCTGAAGTTGTTGAGAGTTTCACACATTCTTAAGCCATTCCCTGAATCAAGCATGAACCGGGTTACTTCACAGCCTACCCCMCCTGGGAGCAGGGATCCTGCTGGGATAAAGGGGACAAGAAATCTTGCAAAGTCTATTCTTCTTCACTCAAAGTGTTGAGTTTTCAGCATTAAAAAAATACTCCAGCTTACCAAATCTTTACATTGAGATTTTCTGATTGACCAAAAATTTTGGGGGTATAGTAGGTGAACAAACACAAATAATTGGGAATTCCACAGCAGTAGCACATCACATCACTGCCGCCCATGTGTCCGTCCTCTCCCAGAGAGCTGGGCTGTCTGGTGGGACKGTATCTGCCCTGATGCTTTGCTCAAGCTACGGTGCATCGCGGCATATGGGGTCCCAAGGGGATGTAGCGACTGTGGAGGAGACTGGAGGAATGTGTAAACCTAAAAGGACCCAGCTGGCATTTCTAAATCATCATCGCTGCATTTTTATGTCATTTGGTTTTTGATAGGTGGATATTTATGTCATGGGGAGGCCATGRTGGGAGAAGAGACCAGGGAAAAACCAGCCCACAAAGCCACTCTGGTGAGTGGCTTCTCCTTCTCCTGCAGGTGGGACGCACAGAACCAGGTCTTCCACATGCTTGTCGCCAAACCCAAGGGGACCTGCAGGGAAAACACTGTCAGTTTGGTCACTGCCCATGTCGGTGGGTTTTCAAGTCACTTGACCAATTTGTAATAAAAATAACCAAATGCTASAAAGCAGCATGACCCCTTACCGTATTGCCTTCACTTAACTTGCTCTGGCTTTTCTGAACATAGGCATTTCTGGAGTCAGAAATTAAGCATGAAAATTGGTTTCTTGTGTTTGGTATTCAAAGTTTTCTGAGCTGTGGGAGTTCTTAATGCAGGAGCTGAGAGCAATGGCACACTACCCCTTCTTAAAATGGATGGCCAGCCTTGTACAATATGGAGACAATTCCAGGACAGGACAGGAGACCTGATGATGGATGGCATTTTTTAGGAAGGATCTGTTTGAATTCACTCATGGCTGCCTTTCTTGTAGACWAAAATTTGTTAAAGCCATTAAAAATAAGCATTTCATTTTTGGACCAGACCTTATCGGGGTGGAACAGGATCGTGAGGAGGAGTCATGAGCYTCACCGTCATGATCTCCCAAGTAACTAGCGATAGGACGAGAGGAAATGGCCTCAAGTTGCMCCAGGGGAGGTTTAGATTGGACATTAGGAAAAATTTCTTCACTGAAAGGGTTGTCAAGCATTGGAACAGGCTGCCCAGGGAAGTGGYGGAGTCACCATCMCTGGAGGYGTTCAAAAAACATGTAGATGTGGCACTTCGGGACATGGTTTAGTGGGCRTGGTGGTGTTGGACTTGATGATCTTAGAGGTCTTTTCCAACCTTAATGATTCTATGATTCTATGATCAAATCCCACTGTGGTTGCAGTAGGGTCAGTGCAGCTGCAGGGCTGTCCTGAGCTGGGGTGGCTTATGCCATCCCCCTGACATCTCCTGGGGTGACCGGAAACCTGGGGGGGTTGAGCAGGATTGGGAGGGATATCGCTTGGCTGGATGGCGCTGACCCAGTCAGCACGGTCTCGTGGGGCTCCTCTCCCCAGGAGATGTGTAATCCTTGTGGCAATATGGGGGATGTGACCCGAGAGCCACAGAAGCGGTGGCAGGTCCCACTTTGGCAGCTCCGATGTGCATCCCTTCTTTCTGCCTCGGGCTCCGTGCAGCGACGTGTCCGCATCAGGGCACAGAGCCTGCCTGAGCTCGTTGGGAGCGGCGTGTAGGCAGTGTCACGGCTGTCCGGACCGGGCAGCTCCGCCTGTGTTTGCACCTTCATGGTTAGCCGTGGAGCGTGTTCACGCTTCTCCCAGCCAGTGCTTCCTGAGCCAGCAGAGAGAAGTTAAATTCAAAACAAATTAAACCAGCCATGAGACGCTGGCACCAAGCAGGGGAGCTAAAATACAGCCTCCGAGGATGTCTGCCAGAGATTTCTGATACTTCGAGAGGCATTTAAAAGTTTCAGCCACTGAGTAAAGCTCAGATCTGGAGGCACACTCGGGCGGTTTGCCCCCGTGCCGCTCGCTCTCCTGTGTCTGCCCAGCCGACCACCTCCCCCTCTTCTTGTGATAACCTGAGAGCTTCTGAGGCATTTTGTGCCCAGAAAGAAATGGAAAAGTTTTAAAACTTGCTGTTGKCTGTGGAAGTCCTGCAGCATCACTGCACCTCCTCCATGTAAAGGTCAGCCCTATTTTTTGGGGGGCTTCTGCTGAATATTACCTCCTGCAGTAACACATGGCAGGGAAYGGAGCGAGCGCAGCTGGATGTCGTGAGACTCTTCTAATCAGTTTTCAATTTCATGCCTTCCAGCCTCACTGATCTCCCTTCTGCTCATTCATTAAGAGACAACAGAGCACAGCAGTTGTCTTCGCAACACTTCTGTTGTCCATAGCTTTCTGTTGTTTCCCTTTTTTGAAGACCTTTGAAGCAGCAGGAATGTGCCTTCAGTGGCAGAATATATAGAAGCTGAATGTCTTTTGCTACAGGCTTTTTAGAACAGACCAGTGAAAACCTCTTAGTCCTGGGTCATCRCACAGACTTAAATCCAATCAGTTTAGTCCAAACATCATAGTGCCACTACAGGGAAAGGGAATTTTCATACTTACTGCAAGAAGAATAGGAAAAAGCTAGTAATCTCATGCACAGAAAGGATTTAAAGGGGTCTCTAAAATGAAGACTGAACCTACATGCAGGCAGCAACTTACATTTGCCATCCGAAGTGGCTGGCATCCACGGCAGGAGACACCAGCAACACATCTGGAAAGAGTGACCTCCCCCATTAGGGAGGGATAAGGAAAGAATATACACAAACATGAAATCCATATGTTTAGTCCAGAGAAGAACCTCGTATTTGAAGGTCAGCCTGGAATGATCGCTTTTCTTCCAAATTTGATCTAGAATAACAAGAGATCTGTTTTGCTGTGAGACGTAGCCTACTACCACTGAAAAGTGTACCTGCACGCCAAATTCATCCCTGTGCGCAGGGCTGTTTACAGCCAGAGTTGCCCCGGCACCTGCTTTTTTTTCCCGTTAGGAATTTGTTGGAATCAGGTACATTGGGGCACTTGTCTGGGTTTTCTGGACATCTGGAGTATGTTGGAAGAGTAGCTCCATCGGGGCTGGTAGATATCTGGAAAACTCATGATAGATATCTGGAAAACTCATGATAGATATCTGGAAAACATGTCCACTGTGCATGCACAGGGCAACTCCACAGCAGGACCAAAGGCAGTTTTGCAATCTGAACTAAAGAGGGACCGTGCGACTGCAAGCTGATGAGAAGAGGCACTTCACCAAACTCAGCTCACCAAAGCTACAGAAAGGTGATCACAAGCAATCAAGTTAACCTGCATTTAGAAGCTATTACGTGTCAAGGAAGGTCCAGYTGCTGATTGTAGACACGCTGCCCTCCGCCGCAGGGGCCAACCCAGAGAGATTAACGTCAGGCAGCTTGGCAGGGAACAAAACAGCAACAGGGTTAAAGCTAACCTATTGCTCTTTGCATTTCCAGCACCTTGCTCGGCTGAGGGATAGGACCTTAAGATGTGCTAACGCGGTTACACACGGTTGTCTGCTCATCCTCTAAGGATGCATTAACCCTAATATTAAGGGGCAGGGTCTTAACTACAGAGGAAGCAGCACTGAAAAGGTTAAGAAGGGCCTGGACTCTCCGACCACTCTTTGAGCAAAAGATACAGGCTAAATTAATTATAAATGGAGTAATAAAACATCAAAAGTGGAAGTATGTAGAAGAGGGACAGAGGAGGATGAAGCCTTGGCCCTATAAACAGGAGATAAAAATAGGGCAAAGAGATGTCATCAATCTGAGGGCTATTTTCAAAACATCACATCCAAAAAAGCCTTGGACTGACCTTTTGGGGGAGAGATGGCAAGTGTTAAGCAGAGGGCCCCACCGAGAGGCACTCCCAAGGGTGCCAGCGCTGCCCGTGTGGGCAGCGGGCAGGAGAGCTGGGTCGGGTGGAGGAGCTGGGGCTTGGGAGCTTCAGAGCTTTTGTCACTGCACATGGTGACGGGAACTCTTATTTCTGTATCCAGATTGCTTCTGAAGACAGAGACACATTCAAGGCCGTCTATTAACAGACACAAACTCTAACAGAAACAATTCTAGGACTTTTTATTCCCCTTGCTCTGGAGAAGGTCCCTGTACATATCCACAAACCCATCCCATCGTTCTTCAGATCTTTTCTCAACGCTTGCCTTTCTCGCATCGCCTACAAGACGCACAGACAGAGATGGCTGCTGTCAAGCTGCACGTGCTGACCAGGACCCTGTCCTTGCTGTTTCTTACTCCCTCTGTCCACAGGCTGTATCTGGTGGTCGACTTTGACGGGAAGCCCTTGGGACGGGACTATCATCCCGTTCCGTGGCTGCATCGTGTGTTGTGCAGCATGCTTCAGGCCCACTCCTGCAGCTCCTAGGAGACACATCAGTAGCATTTATTTTTTAAGTACAACGATCTACACCATCTCCTGTGGGAATATTAGCAGGAAGAGGCTGTGCAGTGTCAAAAATCCTGTTCTCCTTCAGCACTCCCCAGTGGGATTTTTTCAGAGTTGCTCTGTTGGGGTAGAAACTCTCTGGAGGAGTTTCTCTGGGATATTAACACTTTGCATCCTCCAAGTATGACTCGCTTTCAGCCACAGGCACTGTGGAAGAGCAGCACAGCAGCGTTTTGTGGGCACACAGTAAAAATCACTGGTTTGTTTTGCATCCAAACTGGGTAYCTCCAAGACCATATCTTCTGCTCCAGGGCAGACCTTAGATCTGGCTGAGACGCCAGTGAGCAGCCGCAGCATCCATGGTCACAGAAACTGAGGCTTGTCTAGGAAAGGTGGAAACTTACTGTAATGTGAGGAAGAGGAGAGCTGTGAAGGAGAAAGTGGTGGGAGAGAAGGGATTTCCTCCCCGAAGATGTCAGAGCGCTGTCTGGGAGGGAGAGCAGGAAAGCCCAGCACACCCATCAGCCCAGAGGAGCRCGTCCCTGAAAGGCTGAAGAGTGGCTCAGGAGGTGACAGAGAGCTCTGGGGAGAGGGACGGAGCAAGCCAAAGACCAAGGCAGAAATGTCAACTTTTAGAGTTCGGAGCTCCCAGAAAACAGCTGGAAGAGACCATGAGCCCTTTTGGGAGGCTGGTGGTGCTCAGCGAAGGCGCCAGCACGCTCTCCACTGCAAAACCTCAGGGATAATCCAGCRCTTTGTCTCCAGCCAGGCGCACGTTGCTTATTCTTCAGCCAGACCYGGCTGCAGATTTGAGCTGCGGAGGGAGGAACGGGGCTTTCCCTCCCCGCCACGCACACAGAGGCATGAACCCAGGCTCAGCGGGGTCTGGACTTATTCTCATTTAATGGCATTTTAACCAGGCCTCACTCTAATCTTTGGCCTTTTAGCCTCCAGATCCTTGGCCAGCAGACAGGAAGCTCCCAATAAGCTTTTAATTGTGTATGTAGCCTTGTTGTTGTGACGGCTGCTGCCGTACTGGTGAACAATGTCCTTAACCCTGCAGTGGGGGTGGCAAGCAGGGTAAAAAAAACCCTCTTGACAAACAAGCCGGGATTTTATTACAGCTTGTGTCACATCAGAGAAGCGAGAGCTGAGTCATTGCCAGGTACAGACAGTGACTGTGAGTCACCAGCATAACCTGGCTCATCAATAAATCCGGCGCTGCGCTGCCCAGCGCCCAGACCAGCGCTCCCCTGCAGCATCGATGCTCCTTCGCTGACTTTTGCAGATGCCCTCGCAGCTCCAGCCGCCCGGCTGCCAGGCTGGGGTGCCCGTCCTTGCAGCCCACAGCCTCTCCCCCCTCGCCGAGGAGACGCTGGGCGGACCTTTGCTCTGGCAGAGGTGCCTGCCCACACCACCCACATGCATCAGGCGAGCAGGACCACAACCTGGCTCCGAGGCGCCGGGCAATGCTGGTTCCTCTGGATCCAGCCGTCTCTTGTGGAATCTGTGGAGCCTTCACCGTACCTGCAGCTGGGGCGAGAGGGCACGTAGCACTCAGCTGCCGGAGGAGAGCGCTGGGGACTTCCCTGCTTCACGCTGGGGCAGCCAGGCACGGTGTCGGCAAGGGCAGCGCAGGCAGAGGTGGATCCTGTGCAGGTATGAAGAGGGGACTGCGGAGCCAGATGCCTTCAAGGTTTTTGGCACACCAAAAACCAGCACGTGGCTGTATATCCATGGTGTGACAAGCGAAGGAGTTAGGGATCTGTGAAAGTGTGAGRGACTCAAGGCTGAACTAAATGTGGCCAGSAGGGCGAGGGAGGTGATTCTGCCCCTCGACTCTGCTCTGGTGAGACCCTCCATGCAGCACTGCATCCAGCTCTGGGGTCCTCAGCACAGGAAAGACATGGACCTGTTGGAGTGAGCCCAGAGGAGGGCCACGAAGGTGATCAGAGGGATGGAACATCTCTGCAATGAAGAAAGGCTGAGAGAGTTGGGGTTGTTCAGCTTGGAGAAGAGAAGGCTCCATGGAGACCTCATTGTGGTCTTTCAATACTTAAAGGGGGCCTATAAGAAAGATGGGGACAGTCTTTTTGGTAGGACCTGTAGCAATAGGACAAGGGGTGATGGTTTTAAATGAAAAGAGGGCAGATTCAGACTAAATATAAGGAAGAAGCTGTTTATGATGAGGATAGTGAAACACTGGCACAGGTTGCCCAGAGAGGTGGTAGATGCCCCATCYCTGGGAACATTCAAGGCCAAGTTGGRYGGGGCTCTGAGCAACCTGATCGAGTTGAAGATGTCCCTGCTCATTGCAGGGGGCTTGGACTAGAAGGCCTTTAAAGGTCCCTTCCAACCCAAACCATTCTATGAGTCTATGATTCTGTGATTCTATGATTCTAAATCCATGCAGAAATGTAAACTGGCACCTGTTCTCCTCCAAAACCCCACAGGCCTGAGCTCTCACCCACATGAGGAACCCTTTCTCTCTCTTGGTTCATYACCCCAGCTGCAATTCGCACCTCCTCCCCGGTTGACCAGAAGAGGCTGTGAGGACACGTGGGGGTCCCTCAGCTTCARAGCCAGCACCTCACTATGGAATAAATGGAAATTTTTTGACTTGAGAACTTGTTAAAAGACCTATTTCCACTGGCCGGGCTGGTGAAGGCAGAATGCACTGAGGCCAGCGTGTCTGTAAGGAGAGGGTCTAGCTGGGGTAGCACTTCGTGTTTCTGATTCTTGTTTTAATACGTTGATTTTTAATCAGCGAAATCGAGCTCAGGAGAAAAATGTGCTTTGACCTGCATCAGGTGCCTGACCGCATCAGGTGATGCTGCCGCAGCGTGAGCGGCGTGAGTGGCGTGAGCAGCGTGAGCAGCGTGAGCAGTGTGAGCAGTGTGAGCAGCGTGAGCGGTGTGAGCAGTGTGAGCGGTGTGAGCAGTGTACGCGGCGTGAGCAGTGTGAGCGGTGTGTGCAGCGTGAGCGGTGTGTGCAGCGTGAGCAGTGTGAGCAGCGTGAGCAGTGTGAGCAGCGTGAGCAGTGTGAGCGGTGTGAGCAGTGTGAGCGGTGTGAGCGGTGTGCACAGCGTGAGCGGTGTGAGCAGCGTGAGCAGCGTGCGCAGTGTGAGCAGTGTGAGCAGTGTGCGCAGCGTGAGCGGTGTGAGCAGTGTGAGCAGCGTGAGCAGCGTGAGCGGTGTGAGCAGTGTGAGCAGTGTGAGCAGCGTGCGCAGTGTGAGCAGCGTGAGCAGCGTGAGCGGTGTGAGCGGTGTGTGCAGCGTGAGCGGTGTGAGCAGTGTGAGCAGCGTGAGCGGTGTGAGCGGTGTGTGCGGCGTGAGCGGTGTGAGCAGTGTGAGCAGCGTGAGCGGTGTGAGCGGTGTGCGCGGCGTGAGCGGTGTGAGCTGTGTGAGCGGTGTGACCAGTGTGAGCAGCGTGAGCAGCGTGAGCAGCGTGCGCAGTGCACTGGGCATCCTCCCCTGCCACAGCAGGAGCCTCTGCTCGACTCAGCCTGACGCAGCCATGAAGCTGCAACAGCAGCAAGTAAAACCGCGTGCACTTAGCAAATACATCCACGTCCACTGATGACAGCCCCCGCCGGGCAGCTGACACTGCTTCGGGGTGGCCTTGCTGGGAGAGCACCCCCCGAGCACTGCCCTGCTCTGCGGAGCATCCCCGACAGCCCACCCAGCGCTTCGCAAATGTGCGCCTAATGGAAATGGCTGGAACGACGGGCAGAGGAGGCCGGGCGGCCGGGGGGAGTCCTGCCGGGGACAGGGCCATCACAAGAAGTCTCCCGCAGGGACGGGGGTCAGATGGGGAAGAGCTTCGGGATCTCCTGGCGGGTGGCTGCTGGCCGGCTGGCCTGGAGCCGATTTGGTGATCTCGGGCCATTTCCTAATGGCAAGTGTTCACAGCTGAACCGCAGCTAGCGCTGCCTGTGCCCTGCCAGGGAGCTCAGCGGTGAAGGCAGAGAGCTGTCTGCCAGCCGCAGAGTGCGGCCGCGCTGCCCAGGCTCGGTGTTTAAGTAAGTGTAATGGGGACCTTTTCCTCTATCACTGCCCAGTGCCTGTGCTGGGAATAAATGGATGCTCTCTTCCTGCCGGGTGTCATGCTAGAAACTCCTGAAGGCTTTACTTTTACAAAAAGTCCTTTTAAAGATAAACCAGACAAAATGAAACAATAAACCTCTTGAAAAATTAAAGGAAGAGAAGGGTAATTTAACACAGAGTTAATAAAGGCAATGAATAATCTGCCAAGTAGCCGGGGGACAGACATGGCATGAAGCTATCACTTAAAGTCTTTGCATCATCCTTCTTTCCTAACTCACCTTCTCTGAGCAATCACCCCATCTCCTGCCCTCATCCTTCAGTGACACGGCACCTGTTGCATCAAAAGTGCTCAAGCACTTCCCATTCTTCTGTGTGCAGAAATCACCTTACTCGGTCCCAAAATACATCTGTGAACATGGGAGGAGTACGGCAGCATGCAATAATTAACATTACACAACAGCTCAGGACCAGAAGCAAAGGATAAACTTGGTGCTGGATTGAAAATAAGCTGGGGTGTGTAGGACGAACCAGTGAAGCTGGAACTCGGCCACGAGCTGCTGAGCCCCGGGTGTGGAAGTGATCTGGCGCTCTGGGTTTGACTTCAGTTTAGAAAGTTGCAGTCCTGGCCTGGCAGCACCAGCCAACGCTGGACTGAGCGATGGGCTCGATCTTGACTCAACGCCTCTGACAGCAACACCTTCTTAACATCTTCATATTTCCAGGAAACCTTGGAAGGGGGCCCAGCCTGCCAGACGGCTTTTTAGAAATTGGGAAACCAATCATAGCTTGAAAAAATCATATTAGTGCCTCTCGGCAGCCACGGGCCGTGCACACGTGTGAGTCACTCCTAGCAACCCGGAAACCTGCTCACACCAGTGCAAACGTCACGCTCGCACCGGCTGAGCTCCGGCTGACGGATTAGTGCCGCAGCACTGAAATGGCTTCACGGCTGGTGCAATAAAGCAAAGATGCCAAACTTCGCAGCGAGCGCAGCATACTCCGAGCAGTCCCGGCTGGCATCTGAAGAGCGGTACCAGCCGAAGCCCTGTGAGGTGGATACTTTTGTTTCTGGGGATAGTAAGTTAATTCATTCTCGCTCAGTAGGTGAGATGCTGTACTGAAAGGGGAGCGCAAGAGCACGTGGGACCCAGGAGCCCGGCAAGGGGCTGTGCCGGGGATCAGCGATGACACTGCAGGCGCCGGGGACCTCAGCTCAGCCCCTGGCTCATGCTGGGGCGACTCAGGGCGGACGCAGGGCCCAGGCGGCGTGGGGAGGACAAGTGCGAGGAGCAGTTTGCTGACAGGAATGGGGCATTGCGCTGGTTTTGGCTGGGGTAGAGTTAATTTTCTTCATWGCAGCCMGTATGGGGCTATGATTGGGATTTGTGCTGAAAACAGTATTGACAATACAGAGATGTTTTCATTATTGCTGAGCAGTGCTTACACAGAGYCAAGGCCTTTTCTGCTCCTCACCCCACCCCACCAGTGAGTAGGCTGGGGGTGCACAAGGAGTTGGGAGGGGACACAGCTGGGACAGCTGACCCCAACTGACCAAAGGGATATTCCATACCATAYGAYRTCATGCTCARCATATAAAGCTGGRGGAAGAAGAAGGAAGGGGGGGAAGTTCGGAGTGATGGCGTCTTGTCTCCCCAAGTAACCATTRCACGTGATGGAGCCCTGCTTTCCTGGRGATGGCTSARCACCTGCCTGCCGATGGGAAGGAGTGAATGAATGCCTTGTTTTGCTTTGCTTGTGCGCGGTTTTTGCTTTCCCTATTAAACTGTCTTTATCTCAACCCACGAGTTTTCTCTCCTGATTCTCTCCCCCATCCCACCGGGGGGAATGAGAGAGCGGCTGTGTGGGGCTGAGTTGCTGGCTGGGGTTAAACCACAACAGCCATCCTTCCCCRGAAGAACTAGTTCGGGGACAGCCGGCATGGACAAGCAGCCAGACCCTCGTGTGCCCCGGAGATGTCATCATGARCAGCATCTGCTGGTGTTTTCCTCCATCACGGGGGTTGCACCTACCAGCAGCCCTGTACAGCAACGCAAACACGCTGCCAACCATGTCATGCAGCATGGGGAAAGTGTTTGCGCTACTGAGCCCAGGAAGACATCTGCATGTGCATGCGGTGCTGCGGGACACAGAGTTGGAAGCAATGAGGTACCCGCAGCAGCGAGCCCCCAAATCCCCCTTTCATCAGCACCCAGCCTTGCTCACGTGGCAGGTGTTTCAAGCACACACTGAGAGCCCTGCCCGTGRCTAACAGCTCTGTGTTCAGCAGCCTCAGCAACACCAACGATGCTCTTCCCCAAAGATTTTTCCTCCTGTTCCTCCACCACCATCAAAGCTCTTTAGCTAAGGATGCTCCCGGCTAAAGCTGCCTCTCCCGCAGGGAGGGAAGGAGACGCTGGCCATGAAAGCTTTAAGCTCATTAGGTGCCACTGGAATGGGTAATTAGGTTGATTTGTGCAGGAAGCACAGTGGGAGCAGCCTTTCTTCTTTAGGCACCACTGACAGAGAAAGGAGGACTCCCGTCTCCCGTCCAGTGCAGGATTAAGGAAAAATATTGAGGAAGAAAGAGCATGTTGAATACCAGTTATGCTGGGGAGATCTCTGGCAGGCTCCGGAGCCCTCTGCAATGTAGGATGGGACTGGAGAGAAGCACAAATGAAAGGGCTGTCTCTGGGTGGTCTCCAGGCTGGGAACGTAGGTGAGGGAACAGGATGGTGCGGTGGTGGAACTAGGGGCCGACTGGCCTGCACCAAATCTCCTGCACAGACCATCCTGCATGATTTAGGCAGGGCTTTCAATCCTAACTTGTAGCTCCATCAGTATAGAAAAAAATCCAGTTGCAAAAGTTGCGATGGTGTGCCACAACGAAGAGCCCCGCTCCTGCRTGGGCGGGTGGATGAGGGGGCTGCAGCACCGCTGCCCTCGCTGGGGGTCCCACGGGACCTTGACCCCCTCCCTGTCCCTCCAGCCCTGGGCACGCCTGTGCCTGGCTGCCCACCGCGCTGCCCTGCCGACGTGGCACCAGGCAGGAGGGACGCTGGCATGGGGTGTCCTGCAGCACGGGCAGCAACGGGGTGCAGGGATGGGGCACTCAGCACCCGCTTTCTAACAGGCACTAAATATTCCCTGAGCCTCCCCATATGGGACCAGACCTCGAACCCCATCCTCTGTTTTCCTCCAGCCTTCCAGGTGGGACCAGACCCCAAACCCCATTTTTCTCTCAAGGGAAGAACATATAATCAGTTAAGTTAAAACTGGTTATCACTGGCAAAACCAGAGAGTGGAAATCTGGCACTGGTCTATGGCTTTACTCCTAACCCCCATACGTTTGTGGGGTTTGAGCCGAYGAGTGTTTCCCGCCCACACCTCCAGCAAAACTTCTCTCCTGCTCATCCAAAAAGTTCCTGCCAAAACTGTGGCTAGTGCAGCACAGGCACTGCGCCGTGGGAGCCCATCGTGCAAGAGCCACACGTCTTCTCCCGTGACACCATCCTCATCCCCATAGGATGCTCCTGGCACAGGCTGTTTTCCTCCCTGCGCCAGGGGAGAACAATATGGGGCCCTGGGCTGCACAGCGATGTTGTGGGGCTTTTCTGGAAAGCTGTTAGCCGAAGGCTGTGAAGGGAACATGGCGWGGTAATTGGGGAAGATGAGACTAATCTCATTTTTTTGTTGTGAAAGGGGCGTGAAGAAGAGAAAAGGAGATGTACTGGTAAATTACCATCAGGGCTGCTATAGTAACACGGCTTTAAAGATTGCCTAGTCGGCCTCCTTGGGGCTATAGAAAGCTCTTCAGATTGTTCTGTAGTTTTCCACTTCCTCCTGACGCAGGCTGGCCAGGTCTGCCTCGTGCTTTCTGACCGCGCCGTGACTCGCGGTCCTGCCTGTGCACCCGCCAGCACCCTCGCCCCAGCCTCGCCCGCGGCCGGGCGCAGGCAGAGCTGCCTACGCAGGGAACCGCTGCCTGCAGAAACGGCGCGGCGGGAGGAAGCGGACTGAGTCCCAGGGATGTTTGTTAGCCTTTCTCCCTTCCAGCCCCCGGAGAGTTTCAGGGAGTACCTTTGCTTACTTATTTACTTCTCGTTTCTCTCTCATTTATTACCTCTACTCACTTGTTTCCCCGCAGGGCATCATCTAAGAAGAGAGGGGCTGCAGACAAGCCAGCTGCTGAACCGCAGCCTCCCCGGTACAGCACAGGTCCAGTGTCAGCGTACAGCCTAATCCCCGGCGACGTGCAGCCAGAGCATCCCACGCCCAGYGCAATGCCCTCGCCCCAGCCCTGTCCGAGCCCCTTTGCCCCGACAGCTCCTGCGGACCCAGGCGTGCTTGCGTGCAGGCAGTCCCCCGCGAAAGGGCCGGGGCCGGCACGGAGACGCGTGAGACATGAGTCAAAGGGCGAAGCTTCGCTTGCCACAGCTGTGGGGTTCCCTAAGAGTCGTTTCCCATCCCTAAAGGGGACAGTTTCCCTCCTCTTTTTAAAGGAAAGCCCTGAACTTCCAATAAGCAGTGCAATGGCCCAGTCCAAAGTGCTATCCAATGCTTCAACTGAGACAACGGAAAGCATGGGAAAGAGCTTTTTTCCTCCAATCTCACATCAAGCTGCTTGAGCTTGCCTCTTATGCGCAGACCATTTATATATCTAAGCAGTTCTCCAGCCCTCATGGCTGTAGAGCAGGCTGCTTTCCTCARCGTACTCAAGAGCAAGCCTTGTTTTCAGGACAAACTCCGGCTCAGATGCGATGCTTAAGTCTATTTTCTGGATAAACAGAATTTAACAGGATTTCTGACTCCAGGAACTACCCATAAACACCAATCCTCTCCCAGCGCTCTTGCATTTCATTCTTCTCTAGCTTAATATACGTGGAGGCGTCTGTATTTTATGTCTTTGTTTCTTTGAAGTTTGCTGGGATGGAGAAATGCTAATGTTTAATTTCTGCAGGAGGGAGAATGTGTTAACAACCAAACCCCACAAAGGAACCCAGGATAATTTAGTAAAAACAAAAGGCCAGTGTGAATTCTGCCATGAAAAATTTGAAATCAGTAGGTGTGCTGGCCTGCAGCTTCAAGCGTTTGTTTTCAGTTATACACTGTAAATCCATAGAAATAATCGGTCTTATTCTTTATTAAAATAGCACCTAAGGTGTCATTTTATTTCAGATGAGACAGATGTTGTCCCTGTGCCAAGGAGCTTAGGGTCTTCTAGATGCGCCGCAATATGTGAAAACAAGCACGAGTGAAGTCAGATTTGGCTCACAGCAAATGAGGCCACATGGTTTCGCAGGAGCAGGAAAGCACCAACACGTGTTATCCCCTGGTCACGCGCACACGTGCAGCCCCCAGCAGCTCCCATCATTAGCACACTGTCTTCCCAGCATCTCGATGGAGCCATCAAGCCCATCCTGCAAGCGGGCAGAGCGGGGCCTGGAGAAGATGTGATTTGCCCACGGTCACTCCACGCACCGAGAGACGCGGGGATTAGAAGATGCATCCTGCAAGTCTCACTCCACCTCTTCACCACTTCTCCCTGGGCCGTGCTCACACCCGTGAAGTCATCGGCTCCGCGAGCCTCTTTGGAGCCAAGTCCAACCCACTGTGGTGATGGGCTGGGCTGGGGGCAGAATCATCCCTGCCCTGTCAAATAGTATCTAAAACTTTAGCTGTAAGGATTTGGTAAAAGTAACTAAATACCTACGCAGTGGCTGTTATTCAGTTTGCTTCCTTCGTGCCTTTGGCACAGGAGGAATTCAAGCAACCGTCAGTGCGATCCCTTATTGGAGTGGGCGTCAGGGTCCATGTCAAACCCTCGTTAGCTGAGAGGCTCTTGTAAGCATCAGCAAAGAAGCAAAAGACTCAGAAAACTATTCGCTTCTTATTAAAAGATCAAGAAAAATACAGAGGTGTTATTTAAAAGTGGGTGCGCTGGAACTAAATACCCACCTGCCAGCAGCTGTGCTCCGAGCATGGTCCATACCCGCTTTTGGGGACACACGCTCAGGAAATAAAAAGGATCTGCTGCGCTTTGAAGCCTGGGAAAGCAAGGAGCCGTAAAACCGGAGGGCAGCTCCATTTACTCCTCTCCTGGGGCAATGGTGTTATGTGCTCTAATACACCAGAGGTGGATCTGCTGAATAAAAATATCGGCTAGTGTTTGTCAAAACCAGATGGCTCAGGCTGGCTCGTGCATGGCAAGCAAAAGGCTTGCCAGGCCCGCTGCAGAACCTTTCAGCCTGTTGAAGGACCATTGGATCTAGCTAATCTTCTCTCCTGGCAGTGTTTGATTAACATTTGCAGCCTCGTTTCATCCACCCAGACATCGAGTCATCACCAGGGAGCTTGAGCACTGACCTGTTTTCAGGGAGCAGAGAGCACCTTCCACGACCCTGGAAGAGAAGAGAACAGGACAGGGCTGTTTGTCCCACTGGATGTGAAACATAACTCTGGGGTCCCACAGGGAGCTAACGTAAGAGTCTGATGAAGGTTGCCTGGGGTCAGTCACACAAGCCTCCCAAGAGTCGATCCTCATGTCCCTGTCCACCGAGATGCTTCCAAGAAGGACACCACCAGGGGACTGCTGAAAATTTGCTCCAGCACAGGAACGCAAGTCCAGAGCCACCACTGTACTTGGAGCCTAGGCGAGGACCTTGAGACCTGCTGTAAAACTTCTTGATTTATGGGAGCTGTGTCAGAGGAGGCTCCCTGGCAGCTGTAGGTCACCTTACGCATTTCAGATAGCTGATGAAGAAGGAACATCCCCCGGCTCCGACGTCGAGTTTGTTCACTCTCTCCTCCAGTTACAGGTCTCAGATGGAGCACATCCATCTTCAGGAGTGAGACCAGTGCCTACAAAACGGGCAAAGCTGTAACCAGAAACTTGCTGATGGAGAGGAGGGGGTTGCAGTCCACAGCTCAGACCCTGTTATGCTGCTCTGTAATTTTCTTCCATTCTTCTGCAAGTAGAGGAAGGCTCCTACCTTCTSCTGGTAACCGCAGGCACAAATCTCAGCTGTGGCCAGACCGGAACTCCCAGTAGGCGTATGTTCCCTCATACAGGATAACACCATCACTCTGGGAGGCAGYCAGTGCCCTCGGACTTTTGTGCTGTAACTGGAGAAATTGCTCTTTGCAATTGAGCCTACCTGGCCTGGGTTCAAGAGGAAGAAGCTCTCCCAGGCTGCCGCTCCTCGGAGTGCAGACCACGAGCGGTACAGACATACCTCGGAAGGAGGACGCTCCTAGTCTTAGTAAAAAACACTGTTTTTTTCCTTCGTGTTTTAATGAAAGTATGCAGTGCCCAGAAGGTTCCTCTGTTTCTATTACGAAATGTTTCAGAGTTTACCAGGATGTGGCTATTATTCATTGTTTTGCAGGCTTATGTGCTGAAGGGTAAATTTTTATTAAGGTCTTCTCAGACGAAAGGACTCAGTCTTGGGGTTTCATGCATATTTACATTCAATGCTAGACTTGCAGGGATGTTCCTCTTGACATTTCATTTGGTTTCTCTCTGAGAACAGGAATCTTCCCACCCTCTTGCTTAAGCATTGTGCAATATCCAAGCAAAAACCAGATGAAAAACAGCCTTTGGCTAAGAGAGAGAGATCTGAGGACTGACATGGAAGTTTTGCTCTCTAAGAAACTAGGCTGCTGTTCTCTAGCAGCTTGTGAAGGGTACAAATTCTCCATGATCATAAGGAAGTAAATGTCAGGAACTTTCCTGCTGGAGGCAAAAGATGGCTTTAAGACAGATGCTTTGCCTTCAGAACTGGACATCTGGAACGGGTTCCCATTTTTGCTCTAGATCCCATGTGTGACTTATCCAAAGCTTTGCTTTTCACTCTGAGATCTCCTGCTGAAACTCTGAGTTCTAGGGCAGGGACTGCAGTGCCTTGTGTCAGAAGATGGTGATTTAAAACACAGCCTTTGGGTGCTGTGATAAGGTATCATGATGATTCATTGTAAATGGAAGCCATCTCTGCTTGGTAGCTGGCACAGCRTCTGTGCTGGCCTTTGAAATGCATCGTCTTCTGCCTCGCCCAACCTGTGCTCTCCTATGAGACAGGAGTGACACAGAGCAAGCTTTTGTGGCACAACCCTCACTTGCAATTTGTAAAGCTTTTCAATTGGCTGGGAAAGGCTAAAAATAGCTCTCTAAAAGCTTTCCATTGCTCCCTTATCACTCTTCCCTATTGTGTTCCTCAGATGGAATAAGGACAGGTCAGCCGTGAGTGTTTCTTTCCTGAGTATATCTCACTGGATGTCCCAGACTGCAGAGAAGTTCAGTATCAGGAGACATTGGATCCATGGGTCCTGCCTTTACCTGARGTTTGTCTGATGGAGTCAGAGACAGCTTCCTCTGGGAGAAGGGAGGGACGGGGCTGCACGCATGCTTCATTTCAGGGTCGGCTTGCAGCAGCTCAGTCCCCTACTTCTTGTTCTGGAGGCTGCCTTCCTCTCTTAAACTCTAAGCTTACATCCAAATTAAAATACTTAATCTCCAATTCTTCAGGTTGCGGAGACAAAAAGCTTTAAATCTGGAATGGAATGTAAATAGATCCATCAGTGTCTGTGTCCGGGCTGCACGTCTGATGTGCCGAACAGTGCCTGGCTAAGCGGAGCGAGTATTGTTGCTGGGATGAGTGACCGACTAAAGAGCCCATCTGTTTACCTAAGCCTCCGCTGATCAAAGTGCAGAAGGAAGGAGAGGTGGGTGAGTTGTGAATGACTCTGTGCTACCTTCTCAAATGGCACTTGAACCTTGCAGAGGAAAAGCTAAGCCCACCACCCATCATAGGAGCTGCAGTATTGTATTTATCTTCATCTTGACACCCGCAGTGTCGCTATTCTTTTCTTGGTTTTGATTCTTGCTTGTCAAGTTGATATTTAAGGCAGCTTCGAGAATGTTTATTGTGCCATCACTTTAATGTCCCTGAAAAGCTGGGCTGGAGAGTGCTGCCACCGACCGCCTACCAGGGATGAGAGCACAACCCCAACAGCAGTGGCACAAGCTGCGGTCTCGTGCCAGATGTTTCTTAACAAAAACTGCTTTGTGCTATGGTGGTAGTAAACTCAGGCTTGTCAGGCAGCGTGGCATGCATACAGCAATCCCACCTAAAACACAGAACATACTGCGTTCTCCTGGGAGTGCCCCAGGTCCTGCCGGTGCCCAGGTCACAGGTGTCCAGTTGTTGGTGCTGGATCKGGGGTTTCCAGCTGGATGGCTCAGTTGAATGCTTTTACCCGGGGCCCCCCACTTGCCTGAATTGGGGGCTGCCTCTGCCAGATCTCAGCTGAAACAGAGCACAAATTTTGGCCTACGATTAGAKGAGAGACTCCCTGCGGGGACCAAGGCAGGGCAGAGAGCTCCACTAGCAGTGCTCTCCGCTTTGAGTCCGACTCGGGATGACTGTGCCTCCGCTGGAGGATGCCGTGCTGCCAGTGAGGCCATCTTTCTGCTGATGAAACTGAAAACGGAGGAGGTTCAGCCTGCTTGCAGTCATGCGGAGTTCCCTTGGTACATTCCCAAGAGAAGGCTGTTAATCCCATTGACCTGGCTTGATTTCAATCAACGTGGGAACACTCTGCCTACGCAGGTTGTTCTGATAGTGTTATTTGGCAGCAGCAGGGGTTCCCATCCTTATTTCATATTTTGTATGGGTTTTGTAAATGGAGTGTTTCATAGACACCTTCTGCTTTGGCACTCACACATGCTCTGTCCCCAGCCATCTGCAGTGTCCATCCCCGCCAATGCCCTGGTTTGTTTCCACAATAACATAAYTTTTCATCTCTCTAGTACCTGCATTAAATGCTTTTGCTTTTTTCATGAACAAGTTTTCCTCAACTTTACGCTCTCTGGTTTGAGCTGTACGTGAAACCAGCCCTCACTGGTAAAGCCATCTCTGACAGCCCCTGTCAGTCCGGGGACTGGGAGCAYGTTCATCTTCTTGTCCTCTTGCACCAGCCTGTAGTTTGGCTGCATGGTGCGGGGTTTCACAGCCACCATGTTCTTCCTGCTTGGGAGAGAACCGATCCCTGTTTGTATAGCTTTTCTCACATCTTATGGTACAAACATTTTTAGATATGAATCCAATATGTACTTTGTTACATGGCTACTAACGATTTAGTCATGTGTAGCGTCTCTCTGCCCCTAAGATATACTTCTCTGGAGGTAAGATGTATATAAAGAGCTTGCCTCTATTTGTTTGGTGATAAAGTCTTTCCAAAGTCCTGGGTTTTGCTAGCCCCATGACGCAGCYAACAGATGTACAGGCAAGGCTTTGAGTTATTCCAAGTGTTTGCAGATGATATGAATCCACCAGTATCTGTGCACAACCAACCACGGCCCAGTGTGGTACCTAGCTTCTCAGATGGCCACCTTGGGGCATGTTACAGGTTTTGAATATCCTGCTCTTTCTTCACCCTTGGAGCACTTGATTAAGACACAGTGCCTTCCATCTYCACGTCAGCAAAATGTCACTGGGTGACTTGCAATGAGGACAAATTGCCAACCATTAACCATGTGGTGGTGCATGCACCGGTGGTCACMCAAAGGATGCCGGTGGCCCCATGCCTCAGCTGTATGACTAAAGGACTGAGATAGGTCTTTCTATATGTGTATGAGATGTATGCAACTATGTCCCTGCACGGTGTCCCTCCTTACCCACGTCTTGGTCAGAGAGCTGGCAGGGCAGCAAGTGAGACACCAGCCCCCTCACCCACCCCCACTCTTCTCTTTCCAATGTGGTTGTCCAGGTTTGCCACTGTCCCCCAGTGTGCTTGGTTCTGATGTCCCATGCTGACGTTTTGCTCACACRAGGTGTGACGTCCTGGGGAACACCTGCCAACAAGGAGGATTTGAGGTGAGGAGATCAAAATTGGATATCAGAAAAGAGAAGCTGCCTCTGCTTGAGTCATTCCCGGGATCCGCTGGGAGCTGCTGGGCTCCCTGCCTTCCATGTGCCATCTGATGGCTGGGACTGCCACCTCATCCCAGTCTCTCTGGTTAGGCTCTTACGCTACAACCTAAATTCCAGACCACTCTTATGAAAAATTATTTACTGAGCATCTGGCAACAAACCCCGGAAGGTAAATCTATCCCTGCCACCCCACCGCCATCCATGGCTTTGCTGCTCTCCTTCCACAGAGGTCCTGCACTCTTCCAACACGCTACGTGGCACTGTCCCTACCTCTGCCCTAATTCAATGGCATCGAATGATCCTTCCTATCAGATGTGAGCTCTGGAAATGTAATAGTTTGCTCCGGCAATTGAAACAGGTATCCTCTGRGACTGGTATGATCTGATTAAAGAAAGCACTGAAGTGCAAGACAACAGCAACATTAATGAGCCTGTCTGAGAACAGATGAGGCAGGAGAAAAACAGCCTGCCTGCTGGCTTCTGAAAATTGATCTGTGCTGTGGCTGTGAAGATGCAGAGTATTACAGGGAGCTTAGGAAGGACCAAAATATGACAGCGCTCGTCATGCAAACGCGCACACACGCAAACACCTCGTGCTCTTTGGCAGGGAAGAGTGGTAGGGATCTGAGGAGCCGTTGCTCATGCAAAACATGTTCCTGAGAAGGAGGGGATGAAAACTGTCTTCCACAAATGCAGGAGCAGGCAACCTTCTTGACAGTGAATAAAAATTACTAATCAAAAGAATTCTAATTAAAGCAATTACCATGTTCTCTGCATATACACACCCTGCATGTTTCATAAAGTACAGTGCTGGGCCTTGATGGATAGGAAATTGCTGGTTAATCACTAGGGAATGGATAACTTCCTCACCCAATCTTCAGCTAATGACTTTAACACGCTCTTTTGAACGCAATTTGTACCAGTTGTGATTATGGAGAGACTGTTCAGTGAAGTAAAGCTGGTTAATAAAGTTACTGCTCCCTGTGTGTATCAAAACAAGTCTTTGAAGCACTTCAGATGAGGTCTGGCTTCACTGAAGCAAAGTTGCTTGGGTACTGTGTCCTGCACAAGTGAAGGCTCATGTGGCGTTGCTGAGTGATTGGTCCTCTCGCAGCCTGGGATGGAGTTGCTTGTGGCTCCCGAGCACAGCCCAGAGCACTGAAGGAGGCCACAGCTGCTTCACCCGCCTCGTCCACTGACAAACCCAACTTCCCAGGAATTTATTCTCTGGCTTCTCCATCTAGCRTGGACCTAAGACTGCCCTCAAAAGWCACATTTCATTTGCAATTACAGATCAGGAGGCCTACTGCCAAAGCCTCATGGTGGTCTTGTAAGTGAAGTACTCGCTCCAGAGCATTTGAAGCCCTCCTGTCTTAACCTTAACTTTTTATTCTTCCACTGGCTCTTTTTTTCGACCTCAACTTCTTGAAAATGTCTTCAGGTTGATATCTTGAAACCCGATCAGGAAAGCTTTATTCCTTGGAGACCTTTGGCACAAGTCAAGAACTCAGCAGCTGAACCTCAATTTAAAGTGTCGGTCCGGCAGCTGACTCCCCGGGCACAGTGCGATGCCTCCCGGAGAGAGGCGGTGTATCGCTCCGCACATCTGGCAGGCTTCGGGATCTCTTTTAGCAGTCGCTCCTCGTCAGCCTATGGTCAGGAMAGCAGCTCCCCAAGGTTACATGGCTACAAGTGACAGGAGAGTCAGGCTTTTTAGTACCCTTCTCTGAGATCACTTGGATTCCTGGCAACTTTGCTCTTATCTCAGTTTGGGGACGTCCAAGCCAAGCTGACTAACAGTCATCTTAGATGAAGGGCAGAAAATAAACCTGTCAATCAGCTGCAAAGAGCACACAGCAGCATGAAGAAGCACATTAGAGGCAAAGTGGACCTGTCAGAGATTYAGCGTGAGGTGCCTCTTTGGGAGGAGAAGCTCCCATGCTTTAACGTTGCCTCTTTAGAGAGAACTTAGTGTAATTTTTTTATGGGTGCCTCCTAAAACAATTAAAATAAATGTCTTCAGAGTACAGTTTTCTTCCTCTCTGGGAATGTTTCCAGCTCACTAAATTACAGCATCACCACAAAGAAAATGAAATTTTATAATTATTAAGACAGCTATCAGGAGAGGGTAATACTGTTTAGCCATCGAGTTGCTGGTAGCATTGGGGCAATGCCACGGAAGGCACATTCAGAGGTTTTGGCCTGACTTTTCACCCTCCTGGTGCCATCAGGGTCCAGAGTCCGGGAGGAAGCTTGGCTCATTGCTTGGAAGTGCTCAGGAGCACAGAGAGGTGCTGCTCGGGCGGTGCTGGCTGGAAGCAGCGCAGAGCTCTCTGCCTTTACCTGCTCTCCCGGGCGTGGATCAGGAGGGGCTGGTTTATGGCACAGAGAGTGGGGGTGATTTGTAGGACTCAGCAGGGTGGACACATGAGCATGCAGTGTCATAGCAGCAGGACAACGACAGGACTTCTACAGCAAGTACTTATTTAAACCCATTTTTTTATCCACAGTAATATTAGAAATTGAGTGTGAACTCATTTTCTCTCTCACTTCCCACCCACTGTCTATTCCTGTCTCCTCTTTCCTTTGCTGTCCTTCAGGCTGCCCCTTCTCCATCCTGTCCCATGTTGGCCAGTCACTCCCTATCTTCCAAAGTCCCCCATCAACATTTTCGCTTCCGCAACTGTGTTTATTGCTCTTCTCCTCCTTCCTGTTGCAGACACACTTCCCTTCCTCCCCCAGTGATGTCCTGGCTTCGAGTTTGCCGGTGTTGGGTTGCAGATTCCTTGGACAGGGCCTGGACCTTGCAGCGTGCTTGGTGTATTCCTGGCCAGCTGTCAGTAACATGTTACGCAGGCTGAGCCTAAGGCGGCTCTTTGAATGCATTCCCATGCTTGTCTCTTTGGCTCTGCTTGTCCAAGCTTCTTCTGTTACACCCTCAGCCCACTTACAGAAATCACTTCTAATTTTGTAGTTCATAAAGCCAGAAATGTAATTGCAAGCATATCAGGGACTTCCTTTTCTCAAGCCAGGACTCCCTTGCAAATGTTTTATTTCATAGAATGTTAAAAAAAAATCTTGATTTACAGCAGAAACTGGAAAACGTGATCTCCAAACCTGGTGTATATGACTACCTGGCTTTGCTGGATAGGACACAATTTTTCTGATTTTGATCAAAGTTTTATCACGTTACCATGCAGTGCCAAGTGAGCACACACTTCTGGCAGGAACCAGTCTGCAGTGCTTGTGCAGAGCCTGGAACAGCAGGGTCTTCATCTGCAGCTAGGACTACTTAGTGATATTGTAATGCCAATAAGAGTAATTAAACATGTGTGTAATTTTGCATGAACAGTCTTTTAATTTAACTTACACCAGAGTGAGAGGAAAGCTAGTTCAGCAGCTGAGATATTAGCCTGTGGCTTGTATGATGCAGATTTAATTTCCAACACCAAGGATGTCACTTGTGCCTGAATTCACCCCACATTATGCATTTGAGGCCTAACAACAGGGGTCCCTCTCTTGGAGAGCTCTGCAGGGTGACACCACCCTCACGGTGTCTGATGCACGCACCAGAGTCACCTGCCCTTCGCTGCCGGCTCCACCAGGACCAGCGGCTGCCAGGACCTAGGTTAGGTGACTTAATTAAGGTCTGAAGTTAGGCTGGATGAGTATTTGTTCTTCATCTTCATCATGGTCCTCACAGAACAAGGTGAAAATTTTACTTTCCTACCCAGTGGGGATTTGGGATGTGAAAACCAGTATCTTGTCTAGCCTGTGTGGTAACTTCGTAGGTGGGACTTGGCATAGCTGACTCTGCTAGTGGGAGAAAGTGAGGATCAGTCAGGTATGTTCTTCAGTGTGATGGGACATATTTACAGAAAACGCACATAAAGCCTGGTTTCCTGAGGCTACAAGGTTCCTTCCTCAGGTTTTCCTGCAAAGAAGCGGGATGACAGTTTCCTTGCTTAGAAATCCACATCTACTTCCAGTGGAAGTACTTTATCCAAAAGAAGCCTCCTGTGGGGCTCAAGCCCATGCAATCCCTACACAGCCAGTGCCCACCTTCTCCCTCACTGGGATCCCAGCTGCACAGCTCTGCCCCTTCCTCAGGACCAGCTTTGTGTGGCGGTGCAGTGAAAACTTTGCAAGGTTAGTTTCCAGAATACCAGGGAGCTTCAGGGCTTCTGCTCAGACCTTCATACGGTTGTCTGTGCCTTCTGTGGTGGCCTCCATTATTTCAGTCGTCGCAGAAAGGAGATTTAATTGCTCCTTCCATTTAAGTTGCGCATCTTTAGTGCCCTCATCAGATTTTGTCAGGTTTGTGAGTGATGTCAGCTATCAGCTGCATACCAACACGCACGGCTGAGCTGCTCGGGTACTGCACTAGCAGAACGGTGAGCTACTCCTGTGACCGAGAAGGGGCTGGAAAACCCAAAGCTGGCTTGGATGACTCAACAGCATCAACCAGATCCGCTAGCTGCATTTTCCTTTGCAGATGAGTGTACATCTGCTCATAAAGATCATAGTTGTTGTGGAAAGAATTGCTAAGAAGTCTTCCCCCTCGGAGCTCTGCCAGTCCTTCCCATCCCACCGTGCCAGAGAGTGAAGAAGCCCGGCTGTCCGGGGAGCGTTGCTGGAAGCCGGAGCTCACACAAGGTATACAAGTCACTAATATAACCAGTATCTGCACAGGGATTACTCATGCTTCAGACAGAGAAGCTGGCGACTGTGCCAGGCAGGAACTTCCGCATGCTCTCTGCTTCTGGTCATGGTTTGCTCTGCTGTGTTGATTCAGGCAGGACAAATCCAGAGCTTCCTCTGTGAGCATGCAGGCACCAAACAGATGGGAGGTAAGCAATGTCATTACAGCATGCAGGTCAGCTGTTTAAATGCTAAAAAGCCTAAAAGGCATAAGAATATAGGGCTACTGGGGAGGTGCAGAAGCCAGAAGAGGATGGTGGTAGACAGACAAATCTGTGCCCACCTCCGCACCTCATRGAGATCACCATCCATACCAAAGGCTGGAGAAGTGTTTATTAGCCCGCTCAGGTGGGCATAATTGCTTGTGTTTTGGATATACCAYGTGGGAAGCCCCTACACTGACCCACTGCAGCAGAAGCCTAAGAAATATCAACTGAATAAGGAACCAATTCTTCTTTTTCTAAACTAGATTTCAGACACGGCTGCACCTGTACAGAGCTGGCTGAGCCTGTGGCTGATGCCTCTCGCTGCAGGAGGCAGACATTTTGCTGGTATTACTCAGAGAGGCAATTTCTGGGAAGCAGACTGAAACAAAGGCAATTGGGATGGCAAGAGAAATGGAGTCACTCTTTATGTTGCAATTTACTAAAAGCAAAGAAAGTGACTGTGTCCTACAGTGACAAGAGCTGCAATTTCTCCCCATCTCCAGGTGTGTCTGCAAATTATTATATTAAAAAAACCAAAAAACAACAAACCAAATTATTGGCCCCAAACTGAAAAAAAATAACTAACAAGCAATCAAAAATAATTTTGTAATAAATTGCCCAATTTGATTTTGCTTCGCAATCACTAATTTCCCATTGCAAAACAATTCATATGGGTGATTTTTGTCAGCCTAATTCTTATCATTGCCCTTCTAATTAATAAGATGGTGGCCTTACAGCTTGATTCTGTTTTCTGTTCTAGTTAAACTGTTTAGAAMTGTGCTAATGATTCATTCTCCTTGCAATTAGATGCAGCAGTCAGACTTTTTCCTGCACTTCTGCAAAGTTTGCTGTGAAGAGGAGCAATGCAAGCACAGTACAGAGAAACAAGTCATAGATCCATAAAGAAAATCGATGGCAGTTAGTTGGYAAAATACATTTGGGGATCTGGACCTGTATTTAATGCATGTCATTATCTATTTGCAGGAGACAAAAGACATGAGGGAAAGCAGTTTCTTTCTGTCTGCAGAGAGCTCAAAAGATATTCTTCAACGTTTCATATTCCACTTCTTTTTTGTATTAAAAATCCAGGTCTCTAAAGATCTACCTTTTAAAATTGCCTCTAAAGTGTAATGGGAGACACCATGAAATCCTGGCACCAGAAAACTCAAGGAAATGAATTTCCATTGCGGCTGTGCATAAATTTGTTCTTTGCTGAATCGGAGCCTGAAAAGTGACTGACATTTTTATGCCTTGTGTTTGCAGGGCTTTGAGGCTTATATTTCACAAGAGGTGCAGATGCACCACTGTTAGCTCCTTGGAAGCTGCCATGTTTACAAGGCTCAAACTGGCTGGGCTGTGTTTAATCCAAGTCAAGTCACAGAAGATTGTGTTCCAGCCTTCTAATCACCATCCAAACTATATTTTGAGATATGCTACYGCACAGAAAACATTGCCTATTTGGGAAGCAAGGGTACRGCATCTCTTAATGTAGTCGGACTTGGTCTGAGGTCAAGYCAAGAAGTCAAGTAAGCAGGTCAGGGTCCGAACCAGAGAGGGACATGATCAAGCATGGTCATAGCTGCAATGTAGCTCGTGCAATGGCCCCGAGGGCAGGAGCCTGAGCTTAAAGGCAGCTCTGGAGATCCCCACAAGGCTTCTCACTGCTCTGTCCTGCACAGCGCTCTGATCCCAGGGCTGGGACCCATACCAGAGCTGGCCTCGGACACAGGCAGCSGAGCCCCGAGGAAGGGAAGCGGCTGTGCTGAAGGCCCTGCCAGCAGCCTCCCACAGCCTGCAAGGGGCTGGGTTTGGATAACCACGTGCTGGGAAGTGATCCGTGTGTTATGCAAAGCCATGGGTGCTGCACCACAGRGCTGCGCCAGGGGCCCAGGCAGCTCCGTGGGTCTGAGCCAGGGTGGCTGCGTGTTACAGGCATGGGTCAGCTCAGGCTTGGGGGCAGCACGGGGTCTCCAGGGCTGGGGGGCTACTGAGTTGTGAATGCCACATTTCTAAATGTGTGGGCTTTGATGTTTGTTAAATGGTTGCTCTATGATAAGGAAGCTTTTCTGTGACCACAGCTGGCCCGTGGTTGCAGTGTACACCTGGAAAGGGTGTTTCTGTCGCCCATTTGTTGCCTGTCCTCTGATGAGCAATGCCTGTTGATAGCCGGCGGGCAGGGCCAGGGAGCACACCAAGAGTATTTGTAGTAGTGGATCTAAGGCTGGTAGAGATGGGTTTGCTGTAATAAGACAAATGCTAGTCCTGTTGACTGAACAGGCCTGGACTGGAATGTGGGCAAGAAGATAAAGCCTCCATTGTAACGTTAGCCTTGGGCAAGGTTTTACAAGGATTTTGTTTGCTGCAGGAAGATTTGATTTTGCTGGGGTTATAGAGAGCAACCAGTGACCCTGCACAATTTCTCTTTCGGAGTCCTTGTTTCAGGTTGACTGGAGGGAGGCTCATGCAGATATCACAGCACTGAGTCACAGTCCAGAGAGTCTGCAGTTATAGTGGCTAAGCAGTTCATGCCTTTCTTCTGTTTTCAAATAGCAGCTTAGTTTCTGTAGGAGATCATAGATTACAAGAGAGGAAACACTGACAAAGCTGCCAAGTACTTCTACTATCCTACAGTTTCACTTGTATCCTGCACATGCCGAATGCGTGTTTCTCAAAGGCTTACTCCTTCCATAAAGCCTTGCACGCTCTGATGCTACCTAAGTGACAATACATTTGCCAAGTGTCTGTATCTGTATCTTCCCTATGTGTCTGGCAAGAGATAGCACTGCCCGAGCATAGGTTAGCGCTCCTCAGAGAGGAGAGCGAATGTCAGACAACGCGCATGCCGGCACCGGTGCCTAAGCTCTGCTCCAGCCTCTGTCTTGCTAGGGACTGCTTCTCGCCTTGYCCTGCTGTTGCAGCCTCCTTGCCCRTGGCCACCCGAGACCTCCCGGGCTCCAGCACCCATTGTCCGGCTTGTGCAGAGAGACACAATCTCGTGATGCTCAGCCTCGGCTGAATGCATTTTCAGTGCCAGGCTGAGGACTGTACCCACAGGGACTCTGCCTGTGCCTCCCCCTCTTGTACCTCCTCTCTCTCCTCAAGCCCTTGCGATGCCTCTGGCTTCACAAAGTCTGGAAAACGTCTGTTTTACGGCTTGCTTTGCTACAGCTCTAGCCCTCCAGAATCGCCGTCATTTATCTCTCTGCATCGTCAACTCTCCACCCATTTCAAATTCAATTGAAAGCACATTTTCTCCCTTGCCTGTGGTTCCTAAATTATACACCCAGCTCATTTCAAAATATCAATTCAGAAACTTGGCGAGGTGATTATTAATAACAGCTTTGTTCTTCTCCGGAGGAGAAATAATACTAGAAATATGTGAAATGTGTACACAGTTGTCATTCTCACTCTCCTCTTTTGCCAAACACTCTGTTCTTTACAGGAAATAAAAACAACCCTACACCCAGTATTAAGTGGCAGAGACTGTGTAATCAGCGAGGAACCACACAGAACTAGGGCAGGATTCCTTCACATGTTCTGAAACTCAGGGTGATCGCCACCTTCTGCGATGAATTAGTGCTTGGCTATACGTAGATCAGCAGCACGTATAGCCAAGCCTGATGAGCTGTACACACAGCAATCTGGAGCCCAGCTGGAGCCATGTGGTTTCTTCATTCACTTGTGTGGAGCAGCAAAGTACATAATAGATATAAATATGCRTAGCTAGTCATGGCAAATTGTGCTTCAGCTATAATGAAGCTATTCATGATTTTATTCCAAGAGTTCACATGGAAGATGGGCCAGGGCTTCCCAGGGACCCACAGCTGCTGGGAAGCACTGAGCTGCGGTCTGGCCTGCAAGCACCGGGCTGGCAACGGGTTAGGTACATGTTTTTTCCTTCTTTTTCTTTTCCTAACTGTACTTATAAAACATGTAGTAGAATACTGAAGGCTGTTTCACGGCCCATAGTGCCACAGGATGTACAGTGAAGAAGCTCTGGGGTTTCTTCCGAAGCAAACCTGCACGTATGGGTGCTGTGCACATGGGGGAGCTGAGCTCGGCGATGCAGGCGTCCCCCCTCGTCCCATGTTCCTGTGCCACCCCAGCGGAAGCCAGGGCTGTCCTTCCCCTATGCACACCAGGGAAAGAGGGCAGCTTTCCCAAGTCCTTTGGAGGATGAGGGGGGAATAGAAAGATGGGGTGCCTCTAACTCCTGTGATGGAGGGACGACAATGAGGGCCTCCCAAGGACGGGGGGGAGAGAGAAATCCTCCAGGGACGGATTCATGCACAGAAGGGGATCTGTGTTTTTAGCCTTGCAAGATAAGGAAGACTCAGCTAGCAATCACTTTGTTTTGAGAGGAAGATAAAGCGTAAAAGAAGCTATAGAGGTATCCAGGAGTTTCTAACTCCAAAGATTTGCTCTTGCAGTGGTAAGGCCCAGACCTCTTCATTGGCATTTAGGGACTTGTAGGGGAAGAAGAGCTCACACAAGGAAGAGCCGGCTTGCTGCTCACCTTACCCTGTAATGCCAGTGGCTCCAGCTATCATGGGCCCCGTGCAACAGCCCCTTCCTGGCACCTCAGCCCCTAGGGTGCTGAGAATCTGCATAAAGTATCTTGAAAACATGGGGTTTTTTTCAAATAAAAAGGTATAAATTTAATGTCTCGTATCAACAAGGGCCTCCAGACGAGGAAGTCTGGTCATGGTAACAGCATTTGGCTCTGTGCTATGACAGCCAGTGCTTGTCTGGCAGATAAAGCACTGCTCTGTCTGCCTGCGTTGTGCAATCGTTTCTCCCAATTACGGCTCACTGGCTCCACTCCAGGTACCTCCCTCCCACACAAGTGTGTTCTTTTAAGAAGCGATACTCTTCAAGTGTTTAAAATGTAAGAGTTTAAAGGGAATCGGCTATCGTTTGGAAGAGGTTGGCCAAGTTGCCTGTTTTCTGCCGGGCAGGTGATAAGTTTCCGCTTGAATGGTGTGGGAGTAAAAGATGCCCCGCTGAGAGCCCCGAAGCGAAGCCCTGCAACCACCCAGGGGACGGGGAAGGCAGAGGCTGACAGTGAGCCTGTCCCCGAACCTCCGGAGATCAGTCACTGCTCCGCCGCCTTTCCTGGGGCTGCCTGCGCTGGCTCTGACCATCACTAGGAGGTGGGTTGTTACTGGACCTTGACTAAGCCAGTGCACTCATTTCACACACCCACCACGGAACACAAACCTGTCGGGTCCTACGAGACACAAGTGTCACTCCTTGTGCTCCCTTTGACGTGGGTTTCCTGCAGCATCACTGTGCCTTTCCCACCCCGAGACCCCGCCGCTGCTCATCGCTGCTGAGTCTCTGCGCTGTGCAGAGCATGGCCCCTGGCTTCCACAGCACCTGTAGGAGCCCACCTGGGTCATCCACTGCTTCCTACGCGGTGCCGTGGGCTTGACCCTGTCACACAACCTGTCCTCTCAGAACGAGGACCTCGCATGAGCCAACACACGGGCACACATCCGTTMGCTGATTCAGTGCCTCAGATGCTTGTTTCACCTTGCGCACGGAGACTTCAGAGGCAGATGGTAGATAGYACCAGCAGAAACCACAGCCTCCTTTTCAGGAAAATGAAATCCATCACAGGCCTCTTTTGCCAAGTCATTTGTTGTTAAAAGCCATGTTCACTGTTCCTCTGCCTTGGTGGGGACAGACCTGGATTTTGGAAAGCATTGCATTAACCTACTTTGTGCAGGTAGCCCGATTCATGTTCATTTACTACCATGGAGCAGGTTACTTCCACCACTTGTGGAAGGCAGTGAAATTACACACAGCAGTACTAAGCRTGAAGAAGCTTTGTAAAATGAAGAGCTTCAGCTTCTAAAATATCAGTGCACTCTTTCTTGGGTTAAGACTTCTGYACTGAGATGTCCTCAGAATTGGAAAAAAACCCTAACAGCTGAAGGTTTGATGCCCCACCATATGGGTTTGATGCCACCTCGTGGTAGTTTCACATCCTGATTTGCAAGGCAAGGTTTTCACTCTTTCGGGATGTTTCCCAAGCGCGTTCCTTATGAAAGAGAAATACAGTTTGGAGAAAGGATGAAGATATTACAGACATCCTGCTCTGCCCTTGCCCTTCATTGCCGATTTSCAGCACTGACTCCAAACAGCATTGTTAATAAATGTTAGTATGAACTTAAAACACAGAGATTGCAAATTATACTCAGTAACATTATGCGGAAATACCTACGGGATAAGGATGTGGCCATTAGAGMATATGCTGAGATGTCCTGACATAAAACTTTAGCTATATTTGCTTTGTCATCTAAGGACCTCAGACAAACACTTCCACCCAATTTGCAGCTAGATTTGCAGATTTGGAGAAGCTCTTTCCTCCTTTGGAAAGCAACTTCCTTCTCTAGCCCTTATATTGTGCTAAGAGTGTAATAAAGAGCTGAGTTACAWCACTGTTTCAAAAGTGGGACAGGAGAAGTTACGAAGACTGGTACCAGTATTTCAATTGAGAATTGGCTTTTTCAAGACAAAATTGGCTCTTCTACCCTCTCAGTAATTTAGCCTTATGACAGCAAAGAATGATTTGCCAAGAAAATTCACTGAGCATTTCAGCCTTTCATCCAGTAAATGGCCTATATTTCTTCTGTTTGCCCTTTGAACTGTGGAAAAGATACCATTTACAACTGACTGAATGCATTCTTCAGACGTTATAATATAAAACTATCATGTTTATTGATTGAATAATCATGGACTATGTAAAAATTGTAGCAAAATGACCCCCTGTTGCACGCTTTTTTCCTAGCCTCAGGCATCCTCATATTCGAAATGGCATCACATCAGACCCTGCAGAAATGCTAGATCCCGAAGGCAGTATAGCTGTGTTGTTGCAGCAGCTGAGCTAATTACTCTTGGATTTCAGCTTGGCTAATTAACTTCCATGTAGCCCTATAATATCACAGTCATTTTGGTTTCAATTCTGGAACTATCTTGGACAGTGCTAGTCTGGGGGGGAAAGAACGTCTGCAAACCATGCAGCTCCACTGTGCAATGTAGACTTATGTCGTTTTACTGTCAATCTAAATGAAATTACTTTTGCAATGGCATGTAATACAACCTTTAGTGTTTAAGTGCTTGTCTGCAACTTGTTCACCAGGCTGAACACATTCTGAATGTCCAAATTAAGCTGTTTGTTAACCCATTCACTAGCTGAAGACATTAGAGGGATGGTACGTTCATATTTGTTTATATCACTTTCTGTTAAGTCCTATTTGACTGAAATTCTTCATCTTTGTTCTTTCCTTAAAAACTGCACATTTGATCTCGTCACAATCCATGTACAAATTTGGGTGGAAACATAGACTGGCTCTATAAAGACTTTCACAAATGCCCATCTGAAAGGGCTTAAAAGGCTGAAGTTGCTGAGAAACAGGACACCAGTGAGTGATAACCTGTGTAGCAATTAATCCTCTTTCTCTCACAAATGGACTTGAAAAAGAGTAAGCTTTGCCTGATTAAAAGGTATTTTCAGCAAATTTTCAGTTTTGCCAGGGAATGTTGCTGTTGACTGTGGACGTATTGCTTAGATGCCACAGTCTCAGCCCTTGAATCTCTTCATAAGAGGGATCAACACCTTGACGGAAACTTGAGCTAGCGTAGCAACATCTCTTGCCCCCAGAAGAATCACAGGTTTGGCAGTATCGCGAGTAAGCATTACACCTTTGTTGAGTTTTGTTTAAATCACAGCAATCGAGGCAAACAAAAGACCTTCGTTGTATTTATCCTCACTTCCACAGCCAACAGATGTGAAGGGAGCAAAGAGGCATTCCGATTTAGGAGAAACACAATCCTCTGCCTGCTCTTCAGTGGAGAAAGAGGCATGATAAATAAGGGAAATCCAGCTCAGGATTTCACTGGCAACAGTGATTAAAACACGCACTAATCAGCCTTTTCCYCTGTAGGGACTGACTCTTAACTGTGTAATGCCTTTCCAAGGAGGCACAGAAGCGTGAAGGATGGCGTATCCAACCTGCATGTTGGAGAGGGTGCAGGTCCCACTCTGGTCCCATCTGCCGGCTCTGGGCAGGGGCTGCAGACACCACAAGCTTTCAAAGATCTTGCCAGATGACCGTGTTYAGACAACATGAATCCCACCGCACACTGCTCAGCCTCTGATCTGGTCTGTCTGTCAGTGATAAAACCACCCGGATGTTCTACCATCCGATTCCAGAGAGGACAGAACAGGCCAAAGTTTACTGCTTCTGAAAATCTCAACTCCCATCTCCCTGTGTCCATCTCAGTTTCAGATATAACCCGTCCCTCGAATATAACCTTCCCCATGCCCTGCCTTCCTCTACTGCTGCAATGTCTGGAAAGAATGGGATCTACCTGAGGGGACTCTGCACCGCGGATCACCTATGAGTCAAGGAGCATCTCCTGCTGGTATTTTAGCTCTCTGTGGGGAGCTGATTATTCATGTTTTGTTTGCTGGTTCAACTTATTTTTAGTTGGCACAAACAGCTGTGAGGGGSAGAAGAAATAAGGAACAAAAGCCAACAGCGTGAGTAACTTTTTAACTCAAAACACTTTTCAATTAAAAGAAGCTAAATATTCCCTGTGCTCCTGATACCACTGTTGCACGTCAGCAGCTGCTGCCCGCCCCAGGAACATTACGCAGCTTTATGAATGGAGGAAGAGGTGGATCTGCATGGGAGAAGGCCTGTCCACAGCAGTTCATCCYCCGTGGTCACTGCACAGGACTGTGGGCCATTTAGCCGCTCGAGCTCAGCCTCCCCAACCATAAAATGAGATCACTGGTGAGATTTCAAAGCTATCCCAACACCTGCAACGGTGTATGCGCAGAGAAGCATCCAGAAGTTCACATTCTACCGATGAAAAATGCTTGTGAAATCTAGGGTTGTCCTTAAATAAAACTCATACACACACTACCAGGAAGAAACCTTAACTGCGCTGGGATTGACGATGTTTGTTCAAGGTACATAATGTTGGGAAAGTTTCCAGGCACCACAAATCGTGACACGGTCACTTTATTTCCCACAAAACCACAGCTTCTCTTCTTGCTGCTCTTTTCTAAAAGCCTCACAAAAGTCTTCAGGTGAGCTAAAGCGGTAACAGATTTTCCCTATGTCACTTTGTCTGCCAGCCTTTTCAGTACACCTCTTTATCGGTCTCTGTTCTTTGCCTTCTGAGGATCAGGGCTTTCCTCTGAATCCTTGACTCAGGTTTGAACCTTGACTCCTAATTGCCTTCCTAATTCCCCCTCACCCTCACACAAGGCCAYAAAGGGGCAGGGGCAGGGCTCTGTGGAGGTAAAGGGTGATGCTGCAGTTCAGGACATCAGAAATGGYCTCTCTCTGGGCAGCCTCGCTCCTTCCTCCAGCACGCATGTCCTCCCTGCTGCTCTTGCTCCAGCACTGATGCGCTTAGGCCCTGGATACTCAGGGTAGAAATAAATTAGGTGGAAATAAGACACAAGTGTTCCCTCAGYAGTTGTCTGGTGTAGCTCCCTTGGTGGAGCCACCCTCGGTGCCAGAGCAGGTGGCTGTGGGTGAGTGGCACCCCAAAGGCAGGGAAGGCTGCTGCCGGCTGGGGCCTAGCGTGGAGGAGGGAATCACAGCCCGCGGGGGACCCCGGGCCACCGCTGCGCCCTGGCAGCAGGCTGCGGCTCCCACCTCCGTGCTGGGCCCCGGGGTGACCCGGCCGGCGGGAACATGTCCCCGGCCCTCAGGGGAATGGGGCGCCCGCTGTCATGGCGACAGCCCCACACGGCGGGGGGGGTGGGGGGGGGGTCTTGCCCCGTACGCATGCGCCGCAGCCGCTGTGTCCGCGAGATGCTCGAACCGCCAACTGCCCCAATTCGAATTCGCATCCTCGACGCCCAATCACGGCCCGCGGGGCGGGACGGGCACCGCCTCTCGTCGACCTTCCGGCCAATCGCGAAGTCTGCTGTGTTTAAAAAAAAAGTGCGCGCGGCTGGTAGGCGTCGCTCAGAAGAGCTGGGCCTATCGCGGGCGGGAGGAGTTYCGGCCGCCACAGGGGGACGCCTCGGAGGGCGAGGCCTGGGCGGAGCTCGCCGCCGGCGCCTTCCCTGACCCTCGCTCAGCGGCGAGGGGGCGCGGCTGAGGGCGGGGGCGTGTCCTCCCGCGGGAAGCCCCGCCTCTCCGCCGGCCGGTTCGGTCCCGCCCCCTCGCGGCGCCCCTCACTCGGAGCCGGTCTGGGCGCGGCGGCCGGTGGTGTCCGCTCGGTCCCCGGGGACGCGGCGCGATGAAGGCGGGCGGTGAGTGCGGACCGGGCCGCGGGCGCCGCTTCGTCCCTCTTCCTCCCTCCCGCTCGGCTCTGAGGGGCTCCGCCGAGGCCTCGCCCGCCGCCCCGCGCCGGGCCCCTCCTGAGGGGGCTCTGAGGGCGGGAGGGCCGTGCCGCGGGGGAGCGGCGCCTGCCCGGGCACCGGCACGGCTCCTGCCGGCGCCTGAGGGGCCGCCGGGGACAGCAACGGCCGCGGGGGCCGGTGGCGGCGGCGGCGGGGCCCTGGCGGCCGCGCGCCGAAATTCAAACGGCGGCGGGGGGTGGTGCGGGCCGCGGCCCGGGCGGGGGGCGCGGGGCTCCGCCGCGGGGGCACGGTCAGTCCGGGCTGCGGCTTCCCGGGGCCTCCCGCTGCAGAAAGGGCTCTGCCTGCGGGCACAGCCCGCGGAGCGCTGCCTGCCGCCCCGCCGGGGTGTCGGGGCCTCGGGGCCGTGCCTGAGGCCGCTCTTCTCCCTCTCTTTCGCTGGAGGAGCCGGAGCGGGAGTCGGCGGGTGGGTCTGAGCACTCCTGCGCGTCTGGCTGCGAAGCCAGGCGTTAAGAAACGTGGATTGCCTGTGGAATAACATATAAGGCGTCTTTGAAAGTATTGGGCGCAAACTGATATGCGGGAAACCCCGTTCAAACATACAAACCGGTTTTTACCCTGCGGGTGACCGACCGGTGGCCCGGGTTTGCCCCGAGCGGTTGTGCAGTCTCCATCCTCGGAGACTTGCAAACCCGACCGGACGCGGTCCTCCGGCTGACCCCGCCGGGGCAGTTGGACCGGATGATCTCCAGAGGCCTCTTCCAGCCTAAACCACCCTGATTTTGTGAAGCAACAAATTGAATATTTCCCCGTTGAGACTTCCTGTCTTTTGAAATTGAATTTTCTCTTCCCTGAGTTGCTGAAGTACCCCATGCTCCCGAGTCATTCGGCTGTTCATACAGGTTTAATTGGCATACCAGTGTAGAAGTCCATTTCTTTTTCGTGGCAATAATACTGCTGAAGTTTGCTCCAGGGAGGGGAAGAGGATGCAAAGGATAGCAGTATTCTGCCCTGTGCACATCAAAAAGGTCTTATTTTCATGGGAGTAGCTTTTTAATCAAAGACAGGTAACAGATAGGGTAGGTACATGCTGCTGGTGAGACATTGGATGCTATTTTGTATCACGTTGGTGGTTCATTTTGTTAAACCAGAAGTGCTAAGGAAGTTAATAGCATATATGAACAGAAAAACCTATATTAGCACAGTGGTAGCCATGGCTCATGGACCTCTTAAGAATCTGCAAGCTCCTCTTAAGGATCCTGCTGAAAACCCAGATAACCTTCCCTTTGCAAACTGAAAAGCCTGTATTAAGTAACTGAGTCTGATGCAGCAACTTTGCTTTGAACAAACTGTCTAAACTTTGCATTGGCTGTGCAATCTGTGAGTCTGGGCACTTCCCGGTTCTGTGGGCTGACATGCTCAGGGAGGGGTGAGGGTATAACTGGCYGGTCCATACATTTTTCCAATTCACTGCATCTGCAGCTGGTAAGAGCTCTTGCTCTTATCTTCTGAAAGAGAAACGCAACGTGTTGCTTCTCCAGTCTCCCACTGAAGTCGTGTGTAAAGAACTGGAAATTAGTATAAGATCATGAGGTTTTCCATACGTGGGGTTATAACCAGGAGATGTTAAACATCTAAAGTAGAAGAGCAGGCGAAAGGGGGAAAAATATTCATGGAGAAAAATACTTGCCTCATTAAAATTCTCTATCCTCACCTTGACTTTTCAGCCACCTTCTACTTTTCATTGTAAAAAAACTTGAGAGCTGAAAGRCATAAACTCAGCTTATGTCTTTCACCCTATAATCTAGTGAGACTACATAGCTCTGACTTGGTTTACTTCATAGATAATAGGGGGTGGTTTGCTACATGTATTATACTACTACTTTGACTCTGCTGTTTTCATTTAAGTCAAAAAATCTTCAAGCTAGAAATGCCAGAGAAAATAGGGTAAGCAATGCTAGCACATGCATGTTGCACAGCATTGGACTCTAATGGAGTCTGTGTCTTTTTATTAAACTTTTTAAGAAAAAAGTCAGTAAATAAATTTCCCAGGTATAATCTCTTTGTGTAAGACTTAAACCAGGTTTGAAAAATAAAACCAAGAGATCTTCTGTGATAAAGACAAAGGCCCTTACATGGCCCTTTAATTTGTGGGACTTAAGCTTTCACTTCAGAATCTACTTTTTGAGCCCCCAWGTCTGCAAAGAAAATGTTCAGCCTTTTTTTGCTCAGAAATGGGCCTCTCTGTTGCTTGTATGAACTGCYTCCTGAGAGCTACAAGAGGCTGACGTGGACATGAGCAGTGCTGGCATCTCTGCTGTCGCATGGCAGGGCTCTGAAAGGGACAGCGCGAACCAGGATTGATTCGGGTCCTCCTCCCCAAGCACCACTCTGAGAGGGTGATCCTTCGCTGCCACTTGCGGGCTGGAGGTGGGGAATGTGCTTTTTTTCCTCCTGGCACCTTTCACTGGTTTGAATTTCTGCTGTTTGTCAGTCAGACTGCTGTGGGTGTTGGGGCTTCTGTGTGCAGGCAGACTAAACACTGTGCTGTCCCCAGGAGATGGAAAAGCGATTGGGCTTTCYACCGTGGACAATGAGTCTCCACAGTGAGCAGTACTTGTGCTCTTCTTGGTTTTGCCTCATCTGTTAGATYGTTTTCCTCTCTTGGCAAATGCAGTGAGGGTAAACTGTCGTAATGAGGAACAGAAGATGTAGGCGATGCCTTAGTCTACAAGGTGCTGAAACTTCAAAAAAGCCCTTCCTGGTTCTTGGGGATCTTCCATGAGCACCCGTGGCAGCAACTGCCTGCTTAGAAAGATGGGCTTTTGGCTTGAGCTGGTTTGGTGGGTCTTAACTTCCTAATCTCTCTGGTCATGTTCCAAGGACTGCTATCAATTGAGAAGGAAAAGTTAGGGTGTGGGGGAGGTAAATGAAGTTGTAGTAGTGACAGTTTAACTAAACACAGTCAAATGATGGAGTTAGGGCACGGAGGGGTTCTCCTCAATGAAGAAGACTTGAGCATGARCCATCCCTTCTGAGCCTCTTAGCTTAATTGACTAAATTGAATGAGTCACTTACTACTTTGTGCCTTATAGTGTTACGTGACACATGCTAAATCTCTCTGATTAATATGTTTTAACAAGTGTCCTATGCTGCAGGTACTCAAGTAAAGACGTGTTTATGCATGTGTAAACTCTGTAGTGCCTTTTTTCCTTGCACTGTTCCATCACTAACTGAGGTGGCCCATGTTTTTGTTTTCCAGTGATTCACTGTAGATGTTCCAGGTGTTTTTCTTTCCCTTCAAAGCGAAGGATAAGAAAACGGCCCCGAGTCCTGACGTTGTTAAGTCTTCCTGAGGACGTTCTTTTTCATGTTCTGAAGGGCCTTCCTGCTGAGGACATCCTCTCCGTCAGAGCTGTGAGTCTGCCACCGCTTCTGTCATGCGCCGTGGCTTATCTCTGCCATTAGGAGCCAGGACTGTACATGGAAAAGGCTGGCTTACCCTGTCAGAGTAAACCTGAAGAAAACCAAAGAATACAAGCAGTAATTAATTAGATTTTTGCTATCCCAGTAGCAGTTCTATTTCTCACTACTYAAGCTTAAGAAGATTAGCAGTGGTATTTGAGTGCTCTGTGTAAATTTTCCRTGGGAATTGTCCTGCTAGATCACCATGGCTAAACAAATTAGTTTGGTTTGGCATGTCTTGCCTTAATGATGATTAGGCAAGTAACAAGTTATGATTAACTTGTGATTAATTAGTTACCTATCTAAAATTAGATTGCAAAGAACTATTTTTCTGTTGGTCCCTTTATTTTAGTAATTATTATTTTACGCTCCCCCCTTGCAGGTGCACTCACATCTTAAATACCTTGTGGATAATCATACTAGTGTTTGGGCATGTGCAAGTTTCCAAGAAATATGGCCTTCTCCAAACAATCTGAAGATGTTTGAAAGGTAAGCTTTAAGAATCAAATTTGTCTGATGTTGTAGAAGAGGATGGTTGAAGGTAGATAGACAATTCTAATCAGTCCGCACTGTAAGTGGGGGATCTGATTTTCCCTTTTTGTAGAAGTCTTTGCTTAGGGTGATGAGGAATTGTTGATTTCATGTCTAAGATATTCCATGTGGGAACATAGGACATTAACTAAAATCTGTTACTRGTGCTTCCATATGAATGTGCAAGTGAAATCAGAGGCTCAAGAGCATAACCATATTTCTGAGTTGGTTTGGTCACTAATTGTGCAAACCAGTGTGTTGAAAAATAGGTAAATTTCAGTATTAAAACGAGTGAAGTTTGAAAGGGTAATAATAATAAATCTGCTTAAAAAGGACAGAGTGTCTTTTTATCCATCTGATTTGAAGGGGATCCATCAGTTYAAATGTCATAATTGTTTTGCTTCTGACTGTTGCTTCTTTGATGCATGTATTATGTTCTTCCTGAAGAAGACTRTTACGTGCACATCAGTTTGGGAGGGAGGAGCACAAGGGCTTGATGCATGTCCTTGAGGGTACAAGTACCAAAACRTGTTATTGCATTCTGGCGTTGGGGGTGTTGCATGGGAATGGGAAACAGTTCCTATGAATTGTCACATTACCCTGGACACCGGCATACGGAAGGGTTGCGGCAAGAAAAGCCTCAGCATAACTTGTGTTTAACTTCTGTAGTGAAAGCACATATGCTTATGGCTGGTGATCACCAAATTCGCAGCCTGGCCTCCACTGAAGTAACTTGTTTGAGGAGGGGGGCCTGGAAGCACCTACTGATTTCAACCTCRAGTATCTTCTCCGTTTCCCATTTAGGGCTGCTGAAAGGGGTAACTTTGAAGCTGCTGTGAAGCTGGGGATAGCGTACCTGTACAATGAAGGCTGTAAGTGTGGAAGCTTGTACTCGGGTCTTTGGGGGACATGGCATGACAGAAGGAAATATAGATGAGCTAAAGGCTTATTTATAGATACAGATCAGACTAATAGTCTCATCATAAAGTTAACACTTTTACTGGCTGCTTACAAAGCTATTTCTCCTGTATCTCAGTCACTGATGCTTTTGTACCCAGGTTSTAGAGCAGTGAAGTGCAGAGCCAGCTTGCTGCCTTCAGTGTGTGGTTAGTTCTCATTTACTATCATGTCTCTTCAGTTTTACCCTTCAGTGCAGCTTAAGCACTGGCCACTAAACTCCTAGGTGTTAAATGATGGTATYGTGCACAGCTCTTTTAGAAAAGTCGTCAATGCATAGCTTATGAATTCATGTTTAGAAGTTATCCTTTGTAAACTTCTGGTCAAACTTGGCTACTTACCTAGTCTGATAAATGTAACAAAAGGGACTGCCAATGGACAGGAGGAGCCTCCTTGCAGCGGGTGCTGGCAAGGCAGGTGACTTGCACACCCRTTTGTTTGTACACTGACAGGGATTAACACTGCTTTGAGTGTTGGTATTTGCAGAATGCCCCCCTGCCCCAGCTTAGGGTTATATGTTCCTAAAGACTGATTGTAGTAAGATTTTTCTTCTTTTGCCAYCTCCATGATGTTTAAGGCTCTAAAGGGAAGACACTGTTCAGTCTTTTCCTGGTTGTATCCTATTGTCTGTCTTGGCCTGACTAAATGCCAAACACACGTTGTGAATAAACTCAAAACTCTTTCTGGCTTTTATTTTTGTTCAGTGTCCATCTCCGACGAGGGCCGTGCAGAAGTGAATGGATTAAAGGCATCGCATTTCTTCAGTCTGGCAGAACGTTTGAATGTGTGCGCAGCCCCGTTTATCTGGCTTTTTATCCGTCCTCCCTGGTCCTTGAGTGGAAGCTGTTGTAAAGCTGTAGTCTATGAGAGTCTCAAAGCAGAGTGTCAGTTGGAGAAAGTAAGATTTCTTTCTGCCCTTGACTTTAACATAGGCTAGTAGCTGCATCTAGTTATTTTGGAAAAAATATTTTTGTTTCCCCAAGGAGCTCCTATGCTCTTGTTGCTTAAATGACTGTGGATCAATCATTTTAGTGAATTTATTGCCAAACTACACTTGGTATATCATGAGTGCYGGAGGCCTGTACTGTCTCTTCTGAGAGATTCAGTACTGTCTCAAAGATGATAAAACATTGAGAAAAGCAAGGGGGAGGAATGATTGAAAGGCAAACAAAATTGTAGTCTGGAATTACTAGAAAAAAATTGTTACTGTTTTTTGTTTATCTTTAACGATGCTTTATCTTATTCCTTTCTTTAGGCTCAAAAAGGATCTATTCTCCACTGCTTGGCTAAGGTCTTGAGTCTCTTTGAGGTGAGCAGTGTATTTGATTTTATGTGTTTGGGTACTTTTTTTGGTGATGCTAATGCTGTTTACCTTGATTTWAAAAAAAAAATCAGCCAAATGCTCTTATAAAGTGGCCTAGGAATTTCTGTTCTCATGAGTTTAATGTACTGGTTGTTTAAAGGAACATTATCAAATTAGTTTATTGAATTTTACAAACAGTGAAATTAATTTTGGCTTGATCATGGGCTTGCGGTGTGTTCAGGTCTCAAAGGAAGCCTTCCAGTCATAATGCATATCAAAAAAAAAAAAAAAAAGCCTTCAGTGGCAAGCAAGCCAAAAAGCTTTTGTCTAGCTGAGGAAAATCACTAACTGCTTCCTGAGCCTGGATCTTCAAATGACGGCGCTGAGTGGATGTGGGAGCACCCCTTATAGTCTGGCTGGACAGCAAAAATACCGTCATGCCTTTTGTTCTTAGGACGAAGAAAAAAGAAAAGAATCGCTTGAAATGTTTGAAGAATCTTCAAAGCAGGGTTGTTTAAACAGCTCCTACCTCCTTTGGGAAAGTAACAGAAAGGCTGCTGTAAGTAGTACTTGTGTGTCTCAAAACAACTTTTTCACTGTAACTTCTGGACCTCTGTTACGTGCGATGAACATACACAGAAATTGCTCTTCCTCAGAGCTTACCTTCTTCATAAACAAGGAGAGCACTAAGAACTCTCTCAAATGAGCTTTAATGTCTGCGTTGGTGTTTTAAAGTAAGTGGGTCTAYGAGCAGTTGTAGCTGAGGTGCAAGCAGAAGTTCCTTTATACTAACTCTGCTAAAGGCATAGGCACTGCTGGCTAGTGATCATACGGCTCACTTGGGAACAGGAGGGGGGAGACTGMCTGCACGGTCATTAATAAATCTGCCAAAGCTCTCATGTTGGAATCCCGAGTGACCTGACTCATTTCCTGTGAGACCTTGGGCAAGAACTGAAGAGAGTTTCTTAAAAACAACGTTGTCGTCATGATGAGAAACAGACTGGTTGCTGAAATAATAGATGTACCCACAGGCAGTGTTTTTTCTCTGGATACTAGTACTACAATCCTTCTGTCGTTGTGTAGAGGTAATGGTTTTTGAAATCTGTTTACATTCCTCTCTGTAGATGTCAGATCCTGGCAGATACCTCCAAAGTCTCAGGAAGCTACGGGACTACGCGGCAAAGGGCTGCTGGGAAGCACAGGTAAGACTGACTCTTCCCAGGAAAACTGTTTTCATTTGGTCTTTCTTATGCTGTCATTGTAGGCTTAGACTCCACTCTTTAGAAGCAGGGTCAAAATTGCTGAATAATATCTATATATGCATGTGTGTATTTACTCTGCAAATCCCCCTCTTTTGGAAAATACTGCGTGTCTGTGGTACAATCCGAGTAAGGATGCATCTTTTGATGGACTTAAAAGCCTACCCCCAAATAATGTGYGTGTCCAACATTTAAGCCAAACTAAGAACTACCTATTCTGTTACCTTTCAAGTAGTTTGTTGTTTTCACCCTCTGTTTTCAGCAAGAAAATTACAGGACCATCCTGTGCTGCTTTAGTTTGCTTTTGGTAAAAAAAAAAAAAAAAATAAAAAATTCTTTCATGTTCTCTCTACTACAGGTAGCTTTAGCCAAAGCTTGTGGGAATGGAAACCAACTAGGGTTAGAAGCAAAATCTTCCAGTGAAATGGTGTCTCAAATCTTTCAAGCTTCCCTTCCTATCAGCAAGCAAAGTATCTTCACTGTGCAGAAAGGAATGAATGAAACAATGAGGTAAAAACTCCTATCTGGGAGTCAGGCCACACAGCAGAAACCAATGCCTATTTCCCTCTACATCTATAGAGGGAAACAAATCTAGAATGAGGTCTGTTGGAAGATGGCATCTTTCCTTTACTCTTCTGTGATGCCTTATGTACAATCAGTGAAACACATGATACTTTGCAAAGAGGGAGTATTAGAGCCCCAATGCCGAACTGAGGAGTGAGGTTTTCTCTGGACTGTAAGTTCTTGTGTCTGTCAAGACTAACAAGCTCTTCAAGAGCTAGAGGCACTGTTTGGCTTGTTGGAGGTTTAGTTACTCTCCAGTTATCTTAGGTGGCCTGTAGCCTCCTAACTGATATGCCCTACCCCTTTCCTTGTGCAAGTACCTATTAATTATAGGTTAGCTTCTAATTCCATTTCACAGATAACTGAAGAAGACTGTTGACCCTTCAGAGGATAACAGACCTCTGGTTGCAAATCCTTATCTCAGTGCAACGTGTCATTATTCTGAAAATTCTTTTGGTTGAATTTGTTGTTTGGAACTTTTGAGTGGAGAAGGGACTCAGTAACTGGGCGTGGGGAGGGTGTTCAGCACAGGTTTGGATGGCTTCTCACTGCGCAGATTGTCTCTCTCTCTTCCCTGTCTAGGTACATCCTGATTGATTGGCTGGTGGAAGTGGCTACCATGAAAGACTTTTCTAGCCTATGTCTTCACATGACAGTGGGATGTGTGGATCGTTATTTGAAGCTGAGACCTGTACCTCGGGCTCAACTGCAACTTTTGGGAATAGCCTGCATGGTCATTTGCACACGGTAGGGGTTCTGACTGGTGAACAGAGGTGGTTATTGTGATCATTCAAATTTATTTCTGCGGCTCAAGCTCTTTTCCCCCTTGTTAATAATAATACTAGAAAAAACCTTAGACTTCCCTCTACATTGATTGCTGCTTGAACTGTGTTCATGTGTAAACACTCACGATCTCTGCAAATGAGACACACAATGTTATTTCTTGAACATGTTTTTGAATATGAAAAAATAGTGGTGGATTGGTCTAAATGCATTCCATCAGCAATTGAAGTCTTTCATGCCATATTAGCATGAGTAACCCTGTAAGGAACAACTGCAGTGGTGTTGTTACCTAGTTTAGTCTGTTATGCTCAGATGAACAGCATGGTGTGGCGGAAAATTATTCTTCTGTGTTATTTCCCTTAATATCTTGCATCTTAACCTAGGAGAGGTTTCCTAAATGAGGAATTAAGAATGTTGTAGTAGGTGGTTCCAGCTTAAAGATGAAATAAATGAAGAGCCACTGTCCTTTCTTTCCTGGTCTGTACCTGGGAAAGTACCTTATAAGGTTGTTTAACTCTTTGGTCATCTCCGGTGCATTTATCAGCCACAAACCCAGTAGTGCACAGGTGCAAAAATTCCCTTTCTTCTGGGGTTAACTGTTAATAATATTTAATATTGCAGTTTCATCAGCAAAGAGATCTTGACAATACGGGAAGCTGTGTGGCTGACAGACAACACGTACAAATATGAAGACTTGGTCAGAATGATGGGTGAGATCATTTCTGCCCTAGAAGGAAAGATAAGGGTGAGTTTGGAAAGTGGATGGAATATTTCACTCCTTGGGCTGCTACTGAAGTCAGGCTTGTAATTAGCACTTCTCCTTATCTAAGATGCTGGGTTTTCATGCAACTGTTATCAGTCAGCTGTGGAGACCATGCACATTTCAGAGCATGCAGATGTAAAATCCTCTGCCTTTCTGTAGAGATTAAAACTTAAGTTTTAAGAGACCACTTATTCTTTCACTGGAGAATGTTTCAGTGTCAATGTAGCAGTTAAAAAAACAAACCAACCCCTCCCTACTGTAAAGAAAACAGCATCTCCTGGAAACAACTGTTGTAAATACTTGGTGCTCGTCTTGTATTGCCAACCTCTGTTCTCCTTTATGCACTAGATACCTACCATTGTGGACTACAAAGAAGTATTGTCAAATGTAGTCTCACTGGAGAGAAGAACTCTTCACCTTTACAGCTTCATTTGTGAACTGTCACTCTTAAACACAAGCCTTTGTGTGTATTCCCCAGCTCGGCTGGCTGCTGCAGCACTGCTGCTGGCTAAGATACTACACAGGCAAGGTAAGAACAGCCTCTTCAGTGGAGCTGCAGCAGAGTATGTCAGTCTGCCTTGCCCTTTTAGGGAGCTTTTTTTTTATTTTTTTTGGTGTTACTTTGTCTTTAGGCAAGATGTCCCAATCACTTGGGGGGGAAGAGGAGGATAGGTATAAGACTTCATAATGAAGAGTTGAGTTCAGTCTATTTTACCTCTTAATAGCTATGATGAACAAGAGTATTAGCATCAGACTATGCAAGCTTTGTGTTTAAATGAGACTGAAGATTATAACTTCAGTTTGGCAGGTAAACCTATCCTTGAAGCTAGTTGTGAACTTGAACGAACTGTCTGGAAGCATAAACTCATAGAGATCATCTTTATCCCATAAAAAAATCTGTCTGATTACAGAACTACCAAGCTTCACGAAATGGTAATATGCATTCTCTTCTCCAGCACACCCCTGGACCAGCCAGCTGTCTGAGTGCACCGGTTTCTCTCTTGAAGACCTGCTGCCCTGTGTGCTAAGCCTCCACCAGAAGTGGTAATAGTTTTGGAACTCTTCTGGGAGGGTACATGAGTACTTGGATTTCAGCTCTTGCAGACGTGCTGCATCTRTACAGTCAGCCCTTCCCAGTGAAGGACGTGGCTTCGGGAAACTGCCTTGCTCCCCCCACCGCAAGGCACTAAGGCCTAGGGGCCAATTCAGGGACAGCTATTCTGTTTCTCACAACTGGTAGTGGCCCTGGGTTACAGAAAATGTGATGCTCCTCAAGGCTTAACAGGTTTCAGCTTGCCAAACAGCATTATTTTCAGAACACCGCAACTGGCTTATTGGTGAGCTTCAGAAGGAGTTCCAGTAGCAAAAGTAGCTCATTTTTTAAAGAGTACAAGGCAAACATCTTGTTTACCTCAAGGAACAGAAAAGGAATTGGATGCTYATATGCTTAGAAACCAAGTGTCCTGGCTAGCTATGTAGCAGCTCTGCTGAAACACTAACTTCCTTAGCACAGAGCTGAGATGGACAGAGGGCAAATACTTAAATTGGCATGTTTTGTTTACATTGTTTCATATAATCCATTCTAAGATTGGGGCTTTAATCTTTCTTTCCAGTTTCCATGACGATGTCCCAAAGGATTATAGGCAGGTGTCCTTAACTGCAGTGAAACAACGATTTGAAGATGAGCGTTATGAAGAAATAGGCAAAGAAAAGGTGGGTTAGTTCTTTGTCTTCATTTGCTGATGTCTGACGCCAAGACCAAAGCTACCATATGGCAGGATGTAGTAAACTTCAAATAATGGGAAGCGGGTTCTAATTTTTAGACTTCTGAAGGAGAATATCTAAATAAAGTGGTAGTTTAAAACTTGATCTGTGGGGACTATAACTGCTCTGTTTGAGTACATGTGGGAAGAACTCACTGGGAAAGATTTTTCCTGGAAAATAAAGATAAATAGCCTCCTCCTGGCTATTTATTCCTTCTGGGAATCTCATGGTCTAATTCTYACTGGCTCTTTGATTTTTTAGATGATGAGTTACAGCCAGCTCTGTTCATTGTTGGGTGTGAAACAGGAGGACCCGGAGCCCAGTCCCTTGCACACGAACGTGGTGGAAATTCAGACTTTCCTTAGCTCTCCCTCTGGAAAGAGAACTAAAAGGCTAGTATAACTCATCACTGTAAATGTCCCTGAAGGTTAGCATGAGCCTTTCCTCCTCTCTGGTATCCTGAGGTTTCATTCTTAAATATGATCAATTTTTCTGTGATTACCTTGCCATACCTATTAAAAGAGATAGAAGACTTGGCTTTTAATGTGTGCCTTCYGGATTTTCTTGCTACAGGAGGAGGGAAGACAGCATTCAGGACGACAGAGGCAGCTTTGTGACTACACCCACAGCAGAGCTATCCACCCAGGAAGAAAGTCTTCTAGATAACTTCCTAGACTGGAGTTTAGATTCCTGCTCTGGTTATGAAGGTGATCAGGAAAGTGAAGGCGAGAGAGATGGAGATGGTGAGGGGTTTATTCTCCTTATAAAAAGCAGCTGAGAGAATTAAAACTGTCTTTTCATCTTTGCTTAAAACTGTTTCTCAGGCAACAGAAGCCTGAACTTTCAGCTGAAGACCTGTTGGAAAAACTCTCCCCCTTCCCCAGTGGTTATAATTGTTAAACTGTTTTAGAGGTATATATCTGTTCTCTTTCTCTATACTGCTTCAGAACGTGATGAAGGGTTTTGTAGCTGCTTAGTGTTTCAGAGTGAGATTGTTTTCAGATACCACTGACAGTGGACCAACGTGATGAATGGCCCACTGTGTTAGAAATGCTGTATTATCTGTTTGTTTTGCTGACACTAGCACTGGCTGTTCATTTTCTAAACAGCTCTTAGTACCTATCCAAACATTCTGAGGGGGGAAAAGTTACTGTTATTTAAACCAGTAAACTTTAAAACAGAGGGTGAACTTAGTGCTCTACCTTCCCCTCCATGTGTAAGTAGACATAAGGTTTATGCTCTTGCTTGCCTTTTTTCTGCTTGATTCTGTGCTGAATGCCTGCTTGGTGTTGCCCAAATCAAAACTAACCTTTTTCTTTTATCATTCCACAGTGACAGGTCCCAGTGGGATCCTGGATGTGACCGTGGTCTACATGGATCCTGCGGAGCACTGCTGTCAGGACTCCAGTGACGAAGACAACCTAGCTGTCGAGTGGGCTGGGCAGGCGGCACCCCTGAGGGAGGCTAAGCTGCCGGATGACGCTCGCAGCCTTTCAGCGTMTCTCACCCCAAGAAATCCTAACCTGGAAGGGAGCTCAGGCTACTCTTCCGTCAACAGTGCCAGCCCTACATCTTCTGTAGAAGGCAGCCTTGGAGTACCTCTCAAACCTACCTCAGCACTGTCTCTCGGCAGTGCCATGAACAAGGAGCCGTGCCTGCCTCACTACTTGGAATCGTGTTTACAGTCAGTCCGTGCTAGGCCTAGGGATGGCAAGTGTGACAGAAGGCAAGTCAAACGAAAAAATGTGGCAGAACACAGTGAAGAAAGGATGAACTTAGGCTTCTTAAGCCTCTGATTTCTTCACGCTCTTTACTTTTCTAGGGTTCCTGGAAACAGTATTTCTGTTGTAGTCATACAGGGATGATAGTGAATAATTGTCCATACCTCCAAAAAGAGCCCTTCCCCTCAGCTTTGCCTATACCTATCTTGTAATTCTGTAGCTCACTTCTGGGCCATTTCTTTCCTTGATAGCTGCCTTTTTAAAGTACTCCCTATTGTCTGATCCTCTGCAAATTAAGATTCTTCTCCACATAGGAAACTTTATAGCTCATTTTTGTCATACCTCACCAGTTTCTCCTTGGTGATAGGAAAGAACTTGCCATGTCCCTTGCTTTGCTGTGAGGCCTGGCACTATAAAAAAAAAAGGAATTGACTTTGGTTCTCAAGTTACTGGATGTAACACTATGCTTGAATTCTTCCACTTGAAAGACCTTTTTGAGGTTGTGCTGCCTTTTCCTTCTGGCCAGGTACTGTCTCACTCAGCTGGTGCTTCCTTCTTCTATGTAAATACCRTTTGCTGCACTGATACAAGGTTTTTATAGATACAATCAAGAGGTAAATGAAGGCTCACTGCACATCTGAGCTTCTTTTTTTACCTACCTCTCAGATGGTTTTAAACCCCATTTGCCTCAGGCTCTAGTTGCCATGATTTCCTCGCCTGAAAAATCCTCCTTCTGTGCCTTAATGCTTCACTGCCCAGTACTACAGTAACGTGATCTCTGTGAACTGTTAGTCTCTGCTGGAACAGCCTGGTTGAACTGCTACCTCCAGCCAGTGGCTCCACTTCATTTCCTGTCTCGCACAGTCTTCCTTGCTCTTTCCATTAACGTGTCCTCAAGTAAAGCACAAATCACTTGAACACTAGAAAGGGGCAGCAATGCAGTACGGGCAGACAGTTTGTCGTACTGAAAGCTCTAATTTAAGCCTTGCTACTGGTTCCTAATCTGCAAGGGCAGCATGTGCTTTTCTTATCAAACCTGAAATCTGTGYTGCTTCGGTGACAATTTGAAGAAACCACCTACACTGACCTCAGCCTAGCAAGCCTGGGTTAAAGCTCCTTCAGCCTGTGAACATTAGGAAAACAGCCTTCTTTCTACAAACAGGTAGTGAGCATTGAAATACCAAGGTACAAGACTTCCAGGAGATGTCACTGAATTTAACACTGGAACTGGACTCCATGACTCTTCCTTTTGAGAAGTTACTGTGGCAGATGGCAACAGTTCAGATAAATACACAGTGTAGTGACTTTTTTATAAAACTTTTTTTAATATAAATGGCTCCTGTCTTACTTCAATGACTGGTATCCCACTCACCTACTTCACTGACCTGGGGCTTGGAAAACTGATGGGATGTTTGGGGATGAAGTCAGAGTTTAACTCTGAGCCAAGTTCTTATGCTTAAGTTGCAGRTGGGACTGCCTGTAGGTTATTTACATTAACAGCAGCTGGGAGAACACCCTGCACAACATGGGTCTCAAACCACAATCACAACTCTACAGCAGCCCCAGAAAGTGAGCCTACAGAAAGGCCTTGCACATGCCAAACAACCAACTAACAGCAGCCTTGGGTGCTTGTCCACAGTTTATTACAAAGCTATGTACTGATGCCGTAGTTAAAAAAAAAAACAAAAGTTGCTGATTTGGTTTTTCTGTGCCAGACTTCACCCTTCTCCCAGTGGCTACACTGCTTTTTCCAGCTACTGCTTACAATGACTTGCCATGCAGGAGTGTCTTCACATTAACTTGTTACAGCAGTGGCTCAAAATTCAGTATTGGGTCACTTTAAAAGTGGAAGAAAACACTTATAAAAACTTCTCTCAGTTCTAAAACAGGTAGGTAAAAGTTAAATATCTGCAGGAAAAGCCACACACTGCAGAAAGCTTTGAACTCTTCCTGTGCAAGTTTTCTCAACCTGAAAGAAAAGGTACAAAATAGGAACATTAATCAGTTCAGTTCCTTCCCAGGAAGAGTAAATTAGGTGATGAGGAGTTAGCTCCATCTTCCTGGGGCTTGCTGCTTAATCCAATCGCCTTGGCTGATGCAGAACCAGATCTGCCTCTGTAACAAGCCTCAGTCTTGGAGGTGCCTCATGGATAAAACAGAGCATCTGGGCCTAGAGAGCCACCACTTACTGGCAATAGAGCCAGAACTACAAGCTACTTTCTGAAAAGGAAAAGCAACAGATACAGCCCAGAGCCTTAGTTCTTTTAAAAAAGTGAAAAAAGGACCAGATTGCATCAGTCTGCATTTTGTTAGCACCTCCACACCCCTGCAGACTGTTCAGCCTTTGCTTTATTAACCCTTGTTGTATTCCTCCAAGGACAAGTATTTCCAGAAAAAATTGAGGAAACATGCTGTAACTCAGGCTAAGCCTGGCTTTGTGTAGCACTGGACTGATCTCTTCATGGGGAATGGGGAGGGCGAGTACTCCCTCCRCATGTCAGGAGGAGCCCCAAGGTCTCACCGGGAGAGATTTCACAGACCACCCCACGAGCAGGTCAGCAGCACTGTGGCTGCTCCYGCGCTCCCAGCAGTCCAGGGGGACAAGCGGTTTGTGCTGCTGCAGTCTAAACTACTGGCACTTACTTAGGGCACCATTTTGATATCCACAGAGTCATAAGCTGAAGCTTTCATCTTTTCCAGTGGCTTCCTGAAGAGCTGCCGCAGGGCCTCATAGTCAGGCTTCTCCTCATACTCTAGTGCCATTACTTGCTGCAGGTAGCTCTGTAGGGCATCTGCAAAGCAAGAACATCACTGCATGGAGCAGCACAGCWACCCCAGTTGTCCTTACAAAGCTGCCCAATGGCCACCTCAGCCTGCTCTCCCTGTAGACAGTTCACCCACCTACCTTGGCCAGCTGCAGAGGAAAACAAAACCAAAGACTAATAGGAAGCTCAAAGACAGGATGGGGATATGACCTCTGGCCWCAAATGTTGCATTTTTAAGGCCACCAGAACACTTGCCTCTCCAGCAAGGCTCATGAATACAGATAATGGGTAGCAGCCCTCCTTGTTTTGCTGTAAAGAAAGCAAGGAATTTGTTCACAGGAGGACCCTGTCAACCAGTCCRTGCAGTGCTTGGTCACCGTCGCCAGTGGAAGCCATCCTGGACGAGCACCCCAGCACAGAGAAGGTTCTAGCTTCGGGTACGGTCAATCCTCCTTCCCCAAGTCCCACTGTCACAGAAAGCAAGCCCATACCTGGAATGGATCTCTGCCTGAAGCACAGTCGGAGAAGGCATTTCACATCCCCTTTGTACCTGGAATAATCAGTGCAGAGTGTTGTCAGATGAGAAGCAATGGAGCAGGYACCTGAACAGCCCGTCTTTTGGACAAAAAAAAAAAAAAGGCTGAATCCAGATGGCCACGTTCTGAATGGAGCAGAAATCAGGGTTCATCAAACACCCTTTGGCCAGGCTCAGCCTTTACAGTGGGATTTACCCACATCCCAATAGTGTGCTATGACCGAGTGATTTCAGTCACAAAACCTCCCTCACTGTTTTCTGCTGAGCATTTCCCAAAAGAGTAGATGATTTCTCCTACTTTTCCTTCTTTTCCACCACAGTTTCTACTTTGTCCAGCTCATCAGACCAGGGCAAGAAGCCACAGAGCCATTTCAGAAGACAGTAGCCCAGAGATTCCAAGTCACTCCGGCGAGATGGTCCTGATGGGAAGGAAGAGATATTCACGTGAAAAAACAAGAGTTTGGGAGCCATCTCAGAAGTGGCCCAGGCTAGCGCCTCTCGTCCAAAGGCAAGTAAGGACTCCAGCACTCACTGCACAACCTTGGAAGTTTCTATTTGAGGTGCCCCTTCTGTAAAACAGGCATGTTTACATGCCCCCCTCATAAAGGGGCACAAGTCTAAACAGCAGGAGTGTAGAAATGCAAGAGCTTCATTAAGATGTGCTCTAGGATATCAATACTTCTGGGAGCCTGCTAAATCACACAGCTGAAGAATCACCTCCCAGCCTCTGGAGGAAGATTTGCCCAGTCTCAACACTGGGAGACAACAGTCACATCCCAACCAGGAGAGGAACTGGCTAATTTAAATGCCTTTCCAGCTCTCATTGCTTCAAGGTCAGAGCAGAGCCTGCTGCAAATCTGTTTTGGGCAGGGATGCAGTCTGGCTTGAAACAGATCCCTGCTAAGCCAGCAGGAAGCAGCCCTGTTTTCTATTCCTCGCACGCCTGCAGTAGCCAAGGCTCCAGATGGAGCAGGAACACCCCTGCACCTCTTGCTGCAGTYGCTGAGAGACCTGGCAAGTCCCAACACAGCAGCCCAGAGGGAGGCAAGAGTAAACAGCTCAAATAGGAACTTGGTTCCAGATGCATGTGAATGCCTGGAAAGCAGCAATAACAGAAATGCCAGCAGGGAGCCCTAGCTCCAGAGAGCGCTGCCACAGTAACAGCTCTAGCTGAGTTTTGCTGGCTCGTGTCAGAAACAGAGACTCACCTGCTCCCTTGTGGCTGTCCAGACTGATAAACTCTATCGTGCCTTCATGAGGGGTCCTGCTGCCTTCGCGCTGAGCCACGTGCTTCCCTCCTGGGCAGTAACGGAACGCAAAGCAATAGCCTGCTAGGGTCACCTAGAAGACRTCAAGAAGTACACATCTGAGCGTGTGTGTGGCGTGACTTCTGTTTACAGCGTAGCCTGCAATCCTGCACCACAGCGCCTGCTTGAGCACTGCACCCACCACACTGCTCCCCTGCCCAGCAGCAGAAACCTGGGTGTTGCTCTATCCCGTTTCACAAGCCCACCTTCACTGCTATTTCCTTGCAGCACTGCTCCCGCTCCCTACCTGTGTGAGGTCTGCTGGGTTCAAATAGATGTTCTCAGCTGTGATGTCCCCATGCACATACTCGTTTTCATGAATGTACTCCAGGCAGTCTAGCTAGAAGTAAACAGAAGGGGCGAGCATATCAGAATCACGCAGACTCCTTCAGCACCCTGGCTATCACTGAGCTGGACCCTCCCCAGCTCCCCATAGCTGTGTGGTGGAGCACAAAAAGCACCATGTCTCACTGCCTCTAATTTTTAAGTGTCAGGTTTCTYATTCTCCTTACCCCAAATTCCTTCAAGGTGACACATTGCTCAAAAGATGCTACTCAAGTTTACAACAGGTTCGAGAGATGCTACTTAGAGACCCCAGCCAATCCCCTGGATCAGCTTTAAAACACCCTTCAAAGATCTGGAAGAAAGTTATAGGTCTTTTCTGAAAAAGTCTCTTAGAAAGTATTGGTCCTCTACATACCAGCCGGACTACAATCTGAAAAGCTGCCTTCTCGCTCAGCAGGTGTAAGCCATCATTCAGGATGGACTGAAGAGTTCGCCCGAAGTCAGAGAACACCAAAAACCTGCAAGAGACAAGGGCTTAGCATGTAGCAGTACCTACCCGATCTGCACACTCGTCAAGCAATCCACCTGGATTAGACCCCACTTCAACTCCAAGTTGAYCTGGGCAAACATCTCCTCAACTTTTGATAACAAAAAAGGAGAAACATGCTGATCATGTGTTCACAGAACCATTTAGGTTGGAAAAGACCTCTAAGATCATCGAGTCCAACCGTTAACCTAACACTGCCAAGTCCAAGTGTTGCAGATGAACAGTCTGAGTCTCCCCTTTACGTTACTATTAAAGGCAGGAATAAGGCGTYCCCTGGCCTGAGGGGCAGAAGCAGCAAAAGCAGTGACTTCACCAGCCACACAAGGACTGAAGGAAACAGGATAATGAGAGGGGCAAAACATTTGTTAATAAAAGAGATAGGAGCRGTGCATAAGGTTAGGAGTCCAGGGGACAATGAGAAAAGGAACAGCAGACAGCAAGGAGAGAAGAGGGAAAGCCCAAGAAGATGGCAGTTGTGGACAAAAGAGCTCAGCTGTGCCCTTCACAGAGTCACCTCACCTGTAGCTATCTGCATGCAGTCCAAAGCCAACGCAATTGGGGATTCCCAGCAACGGCACGGAATGCCACTTCTTCCACTTCTCCACTAGAAGGGGAGAGGAGAGAGTGTGGCAAACACTGCTACGGAGCTCCAGAACAAAGGAGCTCAGTCAGGGATGCCCCTTCTCCGAAGGCCTGCTCTGCCCTGGGCAGCTCACAGCGGGAAGCCTCTCTCATGCTGATTGTCCCAGAAATGCCAGCCTGATGTGCCGGGGTATTGGCATGTCARTGCACATAGCACTGCAGAGCAAGAGTAAGACAGAAAGGATGCTGGGAATACTAAGTGTAGGGCATGTGGTTGCTATAGAGCTAGGTAAAAGAAGGGGGCAGAGAGAGGGATGGAGAAGCAGATTTTTACGGTCCTCCCAGAAGTGCAAGTTTGACATGAATTCCTCCATCACCCCTACTCAAACACCTGCCCATGTTTTCTGGTCAGCTYTGCTCTTGCTCAGGTTTTTGGGTCAATGGAGTAAATACCAGACAGCAGCTGACAGAAACGCCCACGGAAGGGGCACAGGAGAGGGAGCCAAGGCAGRTCAGGCTGCAGGGCTGAACAGCCGCCAGTGAGATAAAGACAAAGCACGGGTAGAGCAAGAAAGCTTCAAAACGCCAATACTGCAGTGTCCTAAGGTACACAGAGACTCCTGGGAGAGCAGGCTCTCGGCCAAACTTCTCAGCACTCTGGCACCAACCAAGCAGTCGATCAGTTTATTCTAGCCTGGCCTTCCAAAAGACTCACGTAACTGATGAGAGGGGGATGCCAGTTTTCCTAACAAGCAGCCTAGTCCTTGCCCTTCCAAGAAGCACCAACCTGTGCTTGCCTTTGCAGCTCGCTGGAAGAAGTTCTGTTCATTGTAGATCTTGCCATCTTTSACATCCTAAAGGGAACAGGAAGGAGGAGTGTTACTTCAGCCACACACACCCTGCTAGAAAGGGAAACTTGGGCAAGACTGCTACAAGACCGTCACTATTCATTTTAAAGCAAGCAACCCCCCCTCCCTCCCCCCCAAAAAAATCAAATATCAGATCAGCAACAGAGCTGAGAACAGAGCTCATGTCTTTTGGTTCACTATTTWATCACAGAACAAGGGAGTGGCTGTCTCACATTGGACATTTCAAGCAGTACCACTTAGAACTGTCTGTGGGTTAAAAACATCTAGACAATGCAGACCATCTGGCAACCTAGAGCAAGCTCTAGTCCCAAAGCTATTATTTTAAAAGGAGCCAGAGGTGACCTTCTTATCCACAACACAGATGAGGTTATTTCTGCAAACAGGCAAGTCCCAGCAAAGAAMTGTAACAATTTATTCTCGCTGTCAGAAAGTGAGACAAGTAAGAAAGTCTATTTGTGACATTCAAGTGTCTGGATAGTGCGCTGACACCTTACAACCCATCTTTTTAAATCAGCAAGCATTACTGCCCTTTTACTACTRCTGTTACTGAGTGACCTAAAATGCATATAATTTATAGTCAATATGTATGTGTTTGCCTACGCACACACGTGTGTGKGTGTRTATATATATTCAGCATACTGCAAGCTAACTTAGGACAGATGCCATTACGCATGGGAGGAGGCAGCAGTTTTATATTCTGGCTGATTTGATACCAAAGGCCCTACCCACAATTGGCCAAGGTAGCTGGAGGATCAGCAGGCCCAGACAACACAAACGACCATGTTCCAGTGGATATTTTATTCTGCACCTTGCCTGGTGAGCCACTCTGAGCCACCAAACCCAGGAGCCAAAATGCTCTCGTGTGCCGTATCATACTCTACAGTCCTCTGCAACCACAAGGGCTGGGCTGCGCCGTCAGACTACCGAGCCAAACGCCAAAAGATGCCAAAGGTGCAAAACAGGAGTTGGGAGTGTTGCGTACAGAAGCRATTACAGTTTCCCACCTACCGGTTCTAGTTTTGTGGCACTTAGCTGTCTTTTCTCATTAACACTSTATTCTTTCTCCATCCTCTTAAATGGCTTTTCTCTGACAAAAGGGAGAGGGATTTTTCAAGAGTAGGCACCACCAGGTCCCCACAGAGCCATTAGTCAGCACTGGTCTTCCCACAGATAAGCAACCCCCAAGAGCCACAGCAGACAAGAAAACGGTCTTTCTGCTCTGGKTTGCGAGTTACCGAAAATCAATCAACTAAATTTCCACTGCAGAACAGCTATTACTGGAAATAGCATGTTTCTGGAGAACCCAAGTTATTGGCAAGTACCTAGAAAGCTGGYTCTGAACTCCAACTATAATTACTGTTTGATTTAAAGATGTGCTCTGGCTTTACAGAGTCTCTCAGTGCTGGTTCATCACACTACCTCAGCACAGCCACCAAATCCTAACCTCTCAGACTTGAGCAGGGTATACGCACACTTGCTGTACAGGAAAAAAGCAGGTCTGACATGAATGAATCAAGATCTCTACCTTACACCACCATCAAATTCAGTTTTGGAGATTACAGAGTTTGGTGGATCGAAGAGGCAACCTTTGGGATGAAGGYTTTTCCTTTTTTTAATCCTTATACCTGTTTTCTTCACACCTTTGGTGGAAGAGACAACTTCTACTGAAATCATGACATTGTCATGAAGTTATATCCATCTCCTAAGCTAGAAGGGGCCTCTGTGACCACCTTCWTTGAATTCCTCGGACACTCTTAGCCACACAGGCCAAACGGGTCAGGCCCTGGACACAGTACACTACGCACTATTCCTTACCCAAACAGACCAAAACTCACAAGTTTGAGGGAGAATCTTTGCTTTTGAGGACAGGTTCCAGATGCTGACTGTGCTGTGGAAGGATGGAACAGATGTGGTTACAGGAGCRCAGAAAAGAGGTACTTGCAGTGTCRGCTGCATCATTAAACACAGCCTGTGCAGCTGGCTTTTACTTATCCTCTGCTTCTTTCACTCGGTCTTTGCAAAAGCATCCTCTGTGATGTGACAGCGTCTTCCCAGATTACTACAAAATAATTCTTACCTTGCTCCAGAAGCACAGCACCCCTGACATGCTTCGAGTGCAGTTCTGCTTAAGTCACAGAAGCATCTAGGCATGGCTACAGTAGTGGGGTGCTTTGCAGGTGGTATGTAAAGAACAAATCATTAGTAGAATCTCAAAGGCACCCCCAAATTCATTTGCTGAGCATTCCCTCCAGCTCACTTCGTAGTTTGTCAAGTCTGTAAGAGATGCCAAAGTCCCTTCTGCTCTGCATGGATGTTAGAGTTGTATGTGGCCTTCCCCCTCCAAAAAGATTTGCACCCATTACTTGGCCTTGGGGTAGTTCCTCTTCTGCTCTTAGACCAAGTGCTATACACAGGTTATCTGCTGCTCGTCATCCAAAAGGTGTTTATAAAAAAGCACCCTCCACTATAACAACAACAACATTTTTTTTCTCTTTTTCTAACATCACATCTTTTTAAAGATGCAGGTGGACACCCAGACTTTGTTATGCAACAGCGTAAGTAATTAAAAAGAAACTAAAGCCAAGTATCAGGCAAAGCTTACTAATGGATAAAATTCCTCCTGAACAGTGTTTCCAAGTTAACAATGGAGAATAAGATCAAAATCTTTCCTTTGGAAGTTTACAACTAGACTAGTCACTGAACAGCTGAGAAGCAGCCCAGATGATTTAGCTGCCTTCTTTTGGCCCCCAAAACAGGCTGAGAATCCTGGGCTGACATTTAGTCAATACTGACACCACCWACAACACAGGAACTCCCGTACGGTGCCAGCAGCACTTAGGTTTTGAACCTAAGAACCAGAAAGAGGAGGCACGGTCCCTAACGATGTGCATTTCATCAAGTAACTGAGCAGCCCAGCCTCCGCTCGGTCTTACGCCGGTGCTGACATCCACGTCGGGACGCCCAGCGTGGGAAGGCCAGACCCCGCGGGCCAGCCGGTCACCGCCATCCCGGAGGACACCCGCGGAGCGTCATCCCCTCCGCACCCCGCCGCCCGTTCACGGCGGATTCTGCCGGTTTAGGGACGTCCCGACAGCCGCCACCGAGCACTGACAGCGGCTGCGGGCCCCGGCGAGGTGTCCGGCCCCGCAGCCGGGGACAGGCGGGGCCTGCTCCTGCCCGCCCTGCCCCGGCCCCTGCCCGAGGCCGGGCCCGCTCCCGGGACCCCCGCCCGCCCCGGACCCCACAGCACCTTCGTACATCAGCCCGCAGCCGCCCTGCTCCAGGAGCCGGACCAGCCTCCACCGCCTGCTGCCCTGGTCCGTCAGGACCGCCTCCGCCGGGAGCGGCACCGCCGGGCCGGGCCGCGCCTTGCGGGGCGAGCGGGAGCTGGGTCTCGCTGCGGCGGCGGGACGGGCTGGGGAGGCCGCGGGGCTCCGGACCTGCTGCAGCGGCGGGGCCTTCGCTCTCTGCTCCGTCTCCTCCTCCTGCAGCGGCGGGGGCAGCCTCCCGCCGCAGGCCGGGCAGAAGCGGAAGGCGGGCTCCACGCCGCGCCCGCACTGCGGGCAGAACCGGCTCTCCCTGCGGGCACAGCGGGGACAGCCGTCAGCGCCCGCCCTCCCGCGCCGCGCCGCGCCCCACCGGGCCGCCCCGCTCCCCCCCGCCACCGCCACCACCTCGGGTAGGCGCAGGCCGCCCCGGGCCCCGGCTGCTCCGGCGCCGCTCCCGCCGGGCCCCGCCGCCCGCGGCCCCGCCGCCCGCGGCCCGGCATCGCCCGCCCGGGAGCCCCCCCGCCACCTGCCGCCCGCCCCGCGCACACCGCGCATGCGCCGGCACCGGCCACGGCTCGCACATGCGCGCACGCCACCCGCTGCCGCCACAGTGCGGCGGCGCCCGCGCATGCGCAGGAGCGCGCCCTGGGCGTCTGGCGGCCCGCCGAGGCGGCGCGGCCCCGGCAGCGGAGGGCGCGGGGGGGGCAGCGGCGCTCGTGGCGGTCCCTCGGCCACGGCTGCCCGCCGGCCGGGCGAACGGCCTGGGACTGCGCGGGGACAGGCAGGCCGGCCTCCCTCGGCAAGCCTGGGCCGGAGCGGGGGGAAGGAACCGCCGCGGTGGAGGCCGGGGGCCGCTTCGGAGGGCTCCCTCAGGCAGCAGGAGGCGGTGTCCCCAGTGCTTCCCTCTGGGGTCCGGCTATTCGGGTGTTACTTAAGACATGACATCAGCAAGCTACTTAAAAACGACCTTAGGACTGCAGAACAGGTTTTCACAAGTTAATGAGTGCTAATCAGTGGCATAGGGCCAGGAGGGATAACTATATTTAGTGTGTATGTGTGTGTGTACCATCCCTTATGTACATTGTACGCCTGTAAACCTCAAGCGGGCACCAATATATTACCATAAAAGAAACACCTTTAGACCTTTCCCCTCGGGGAGGGGTGAGGCTGAGCTTTGTTTGGGGAAGGTGCCCGGCACGCGAGGCCCCGCAGCTCGGGGGAGGCATGCGCCGAGGGGACCCCGAGGTTCTCCCAGAGAACATCTCGCGTGTAACGACGTTGCTTGCCAAAGCCTGTCCCAGTGAGCCATCCGAACCCACGGCCACGGGCTGCGAMGGGCAGCGAGGGGCAACTGGAAGGCGACAGCTCAGTYGCTCTCACAAAAGCTTAGTGGGGARTGAGGAATGAGCTCGGTGTGCGGGTGGTGAGGAGAGCGGCGGCAGAAGGTAGAATAAAATAACGTACGGGGTATGAACACCGTSACTGAGCCCACCACTGAGCCCTGGGGCTTGGAAGATGCGTCTCCGGACAAAGTATTCTGCACAGACGTCATCCTGCTGTGGGCTGGTCGCCCCCTCCCAGTCTCTCTGCACACCAGAGCGTGTTCCTAATGTTCACCAAGTGCTAAAGCCCTCCGTGGTGCCCTGTGGCACCGCGGTGAATGCCTTGTTTCAGCAATGATTTATTAAACCTTACAGTTACCATTTTATTTTTTTAAAAAACTTTTTAAAACTGTGTTAATTCATGATCATAGCTCTATAATTTCATTGGTGGTTGCCTAGGGAACAATGATCACGACCTGATTACATTCAATTTGGGCAGAGAATAATCCATTCAGTAAACAAAAATACATGGTGCTTTAAAAAGTCAAACCCCATAAAGACAAGAAGAACTCTGAGGAAAACAYGGTGATGGGAAAAGGCAGACAGAAAATTGTGGAAAAAGACAATTCTTCAAGATTTATTTYCAAGAGCCACCAAGCTAGCATCGCAGAAGAGAAACCCCCACCCTACTTCAATGGCGTATTGAAAGTAATAATTAACAATAAAAAAGAAAGCCAAAATAMATGGATGAAAGGGGAAATAGRTAGCAATTTTCTCCACTTCGTAACTGGTATTTGCATCAGCAGTGCGGCCGGGCGAGCTGGGTGCCTGCAGTGACACTGGAGGGGATTGTGTCCGTGRGCATTGCACCTTCCGCCTGGTCTCTGCTCAGCAGGAATTTGCTCCCTCTTTCCTGCCTCGGGCATTGAAAACCAGCCTGGATTTTGGGCTGCAGAGGGGGACCGACTCCTGGAGAGCCTCTGGAGAGCAGGACAGCAGACCCCGAGGTCAAGCTTTGCTGCTTTGAGTCTTTAGGCTCCCAAGCCCCACGAGTGAGCGCGCGAGCCCCCGGCCCGGAGCTGCTCAGGCGCTGCTGGTGTCCCAAAGGGCTGTCAGGGCACGCAGGAGGGGGGCGAGGAATTGGGGAGTGCCTGGGGCTGGTCCTGGGGCRGGTACCAGGCACTGGACAGTGGGGAAGGGCCACCGGGCTGGTGTGCCCAGCGCAGGCACAGCGGGGTAGGACCAAGGTGGGGACACCTGCGACCATTCAAAGGCTGARTCAGAGCAAGCAACAGGGATCTTGTCCCTGTCCTCTTCAGCCTGGAGTGGCCTGGGAGCATCCTGGACTTGCCACAGCCCCAGCAAACCAACCCTCTGTGCGCTCTCCTGTTCCCTTTTGAATCCATTTGCATGCTTGATAACCGCAGCAGAGGCTCCCACAACATAGTAATGCACAGTTTGGAAAGTGCTTCCTGTCGTTTTAAACCAGATCCAGCCCTGTGGTGCTCTTTGAAGCTCTGCTCTAGGAAATGAAATTATTCCTTCCTTTTTCCCCCTCTTAGTGACCCCCTCCCAGGTCCCTTCGCCATGGCCCTGCCAGGCTGTGGCGTGCACCRAGTCTCTCCCCCATGGGAGCTGCTCTGCCTCCCTGCTCGGCTGCTTCTCTGCCTCGCTGCCCTGTCCTCTGCGAGCTGCCCTAGCCATGCTCGCGCATCACAGCGATCCCAGCGACTCCTTCCTAACGCCCTTTTCCCATGGTTACCAACGCGGGGCATGCAGGCGAAGCACCCGCGAGGACTCCAGCATCTCTTCCCTGAATGACAAAGCTCATTTAGAGCCCATTGCTGCGTTTACATAGGGTTACTTTTACGTTGCCTTGAATTTAATTATATTGAATTGCTTTTGATATCTGTCTGCTCAGCCGCTTGACGTCGTGCAATCCCTTTCCAGCTCTTCACAGTCAGCTTGAGATTTGACCATCGAAACACTGTATAGCATCAGCAAGGTCTGCTCTCTKTTATGCGTGTATTGACTAGCACAGGTCTGGCACGAATCCTGTCGATTTATTCCTACCCTTGTCTCCTAACTTTTAAGCAGTTAGTTTACAAGCAAAACCTCACTGTTAATCCACCTTAATGTCCTGAAGAGCTTTTGGAGAGAGATTTTGTCAAAGTTTTGCAAAAATAATTGCTTATATATCACCTGATTCACCATTATTTACACCTTCCATGTAATTCTAGCAAGACTTCCCTTCTCCAACCCGTGCCGGACATTGTCTCAGCATTGCGTGTTTATTCATACATGTTCTAATGCCATTTTTTTCTTCCATCTTTCAGCAAATTTGCCTGGTACCAAAGCCGGGTTTAAGATCCCAGTGTTTCCTGGTTCCCTTCCTAAAAATTAGCCTGGTGTTTGCCACCTCCCTCTCCGGTGCTGGGGAGGTGGGGGACTTGCTGCCTGCGTCCCGCTGCGGGTGCGGGCTCTGCCCCGAGCATGCGCCAGCCCAGCCCCCTGCCAGCCACAGTGGGTTTCCAGCAGGTTTCCTGCTTCTGATGGGTTTGCAAAAATACACTGGTGTTAATTTTTACGTGGTAAGCAAATTACGCTCAAAATATATTTTCTTCTGTGTGAATGTGGTTTTTAACGTGCTGTGGGTTTTGCATGTTGCTGTTTTCCTGGTTTGAAAAAGAAAATGCCAGTTTTTGAAGAATGTTTATTTTATTTTGTTTTATTAATTTTAATTTTACKATTTATTTGTATTTTGAGTAGCTTGCTTTGCTGTTAAACCATCCTCCTGCAGGTTCACCATGGTATTGCATTAGGATCTCTTTTGCTAGGAGCCACACATCCACACTGGCTAGACGGTCTCTCCCTGGTGTTTGCAAGTATTTTCCTCTGTATTTGATTTTCACTTCTTCCATCCATTTTCTTTATTTTATGTAGGTCCTTCTGGCAAGGATAGGTAAGCCTGCAGAGGTTTTTCACTCTTGACTACACCAGTTTATGGCTCAGGGGATGCCTCTTCTTGTGGTTCTCTAACTGGGGGCTCCAGATGCAGCCCTTTAGGATGGCTTTGCTGTGACACTTCCCCGCTTCAAGTCTCCCCAGGCAGTGGTTTCTTGCTCTCACAGCCTCGTAGCCTCCCTTAGCATTTTGGGGGTATCATCCCCGTCCCCTCTGGGTGGTTTATAGGCAAGCCCTAAATGCCCTCCTCTGTTCATCCTCTGTGTTTTGTGGTCCAGTCCCTGCGGATCCGTGCAGATTCCGCATGCACGTAACCTGTTTACTCCCTTGAGCCAATGCCTCCCCTCGCCCTGCCCACACACCAGCCCTCCACCAGCTGCTTCTTGACTCCCATCCTTGGGCTGTCCCCACCACTGCACCCCAGGGTTTCCCAATGCCTTATCCTCATCTAAAACAGGCTGCTCTCSTCTCCCCGCCGGGACCGCAGCCATCACAGAGCATTTGATCTTGTGCTGGCAGCTTGCTTTTTTAATGTCCCTTTTTTCTGACTTTTCTCACTCCTTTATTGAAGGGACAGAGTTACGAATTTACCTCTGGATGATTCCCTGCCCCATTGCCCACTCATCTCACCCGCTATCCTCCGTTTAAAACCCCTCCTGTGATGGTGTTCAGTTTAAGGGCTAGCACCCCAGCTCTGTTTTCCTCTAGCCAGAGCTCATCTTTCCTGGAGATGATCCCTCTATCCCAAAAGTTTCTGTAGTTTTTTTCTAAGATGAAATMCAACCCACATAGCCAGCAACCTGCGCACCCCCGCTGAGCTAGCAGCCCTGCCTGCCCTGGATCCAGCTTCCTCTAAAGCAGTGTTTTAGGTGAATTTTTAACTCTCCCTTGGTCTTGGAAGAGGGRAGTGTCTCAACTTTTAGGACAAGACCCATCTCCCTCTGGCCTTTGTGTGCTGAGGATAGTCCGTGCTGCTGTGCCCGCCGGGAACGTGCAGGCAGCTGGGGTGGCAACAGAAAGATTCCTATCTCCTCGCTTCAGGGATTTCCTTCGTGTCGGCTCAGTTATGTTCCCTTATCTCATCCCTCGCTTCCCAGCACGGCTGCCAGCAGCCTGAGCGCGTGACTTATTGGATTTATGTGCTGGCAGAGATCTGTGAGCTTGATAGAGCGCCCAAAGCTGCCAGTTCTTCAGTTGCTCTTAATGAAATGAGGCTATTCCTTTGCATTTACACGCCTCTTTGATCCTGAAGTGAAGTGATGCCGCTTGCGCAGTGGTGCTACAGTCCCGGGAGAGGCCTCGGGAGCCTTTCAGCCCCAAACTGCYGGTTCCAATCCAGCAGCCATAAGAGGTGCTGGCTGTTGGCACAGGAGGGCTGCCTGCACGCCCGCGGGAAGCAGCCGCGGGGACACTGGGCTGCCTCTCTGGGGAGGGGGGACATCCAGCCTGCCCTCGGGCAGCAGCTGGGCAGTACCGGCAGAGCCTGCCCGCGCCTGTCCCGGGCTGTGCTGCCTCCCCAGCTCCGTCCACCACCTCTCCAACCGCAGCAGGGTGCTCAGCCAGGCATGGCGGAGCAGTGGTAGCAGACGTTTCCAGCCATGTCTCCCCCACGCCGGTGGTGCACCAGGGTCTATCGAGGGTGCGGAATTCTGTCACCCCCAGCGGGGACACAGAGATAGAGCAGGGACGCCCCGGGGACACTTTGCAGGAGGCTGGTGCGGCCGGGGACTGCGCCAGCTCCCTGCAGAGCTCTGCCAGGGAAATCGCAGTTTGAGGAGGGCAGGGATTGGAAAGAGTAGCAGGGGATCCTGGAAAGCTTCCTCCCATGCCAACCTTCCCAGCCTACGGAAATCTTCCTGTGCCTGAGCACTGCAAGGGGAGTCCGTCTTCCCTGCACATCTCCCCGGCACTTCCAGAGCAGAGTRACACACTAGGAGACTCCAACCTGGCAGCCAAGGTTGGGGGGCTGCAAGCTGGCATGCCTTGGGGGGCAAGGGAAGAGGGAATTCCCTTAGGGAGCTGGGGGGTGATGACAGCCAACAAGGGAAGGTGGTGGAGAACAGCTTGAGCCAGTGATCTTGGGGACAGGCAAGTCACCAGCAGGTAGCAGGAATGGGGTTGGCAGGCTCGGGGCCAATTCCTCCTTTGCGATGCTGATGAGACAGTGATGGGAGATCTCACAGAGGGACATGCCCCAAGCAAGCACTCCCCAGYTGCCTGATACCCTGCTGCCCTTTCCTGCCAGTGTCCCGTGGGTTTCTCCTGTGTCCCTGCTCAGGCCGTCACCACGTCTCCTGCACGCTCCCTGTCCCGGGTGCGAGCTGAGTCACCGCGATGCCACTGCGCCTCGTTGCAACATCTCCTGTCTTCTGTTCTAGGAGCCATGAGGAGCCTGTGAATGCTTTCTTTGGCAAGACTTTTGTTTTGATCTAATCGCTCAGCTTCCTTCAAAGGCGGGCCCAGAGAGGAGCTGCATGAGGCAATAGGGAAGGTCACAGGGAGAACTGAGGCGGCTGTAATTGGGGAGGATCAAACCCSGGCTCCAGCAGGGGTGTGGACGGGTGGCTCAGCCCGGGCTGACATGARGCTCTGGCGTGTCACCTCGGGCACCGACTGCCCCAGATCCTCCCCAGGACCATAATCACCTACAACCTTCTGCAGCCGGCTGCAGGCATCATCTGAGACGGGGCCAGGGTCCCCACGCTGCGGTGGGTGCTGGGGCGCAGACCCAGGGTGAGACCTTCATCATGCCATTCCCGTTGTGGTTGCAGCAGGACGCTGTGCAACATGGTGACAAGCGATGGGGGAAGGCAGACGGAGAGGTGACAAGCCCTCAGCCGGACCACGCTCGGTGGGAAGTCACGTGCCATCCCCACGCCCAGCCAACCTGCATTATTCACGTTTCAAAGTGCACGTGCGGCTCTGCTGAGGGATGGCAACTCGCTGAGCCAGGTTAGCTCCTTCCTGCCCCTGAGCCCGGTAATGAGCTTTGCTGGATGCCGCTAAGAAGATGAGTGTGAGCAGCAAAGCTTTGCTGTGGTCTGCGGGCTGCTCGGCTGTCCCTGGCAGACGGGCCTCAGCTCCGCTGGTGTCTGTTGAACGAGCCGAGGGAGTGCGGGGACATGGCTCCCGGCTGTGGGTCTGTGCATCTCCCAGTGCAGCCCAGTGGGAGATGGGACCCAGGCACAGAMCAGCCAGTGGGGACGCTTCTTCTGYGGCCACCCCATCCAGCACAGCAGCAGCACCCTCCAAGCAGAGCACGGCCGGCAGGGAGAAACCCAGCGGGCGRCTGTTATGGGGCCAGACCCACGGTTGTAACTCGCTCCGGGTGCCCCGGGAAGCCAGACCTCAGCTTTTGCCAGTGACAGGAGCAAAGCCACCAAGGTGGTGAGCGGGGTCTCCCCTTCCAGCTCGATGGGTCTGGGCAGTGCAATCACGGGGTGTCACTCTCCATTCGTACGTGGCTATTTTTAAAGCTGATATCGCTGCTTCCCTCTCTCCCTTACTGAGACAGCTCTCCCGGGGCCAGCCGGGGCACGGYGGATGACTGCAAAACCCCACACCGATCCAGGTGAAAAGGTTGCGGGAGAAAACCATCTCCAAAGCAGTCATACTCAAAGCCGTCACTGCAGCATTCATCTAAATGGAGACCCCCCAAAATTGCTTCTCTTTATCACRTGGAGAAAGGCAGCAGCTCGAGGCTGCCCTGCTCCCCTGCCTGCCATGGCGTGGAGGGGGTGAGGGTCACCGTGGCACCCCAAATACCACCCCGGGCACTTCATAGCACCAGGCAACCGCCCGAGGGGGACCTCACGCCCCTGTTCACACAGCGGAGCTGTGTCCGAGCCGCGGCTGTGCCTCTCCCCGTCCCCTCTCCCCACCCTCCTCTTCCTCCTCCCTCTCCTATAACACGCCCACAGCAAACTTCGGTGTTCCCGGCATCCGCAGCCCGGCTTGCTCCTCCAGCCCCTTCGCCTGCCAACTTGGCAGCGGGCAGGGCCGGGCAGGGCCCCGGCCTCCGCGAACCCCCTCCTCAGCCGGCACTTTCATCCTTATCTGGAAGGTGCCACTTGGGCAGCCCGAGTGGCCCCGGAGCGCTGCGTTCCCACGCACGCTGCCCCGCCGGACGGGGCCGGAGCTGGCCTGTGCTCCCAAAAACCGGCCTGTGCTCCCAAAAACCAGCCTGTGCTCCCAAAAACTGGCCTGTGCTCCCAAAAACCGGCCTGTGCTCCCAAAAACTGGCGTGTGCTCCCAAAAACCGGCCTGTGCTCCCAAAAACTGGCCTGTGCTCCCAAAAACCAGCCTGTGCTCCCAAAAACCGGCGCAGCACGTGCACGGCTGCTCACACCCGACAGAGCCCCTGAGCCTGTGTCGCGCACGCGCACAGCCCCTCGCACACGCAGAGTCCCCTACACGCACACACGAGCCCCTTGCACACCCGCAGCCCCTCACCCGCGCACCCTCAGGGTTCCCCTGCAGACAGCGCCGTGTCCACAGGCACACTCACACACACACACTCACACACATACTCACACTCACTCACACACACTCACTCACACTCACACACTCACTCACACACACACTCACACACATACTCACACTCACTCACACACACTCACTCACACTCACACACTCACTCACACACACACACACACTCACTCACACTCACACTCACTCACACACCCCGATGACGTGCCCTGGCCCCGCCCCCCGGTGCGGCGCGTGCGCGGGGCGGGCGGGTCCCGGCAGTCGGGGCGGCGGGACGGGGCCGGAGCCGCAGCCGCGGGCGGAGCCGCCCGGCCCGGTGAGTGCACGAGCGCCGGTGGGGGGTGAGTACCGGGGCGGGGGCCGGCGGGGGGGGGGTGCGCGGGGGCCCCGGCCTTCCCGCGGCTGGGCGGCCCCGCCCGGGGCTGCGGCAGCCTCCGGGGCCCTTCGCCCGGCTCCGCCCGCTGCAGCCGCCGGGGCAGCGCCGTGCGCGCCTCCGCGCTCCAGCCGGGTCCCAGTGGGTGCCCCCTGCGTGGGGCCGGGACCCGCGAGGTCCCGGGGCCAGCTCACCCGGGCAGCCCCGGGTGCTCAGACCTCGCCGGCCCCGGGTGCGGCCGGCGCCGGTCGCGTCCCCCCCCGCGGCGGGGCCCGGGGGTGCGGGGCCGCGGGCGGGACGGAGGATGCCGTGCGCCCGGCGCCTCGCAGGCAGCGCCGCGCCCCTGCCAGACCCCGCCGGGGATGCGGGAAGGGGCCTGCGTGGCTCCGGGCAGCCGGGAGAGGGGCTGCGCCTTGTCGGTGGCACCGGCCGTCATCTTCAGCCGTGGCTGGTGCTGGCGGGGTGCCCCGGGTCACCCCTCCCCGGTGCGCTGGGACACCGGCTCCTGGGGACTGCCCGCGGCCGAGCCCCGGGGCTGCTGGCCAAGCAGGTACCGCCGACAGAGACGGCTTCCTGAGCGTATAAATAAACCGCAGCTTGGGTCTCCGGCGTTCGGGTGTGTGAAATTGCCGCTTCACAGGCTGTTCCTGCGCCTGCTTTTGGCCCGTGGCAAGCAGGGCCCAAGCGCAGGTAGCCCCCGAGAGAAGGGAGCTCACCCGGGCGTTGTTTGCCGTGGGCTCGCGGCGTGCCCGGGTGGCATGTCCTGCCCGGGCTGGGGGGCTGAGAGGCAGGGGGGGTTTGCACAAGGGCTCCCGAGAAACTCCCCCTTCAGCYCCAAGCTTTGTTCCTTTGCTAAATCTGTGAGGGCACCGAATTTGCAGAGTTTGGTTCTTTACGTGCAACTGCAAACTCTCTGGACAAACCAGCGAGTGTTTTTAAAGCAAAGGGTACGACCAGCTCTGATGCAGCAGCTTCTTCCCTCCTCTCCTGCTGCTGTCCGAGCGTGGGGGCTTGTGGTGGATGCAATTCACCCAGAGCCTGCCAGGCTCCCCGGGCCCACCAGCCCCCTCCTGGCCTCACTCCGGGGCAGTGGCCGGGCACAAAACCGACCCCCTGGTTCTGCAAACAGGACCCAGTCCCAGTGCTGTTTGTGTTTACTTCTGTATTTTGAGGTCTGAAGTTCCCGTCTGGGTCAAGATCGGATCCGTAGGGGACTCGGTGGAGCGCTGTGGTCTGTGAGGCTGCTGGGTCCTGCGTGCTCAGTGCTTGGTCAGCAGCCCCTCGCACCCCGCCGGGCTTGCAGCCTCCCAGAAAGTTTTATTGCTCTGTTTGCACAACCTCTCACGCTGCGGTAGGTGGGGTTTTTTATGGTCTGGCTGTGTCATGACTCTTRCATCTCTGTGAATGGCGAGAGGGGGAAGAAAAAACAGCAGCGAGGGCTGGACACCTCCAGACACCCAGGGCTGGTCTGATGGCCCCTGGCCCCAGTTGCCTTTGACTTCCCGGAYGCACAGGCATCAGAAATCACTCGCTCTTCCTGAAAACGCTGGCCCAAAAAAAGCCTCCCCCCTGCCACGGGTGCTCATGCGTTTAATTTCGAGCACAGGCACTGCGGGGAGCAGAGAGGCGTTTCCCGCTCCGGCGGCGGCGTGCAAAGCACCCGGGTACTGACAGCCCTCGCTGGGGATATGATGCCACCAGCCCGGGCACCGCGCGGTTCTCGACACGGCCACAGAGACGGAGGCACCCAGTGGGGTCTGCAGCTTGTCTTCTAGGGATGACACGGTGTCTCTGCAAGTCGGTGGGGAGAAATGCCGATTTTATTAAAAAAAAAAAAAAAAAAAAAGACAACGTCTGCCATTTCCAGGCCTCGTTTCTATGGGAACGGGACATCAGAAGAGCAGAAATGCGGCGAGTGCTCTAAAATAACTGCCAGCTCCCGGGAGCACGTGGCCTTTGCTCGGCTCACCCAGCCCTTTCCGCTGAGACGGCGGCCGGGGGTGGCCGGCTCCCGGCCACGAGGCGGTGTGGAAGTGGGTCAGGAGGTGGGATGCTGTGGCCTTGATCCCTGCCGATCCTCAGCCTGTCCTCATCTAAATCCACCAGCAGGAGAGCTCCGATCCAGGCTGGCAGCTGGCACGGCCACCCCGTTATCCGGCACGGCTCTGCGCTGCGCTCGGCAGCGTGGCAGGGGCTGGTGGTGCCGGCCAGGCGGCGAGGACCTGTCTGGCTTCCACCCATCTGGGCTGTGGGCAGGCAGACAGGAGGGTCTCCTTCCTCACTGACCTCCCTGGGGATGGCCAGGGCGAATCCGCACTCATGTATTTAGGAGACTCTTCTTCCCACTGTGGTCGGGTGCGGAGAGCAGGGTATTTCCAGCAAGGGGGAGAGGAACTGGGTTGTTCTCCCAGAAGCTGGTGGTGGTCGTCTCTCTCTTCTCCCAGATCTTTGTCTGTGCCTCTTGCTGGGAAAGTCAGTCTTATCTCGCAGCGCGTAGTGCTGAGGTTGGGCAGGAGAACATCTCCRGAGGGGACAACCCGACCTGCCGCCACGCGAGTAGGCAAGTGCATTGCGGGGTGAGTAAGGTACGAGCAGTGCCTCGGAGGTCGTCTTGAACCGGCTGTGCACAACCCTCCTTTCCTGCCAAAGGGGGTCCCAGACGCGGGCAGGGGGGCTGAACTGCCTGTGGTCACGGGCATCTCGGGGCTGATCCAGGCAGCACCTCCCAAAAAAGGCTTTCCCTTCTGCATTGAAAAAAAAAAATCATTTCTGGATGCCCAGAGCCTGGAAAGCCTTTTTGGCTCTCAAATCTGGTAAGAGTAGCCCTGTTGTAACTGAGCTTCTTCCTTCTCTCATTCTCCAGTGAGCAAAAGGTCCAGTTCGGGTTTTCTTGGGACCCTTAAAAGCTTGGAAAAATATTTATTGGCAGTAATGAAGTTTTCTGCCTTTGTGTAGTGTTTGTGTTACCCAAGAGCTGCTTGACATTTTCTCAGCGACATACGGGCCCTGATGGCAGCTGTAAGACCTGCGTGGGCGGTTGGGGGGGGTCCAGCTTGCGTTTGAGGGTGCGGCAGGGCGAGCGGCCAGGAGAGACGTGGGAGCAGGAGGTGGGGTCCCTGCGAGGGCAGCAGCCTTCTCCAGCCTGACCTGTCACGTTTTTCGTCTTTAAAACAAGCAAAAAAGTTTGATTCCCTTCATTTGCTTTGGATTCCCTTCAAGCGAGTGTGGGAGGAAGGTTTCTGCTCCTGGGATCTCGTTTGGAGGTGTGTCAGATCCTGCTGTGTGTGGTATGGGGGTACGTGGGGCTGGGGGACCAACTACAGGGGTTCTGTGGCAGACCGGTGGCATTTTTGCTGGGGCACGTGTGGATCAGAGGCCAGCTGGAGACACGGCGCTTTCTGATGAGCTTGAAGGTGTTTCAGCTGAAATCTGGCAGCAGCCACCTTTGYGAAGTCCCCTTTGCTGTTCTTCCCGGCTTGCTGCTCGGGGGGTGTCTGACGGGCTTTTCTGGGCTGYGGGAGTGGAGCTCTTCTTTTTTTTCTGGGTCCCAGAGCAGGACGCTCGAGCACAGATGTCTCTTGCTGTTGCGGGAATCTGACTTCTGCGCATGGAGTAGCCAAAAGAAGGTGGTTTTTTTTCTCTGAGAACGCACCTGGGTTTTGGTTTGGGGGTGGGAAGGTGCGTGCCAAGCCAGGAGGACGCTTCTGCAGGGCTTAAGGRGGTAGTTGCATAGGGCAGGCTGGGTAGATGGATGCTTGTTTCTTTGTGCGCAGACCTACGTGGTTTTTAGCTTGCTCTCGCTGCAGCTCGGTTGCTCCCAGCTGCCGGTGCTCTGCTCGCAATGTGCGTTTACCAGTYACCGGTCTGGGAGCAAAGGTTGGGCAGGCTGGGTGGCCAGCCTCCCCTCTCCCCGTGCTGCAGCACCCAAAATTCTCTGTTGAGGTTGGTGGGGGCTGGCTGGGCCCGATGAGCTGATGCCGTCCCGACCGGGACTGGAGAATGTGCTGCTGAGCGTCTCCCGGGGCGTTGCTGGTAGGTAATGTGCCCGTCCCTGTCTCTGCAGAGGCTTTGGGTGCTGCCAGGGTCTGGAGCACAGGCTCTCGGAGATGAACCTGGCATCTGCCTGCTCCCGGAGGGTGCGGCAGGGCTGATGGGTGCTGCTGCACCCGGGTTGGCCCCGTCGCTGCGGGAAGAGGGGTTCTGCTGTGCTCGGAGGCTGAGGGGCCGCTGGGCTGGAGGGTGCCCTGCGTCCGGCAGCGTGGGCAGGCGGCTCTGCTTGTGCCAGGGCTGCCCCTTCTCTGTGCCGCGCTGCTGGGCGACTCGCTGCGAGCGTGTCCCTGGTGGGACAGCAGCGCTTCGTCAGGGAACGCCGCTGCAAACGGAGACAAAAACAACTTGGAGGGGGATGGCAGATGCTTCTTAAAAGAGGGGGAGGATRCGGGTGTATCGTCCTCGAGTGTGTCGTCCCTGAGCACCGACCTTCCCTTCCGCTTCCCTGCCCTTTTCTCGTCCTYGCCTCTCCAAGGAGAGTTTCTGCTGGGAAAGCACTGTCAACATTGCAAAACCAACCCTTCACGTTGCAGGAGGTGGAGGCGCAACTTGAAATCTTCACCAGTCCCAAAATAATGGGCTGCAAGGAGTTTGGTGGCCTTCCTCGGGCCAGCGTTTGCAGTTCTGTAATGCGGTGCTCCCGCTGCTTAAGGAAAGCTGTTCCCTGCCCGCTGCTGGACGAAGGACCGCGGGTGCTCGTGGGTTGGGTTTCTAAACAGCGGCCTCCCTCTCTTGCGGCTCGGGTCATGCCGATGACCAGGAACGGGTCGCTCCAGAAACCACGAGCTCTGGCTCTTACGGGTCAGTAATGACCCTTGGAGCACGACAGTTATTTTCCCCCGTTTGGGGCCGAGCCAGCTGTTGCGACATCAGGCTGGAAAAGAGAGCTGCCCTTGGGTTGCCGACAGGCGGGATGCGGGATGCTGCTCTCCTGCCGCCCAGGTCCGCCAGCGCCCGGCATTCACGGCTCTCTCCTCTCTTCCAGGGTCCTGCGGAGCGGCGGCGGCAGTGGTCCCCTTCCGATGGGAGGATGGTTGTTCTCAGGCAGTTTGGGCTGCTGCTCTGGAAGAACTACATCCTGCAGGTAGGCTGGTGCTGCGCTCTTGGGGGGCTGCCTCTGTCGCCACTAAATGTGCGTACATCGGAGCTTGCCCGGGGTCTTGATTGTCCAGCAAACCTTCACCATGGGCCCAAGGCATTTCCTGGAGGAAAACAGATCTGTTTGTGCACGTGATGTCGTCCTGCTTTTGTGCCAGGGAGCGACGGGCAGGGCTGCGTGCTCAGTTGTCCCTGTCCCTCGGGCGCACGCTGTGCCATTCCCTCCTTCTGCAGTCCGGCCACGAGTTCAGCTCCCCCGCCTCGCGGGGCACGATGACCCACGCACCCTCCTGTGCGATGGTGGGTTTCTTCAGCKGCCTTGTTACACAGCTGCCTCTGGAGGTGGCGATTGCTGCACGATGCCTGGAAACCCACCAGGACCCAGATTTTTTTTTCCTCCATTACTTTCTACAACCCTCAGAAGCAGCTTTTTTGGGGGGGGGGTCTTAAAAAAATTAAACTACCGTTGTCCTGGCATCTGCCCGCGGCCCAACTCGCGGCGTGGCAGCTGGCTAATGATGAGGGAGTTCGGGGCCCCCTTGCCCTGCTGACCGGCAGCGTCTCGCCTGCTGCCGCAGCGTCTTTAAGCAGCGTGCGGGCGCTCCTGGGCGGAAGCTGCGGCTCCGCTGGGACCCAGAGCCGGCCCGGGGTGGAAGAGGGGGAGCATAGATCGCCACAGCCTGGCTTTATGCTTTCAGTTACCCTTCTGCAGATCAGCACGACGTTGCTTTGAAAATAAACAAAAGGAAAAGGGAAGGGCTGCCTGCGCCCGGCCTTCCGGCAGGGCAGGGAACAGGCAGCAGGGCTCGGACGTSACCGAAGGGACCGGCAGCGGGTCTCATTTACAGCAGGAGTGTGTTCTGTGGCTGTGCATGATGGCCAGCCCTGTGAATCCCCCCCTTGTACACCCCAGACATGTGTAGGACAATCCCCYATCCCCTGTGCAGCAGAATAGCATCTTCTTCTGGGTGTGCTCTGGGGACGGGGGCACCTCTTGTCGTGTTTTCTGAGGCCACAAGCTGGCTCAGGTCTACCRTGCCAGAATATGACCTGGAGCCTTTGCTCCCCTCCACCAAAAAAATGTGCTCCCAATGAAGACGCAGAGCTCCCAAGCAATCATCACCCCGGTGTGAAGATGGGTGCTGGGACACGTGGCTTGCTTAAAGCCAGGGCAGCCCTGGCCCGGCGGAGGYAGTGATTATGGATGAGTATCCCCGTCACCTCTGGAATACAGCAGCTTAAATGACTTCTGTGGCAGCGAAAGCCTGCGCTGGTAAATGTGTATTAGCTTGCAAGTTCAGGGAGCCAGGCAACCGTTCTGGAGACAGCCCAGGAGACTGAGAGAGAGTTAATACTATAGTAAATCAGCAGGAGGCAGCTGGTCTGCCAGAGCTGCATTATAAAACCATCAGACATCTGCAACGTTGGCTTTTATGAGCGTGGCCTTCGGAAAGGCTCCTTTTTCCCTGGCCGYGCTGCCGGGGCCGGCTGCAGCAGCGGCTCGTCCCTGGCTGTGGTCAGAGCGAGCAGCTCCTCCCGGGGGAAGCCTGGAGAGGGGTTTTTGGCTTTGGCAGTGGGTGCTGGGAGCCAGGGCGATGTGAGGAGCGGCTGCGTGGCCGTATGCCTGCGTGTCCCCTCCGACAAACCGGCCGAGAGCCAATTCACCCTGGCTGCTGCAGGGCGGACTGTCCCCCTTCCCGGGAGGTCTGGGCTGGTCTCTGCTCAGGGCTCCGTTCCTGCCCCACCGGAGACTCTGCCCACCTTAGCGTGCCCCACTTGCTGCTTTTTTTTTTTCCTCCCCATTAAAAAAATAAAACCTTTTTCTGCTCTGCAGAGGGCCGGGAGGTGTAAGTCCATGGTCAGCGCAGCTCAGTGCTTGGTGTTTGCAGAGCTGAAGGAGCTTTTGTGGGTGCTGCCTCCAGCCCGTGGTCGGTGCAGGCAGATGAGGAGCCCTGGCACGGGCTGAGCCATACCCTGCCTGCAGCGTGCTCACCCCGGACGGGCACCCCGCATCTGCAGGCGTGTTTTTTACGGCACCGCAGCCCGTTGCTGTGACCCGGGCCATGGAACCAGGCAGGAGGTGGTTTAACAACACTGAGTGTGCAGAGATGTCAGGGAGGGGCTGCGCCGTCGGATAAAACCCAATTGCTGAGACAGCCAAGTTGTGAGAATAAACCTCTTGGTGTTCCCCTTGTGTGTTGTGGCGTTCTTTCCAGCCCAGTGGAGGGAAGGGTAGAAAACCCCTCTGGTCAGGTAAAGCCTGTCTTAGGCAGAGCCCTCAGAAGAGGTTAATGCTGCTGCTTCTGCTCTGGGCACGTTCCAAGCGAGGCAGCCGTGAATCCCTGCGCCCGGAGCTGCTCCCTGCTCCCRGGGACATCTCATTAGCTGTCGCTGCAGTGATTGAGGTTTGGCGTGCTGTGCTGCGCTGGCACCYGGGCTGGGCTCGGGGGAAGGCAGCTCGGTTTGCAGGAGGAAATAAGGCGGCTGGGTCCAGATTTCACCTCTCCCACCCCGCCCTGCCTGGCTGCTGCCGCTGCGCAGGGTTGAGCCGTGCTCTCCTGCCCGTGGCGGGACGTGGGGTGCCCGGCTGAGCTCTGGGTGCTGCCTCCCTCTCCCATCCCTGCCCCAGCTGGGGGATGTAGCTTCAGTGGGAGCACCCCAGTGCTCACCGCTGCCCTCCCTGCCAGCGAGCATGACCTCTGCAGTGATTTTTACAAGCATAAATCCGTCGGTCAGCAGTGTGTCCCGGCTCCTGCCATAAAACGGATCAGGAGGGTCTCGCTGCAGGGACGTGGGCGTGCATGGTGCTGGTCGGGACCACTGCTCCCCCTGCCCCTCCGGTCAGAGATGACCCCAGTTCCCCTGGGACGAGCAGAGTTTCAAATGCTAATTAACCTGGGTTGGAGACTAATTAACCTGGGTTGGTGGCGGGTGTTAGCAGCCAGTAGGAAGTTTGCAGGAGAGGTAGCCCTGGGGGAAACTGCTGGGGGGTCGTGCTCCAGCTTTGCTGCCCGAGTGCRTTCAGCAGACTCGAGTTCGTTGTCCAGTTGCTTGAACCTCAATTAAAAATAATAAATGAGCCACTGTGTTTAGTGCAGACAGGCCTTGGGGCGAAGGCTGAGCTCGTGGGTATGTTCTCCGTGCTGCGTGAGGGCACCGATGCCTGTAGCCAGAGGCTCTGCCATGTCCCATCCCGGGCTGGGACGCAGAGCCCGTGTCCCGCTGCCTGCAGCCACTAAGCTCCAGCAGAAAAAACTTCACTGACTGCGTTAGCTTTGCTCTGCTTTACCTTCCCCTTGCTTGCTCGTCCCAGCCTTTCATTTAGAAACAGTATTTTTAGCTCCCAGCCCTGTAAGCGTTGGGCGAGGTTGCTCTGCTTTGGTGAAAGCTCTTCTCTTGGCTCTCCAGCTGCGGCTGGTCCCACGGCACGGGCCCTCTTCGCAGGAGATGCATCGCTGCGGTTGCCTGCAGGAGSGCTATAGGCAAGCCCCGGGTGCTGCCTGCTCCTGGGCAGAGCCCCATTGCACAGGGAAGGGGCAAACGACCAGCTCAGCTCATTCAAAGCCGGCAGCGTGGCGGGGAAGGCTCTGAAGGAGGGTGGGTTGAGATGGAGCGGTGCTTAGGGAAGGGGAGACCTTGGCTGGAAGGTCCTGGAGGATGCAGGAACCGGTGCAGTGTCGTTCCTGGGCTCCAGAAAAACCCAGGTTGTGAAACSTTGGGAAATGCAAGAATGCTTCTGCTACGTGGCATTTTTTTAATCTTTTTCCTGCAGAAACGGCAGATCTTGGTGACAGTCATCGAAATCTGCCTGCCGCTGCTCTTCGCCGCCATCCTGATCGCGCTGCGGCACCGGGTGCACTCCATCAGCCACCCCAACGCCACCATCTACCCCCCCGAGTCCGTGGATGACCTGCCGRGCTTCTTCTACCGCCGGCACCCCAGCAACCCCTGGGAGCTGGCTTACGTCCCCTCCAACAGCAGCGCCGTCAGGAGCATTGCCGAGGCGGTGGAGAGAGCTTTACCCATCAGCATCAGAGGTGAGCGGGAGCCGGGGGCTGCGGCTTCCACCCCAGAAATTGGTACAAATTTTTACTYTGATAAAACCTGGTGCTCTGTTCCAGGCATGCATCAGTTTTATCAGAACTTCAAGGCAATGGTTTTATTTTTGTTTCACTAAAACTACAGGATTTTGTTTTGATTTTTGGTCGYGTTTTGTTGCAGTTTCCATCTAGAAAAACATTGCCCTAAAATAGTTAACGAACGTGGCTGTCGCTTCCCCGAGACAAAGTATTTTTGGAAATCTTGTTGCACAGAAAATTTTAGCGCTTCATGTTCCAAACTGAAGATAAYGTTAGGATTTTCTCTGAGATGAGAGCTGACTCCTGCTCTCGAGGAGGAGGAATCATCTGGGTGCCCCGTGATGGGTACAGCAGCATCCCGTGTAAATCCCCCGTGTCTGACAGCAGCGGTGTTTCCCAGCTCTGGCTGGAGCACATCCCTCGTGTCCTGGACCAAAATGATGTTTTCGGTGATGGTCGGGCATCAGCCCGCGTTGAATTGCCGTGCTCCGCGCCTGCATCTCCGTCCTTCCCCCTCCGCAGCTCAGGGCTTTGCCTCGGAGAGGGACTTTGAGGAGTACGTCAAGTCGGACAACCGCTCGGGCAGCGTGCTGGCCGCCGTCGTCTTCAAGCACCGCTTCCATCAGAGCACGGCCCCGCTGCCCCTCCAGGTGAGCGGAGCCGGGGGGGRCGAGGACGTGGGGGGACGGCATCACCCTCCGCGATCCGGACGTCGCCCCCTTCTCTCCCCCCGCGACGCCCTGTGTGTGCTCCCTCCAGGTCGACTACGAGCTGCGCTTCAAGTACAGCCCCCGGAACGCGCCGCGGAGCGAGCAGACGGGTCTGAACCCCAACCTGGACCGGGACTGGCACACCAGCTACCTCTTCCCRCTCTTCCAGCTGCCCGGGCCCCGGGAGGCCAAGTTTGCCGATGGGGGGACGCCGGGTGAGGGCCGCCTCTCCTCTGCGYGGGCTATTTCACAGCCAGAGAGATGGGTGTCATCTGCTGTACAGCAGCTCGGCTCCTTCCAGAGATTCACTGAGGCTCTGAGCTTTTAAATAARTAGTTTAATTTTWAAAAAATTAATTCAATTAATTTTAAACATTAATGAAATTAATTTAAAATAATTAATTTTATTTAATTTATTTAAATTGCTATTTGTTTATTATATTTATTATTTATAGTATCCATTTCAATTTTATCCTGTGACTTCCTGGGCACTGCTGGCCTCTGGGTACCTCTGCTGAGCGGGGTTGGATAAGAATAAATTTTGCTTACGTGAATTTTTTTTAATTTAAATTTATTTTTTTTCCTTTTATATTTTTAATGGAAAATTTATTTTAGGGTCCAAACTGCTCAGTGTTTATCGTGCTGCTTAAATACTTTAAAAGTAAATAGAGCAATTCTGTGGTTTGAGCGTAGGTTTTTAAGGAAAGGCAAACCACTGACCAAGTAGGAGACAGCAGGGACATCACTGGAGCTGGCGCTGCCTTAGGACTTGATTTTTTGGGAGCTTCCTCTGTGGCTGCAAAGGGATATTCCCCTYGGTTGGGTTTCTCCTTCCATCGTGCAATAGCCGTGTCAAGGAAAAGACTGAGAGGCCGAGAAAGCGGGCGAACGGGTTCTGCTCACGCAGTGCAAATAAACCTGAGCCCGAGAGGACGGTATCTGCTGGTTCAAATGTTCTGCAGGACGGGGTGACCAGGAGCCCGGATCAGTTCCCTCGCTACGGTGTTTGTTTAGTAAACTAGTTAATATAAAACATTATTTATGATCTCACATTCTTACTTTTCCCTTCTCTGTCTAGGGCATTTTAAGGAACTAACTTTCAAAATGCTCATTTGGGGCTTTGTAAGCAGAATTTGAGTTTCCATTCAAGTAACATGTGGCAGAAATCCCACGTAAAATTGAACTAGTTGAAAATTAAAAATCTTTCYCTGTTTTCTAAGCCTTTTTTTTAAAGCCAAATGTGTGAGTAATGGGATATATTTTTCCTCACCAAAACCTGCGTAGTATCCTGTATTCTCTTGGTTTACAGAAAAAAAGGGACCAAAKACAAGCTCAGCGACGCTGGTGGTGGTTAATGATGGTGGAGAATCCTCCCCCCTTACAAAAATAAAGCCGTGCCTGCAGAAAGGCGACTGCGGTTTAGACTGAGTTTTCCTGCCAGCTGCTTTTAAGTGATGATTATGAGAGATTTAAATTGCCGTGATTTAAATCCTTCCCGAGCCCCTCTGYGTCTGCAGGAGTGTGTCGATAGTGATGTTTATTTTGTTTTTCCTACAAGCTCTTTTTTTTCTTGGTTTTTTCTTGTTTTCCTACAAGCTCTTCCTGTTCTTCTTCCCGAGCAATCCCTCCCGCAAAGACTGTTTCTCTCCTTCTGCCAACACCTCCCTCCCAAACCCTGACCCGTCTCTATCCCCCCGTGTCGTTTTTGCCGTCCAGGCTATATCCGAGAAGGTTTCCTGGCGGTGCAGCACGCGGTGGACAGAGCCATCATGCAATACCACGCCAACGCCAGCTCCTCCAGCCTGCTGGAGAACATCACGGTGGTGGTGCAGCGCTTCCCCTACCCGGCGTACGTCAACGACCTCTTCCTCCTCGCCATCCAGAACCAGCTGCCCCTGCTGCTCATGCTCAGCTTCACCTACACCTCGCTCAACATCGTCCGCGCCGTCGTGCACGAGAAGGAGAAGAAGCTGAAGGTAACGTGAGCGGTGGGATGTGCTCCCCTCCCTCTGCGACGTTTCCCAACAGATGCTGCCTTTAAATTAGGAACAAAATCCCTGYTGGGTTTCGAGCCAGCGGGCCGGAGGTGGGGATGGCAGCAGATTAGCAAGCCCGAGRGAGGAATGTCGCTAATCCTGCCACCGGGACGCGGCTCGGCTGTCCTTGCCGTGCGGCCGAGGCTGCTGGACCAAGGGGCCGGTGTTTCTCTTGGGCTGGAAGGTGGCTTGGAGAGAGGGCAACACTTGTGGCTTCAGGAGTTTTGTAGATTCAAGAGTTCAGTGTGTGGGAAGCAAGATTTTAGTCTTTTGAATGTAGAAACTCGTGGGTCTGAGTTGTGTTGTGGGGGCGGTTGGAGCTCGGCTGATGTGGTCGTTGCGACAGCAGGGCTGAGTGCGCAGGGCTTGGCTTCCCTGGGGCATTGGGTTGTCCTACCCTTTGCCCCGCTGCCGGGTGACCGTGGTGGCCCTGCTGGCCTCAGCTGCTGTGGTTTTGGGTTCAGCTCAGCTCTTTGGGGAGATGTTCTCCTGTAGTGGTGGCAGCCCCTGGCCARGGAGGTGGGGGACACCATGTGATGCAGGACCACTTTGGTGGGACTGGGGGCTGCCACCTCCCTCACCGGTGCTGCAGGGCAAAGCCACCACCACCGTCACCCTGACCAGAGCCTCCACCTCGCSCCTGGCCATGCCAGGAAGTGTGGGTGCAGCTCTGGGTCATGGTGTGACCTCCCCGCAGGAGTACATGCACATGATGGGCCTCAGCAACTGGTTGCACTGGAGCGCCTGGTTCCTCATGTTCTTCCTCTTCCTCCTGGTGTCCGTGTTTTTCGTCACCGTGCTCTTCTGTGTCAAGGTGAGTGTCTTCCCCCAGGCCACCGTTCTGCRGGCCAGAAGCTCTGTGCTGGCAGGGCACAGGGAGGACAAGCCTCCTCTGCYGTGGGCTAGACCATCCTGGTATCTCAGGATTCCTCCACGTGCATAGCGGAGGCTGGAGTTGGCCTTTTCCAGAGCAGGGTGGGCAGAGCTGCCCCCCACAGCTGCCTTTCGTGGCAGGGGTGACCTCCCCAGGAGGGGTGGGAGCCCYGCAGGCACCAGGGAGGCCCAGGCAGTCCCATGCAGAGCAGGACCACCCCACTCCTGCAGCCCTGCATGCCCTTGGAGGGACTTGAGCTCTCCTCTCTGCTTGTACCCAAACCACGAGAAGCAGGAGGTGGCTGCCTGGATGCTGAGCAAGGCGTCCCTGCCTCTTAGACCCTGCGTCACACAAGGGCAACCCATATTTCTTCCCTCTGGAGAGGTGTAGGAGGGATTGAGCGTTCTCACCCATCTCTCAGTTTGCCTTTAACCTGTGGAGAACATCAGGTCTCGGCTGCCCACACGTGCCTGCAGCCGTGGCCGGCTTCGCCAGCCCTGGGCGTAACCAAATTTTCTCGGTAGGTGAGTGAACAGGGAGCGGTGCTCACCAACAGCGACCCTACGCTGGTGTTCACCTTCCTTGCCATCTTCTCCATCTCCTCCATCTCCTTCAACTTCATGGTGAGCACCTTCTTCTCAAGAGGTGAGTCCCTCCCCGGCTGCCTCCTTGCATTGCTGACCCGTGGGGCTGGGGGGACATTATGGGCCTCGTGCTATAAAATATTTGGTTAGTTTTGGTTGGGAGGCAGCTCTGGAGGTCATCGGTCCACCCTGCTCAAGCAGGGCTCAAGCAGGGCCAGCTCCAGTGTTAAGTGAGGTTGCACAGGGCTCTGTGTTGGATAACTTGGGGGGTTTCTTCCCCTTTTTGGCTGCATTTTCCCCATGGTGCGTGGGGAGGGATGTGTGTACTGTCACTTCCCAAACCAGACAAGCTCACGCGTTAGGACATCATCTGGCTGTCTTGGCCGCAGGACGCTCTGGTCTGGGATGGGCAGGGTGCTTCTGCAGCTGCCCACCGCGGGGTCGCGGTCCGGCGCTGCTCCTGCCTTGCCGTGGGACTTGTGCAAGTCCTCATTCTGCCCCCCTGTAACCACCCTTTGTGCAGAAGGCTTGGATCTCCATGGATGGAAAGCTGGTGAGAAACWCTCGATGGCATCACTGTATTATTGACGTTTTCCCTCCTGCCTTTCTCTGTGCTGGCAGCAAACGTCGCGGCTGCCGCTGGCGGCTTCCTCTACTTTTTCTCCTACATCCCTTACTTCTTCATCTCGCCCCGCTACGACCTGATGTCCCACAGCCAGAAGCTGGCGTCCTGCCTCATCTCCAACGTGGCCATGGCCATGGGGGCACAGCTTATAGGCATGTTCGAAGGAAAAGGTGAGCAAATGCTTCCCGTCCCTTTTTGTGGTGGGTTGGGACTGGCCTGTGTGCATGGTGAAGGATGGAAAGAACTCAGAGAGAAGCACCTTCCTGCTCCTAACGAGAGCAGGAGGGCTTATTGCCGACTGCCCCCACAGCTCTTATCAGCACCAGGTCTCTGCCCCTCCGAACCCATGCCCCTGGCAGTCTGGGCTGTGCAAAATGCCATCATCGCTTTAATTACCAAGCGAATTCTGTTCTAAGGGATGGGAATCCATTGCATTTCCTCCTTCCCAATTTATATCTTTAATTTCTATGTTAATAAGAATTTGCTGTTGGKTCCAGCAGCAGCCACGCTATTGCAAAGTGGTGGCACTGCAAAGGTGGCTGCGGTGACGGAGGGGCAATGGCTGGAGAAGAGTTTGCTTCTTCCCAGGGCAGGTGCAAAGGATGCGGTGGAAGAAGCGTGATGGGGTGGGGAGCCTCGAGATGTCAGCGTGCTTTCTGCCGTGTCTTTTCCCTCCATCTATAGAAGGGATTGTGGAGCCGTGCATGTGCTCCTCGTTAGCGAGCAGCGAATTAGGACAGGGATGCGATCTGGCAGTCTCAGAGAGCACTTTGTCCTTCTGGGGATGCAGAGGTAGGCAGTGCCCCGCGTGCCTTGCAGGGACCGGCATTCAGTGGAGGGACCTCATGAAGCCCGTCAGCGTGGACGACAACTTTACCTTGGCCCAAGTGCTGGGGATGCTGCTCCTGGACTCGGCGCTCTACGGCGTGGTGGCCTGGTACGTGGAGGCCGTCTTTCCAGGGGAGTACGGCGTGCCTCAGCCGTGGTACTTCTTCTTGACGGTGAGCACTGCTTACGCACCCCTTCCAGCGGGCTTGACGGGCATCGCTCGGGGATGGTCCCCGCTTCTGTGCTATGCAGCGGGCTAGACTGATGTACAAGGGTGGCACCATCTGGCCTCCAAAATCAAGGGGTCTGCAGCRTGTCCTCAGTAAAGGCTGATACAGCTGTATTTTTTCAATGAATATGAAGGTCGTCTTGGCTTTAAATCTTTGTCCTGACACTTGCTGGCGTGCAGGGTGTTGTTAAGTGGCTCCATGCCCCAAACGAAGGCATTGGAGAGAAGCCCCAGGCGCGAGCAACCGGATCCAGTCATTTGAAACTCCCCGAGTGCTGCCCTCCGGGTGGTCTGCGTCCCGCTGCCAGCCCCCACGTGCTGGTGCCAGGGGATGGGTGATGACTGTCACCCCGTCAGCTGAGCTGCCCTCACTCTGCCAAGTCAAATGTTTGGCATCATCTTCAGCGGCTGTAGCTGCGGTGGTTACTGCAGCTCAGCTGGCTGCTGAGGATTTGTTAAGCCACAGCGACACAATCAATTTTGATCCTTTGGCCCTATCCCTTGTTATTTGATCGGGAGGTTTTTCCTCCTCCCCTCTCAATTCCTTATCCCAGCGTGGTTTCGCTCCAGCATCCCACTCCCTCTTGCAGCTAGACCAGGGTAGCAGCGATACAGCTGTCTGCCAAAAGCCACRGCGGGATCCTGAGTTTGGGTCCAGGAGTTGTTGAATTGCTATTTCCACAGCGATTTAAGGTCCCGAACACTTCTTTTCATTSCTGGAGAGCCTGGTCAAAAAAAAGACTATAATTGCAGCAGCTGGACCCTAGTCATTTTTTATTTAGTGTCTGTCAAGATTTTTGGAGGGGGTGATCCTCCATTGCGTGTGCTCTTCTGGGCAGGGTGCTTATGCCTGAGCAATTTTGCTTCTCATCGAAGTACTGACCTTTTCCATGGGAACGAAGACAGGGAAGAGCTGCCTGTGTAAGCACGGGCAATCCTGCCGTAAGGGAGAACCAGGGGAAGGCAGCAGGGCAGGAGGAGCAGCTTCATCCTCTGTCTGACCTGCCTGCTGAAGGTGTGCTGGCTGGCAGCTCCCAGGCCGAGGAGAGTGGTCCAGCAGATCCCTGGGAGGCATCTGTGTGGGAGGAGGAGGGTGGACAAGGCTSGGGGGGGTCTCTGCCTGTGCCTGAGTTTCTCTTTCTCTGCCTTCTTCCATCAGCCCTCGTACTGGTGCGGGCACCCCAGGACCGTCGTGGGAAAAGAGAAGGAGGAGGAGGAGGACCCCGAGAAAGCCCTGAAGAGCCAGTACATTGAGGAGGAACCGGCTGACCTCGTGTCGGGAATCAAAATAAAGCACCTTTCCAAGGTACCGACTGCTCAGCACAGCACAAACACATCATAATGTTGGTTTTGTAAAAACTGCTGCCTGCAGGCAGCTTCCTTATCATTTTGCTGCCCTCCTCGCCAGGGCTGTGTTGCTTGGCTGCTGTACGGCAGGTAAGGCTCTTCCCCAGAGCTGGCTGCATTTTGTTGTGGGCTGAAGTGTTAGGTACTTGCAGGTGCAGTGACATCTRTGTTTAACCTGAATTAGGCTTGTTGTCTAATGCCAACACGTGAGCATCACGGGCTTTGACGGCCGGGTGGAGCGGGGGGCGGAGATCTGAGAGCGCTTGCCTTGAGTGCGGCATCAGCTCGTTAACGTGGTCTCCGCAGGTCTTCAAAGTGGGAAACAAGATGAAAGAGGCCGTCAAGGACTTAACGGTGAACATGTATGAAGGGCAGATCACCGTCCTGTTGGGACATAACGGTGCTGGGAAAACCACCACTCTGTCCATGCTCACAGGTAGGAGCCGCGTCCTGCTGTGGGGCTGGCACGTGGCAGGGAAGGGCTGATGGCTTGACTTGCAAGGAGGAGCTGAACCCCATCTCTGAGGCTGGGGTGGAGTTTTTGCTCTTCCCTGGAGCACCTTCGGTTCACTGAGCTGTTGGCCAGGGATGCCGGAGTAGTGAGAGGCATGTTGCTGCCTGGGCAGACAGAGGGAGGGTGGGGGTCCCTGCTCAGCCCCCCACAAGAGTGGGATCAGCCAGTGGGGGAAAGGACAGCCAGTCTTTGTGTTGGAGAGCCCTGAGAAGAGAAAGGACCCGCTGTAAGATGGGCCTCTGTAGCCTTTGTCATGATAAGGCAGAGAGGGCTTGGGCCAAGAACTGGTCTTCATCATTCCCGAGCTGCTGAGCTCTGAGCAGCCTATTTTGGCACGGTGGACATGGTGACCTTTGGTGGTCCTTTCTTCCCTGTTTTTTGTCACTCTGTGCTGCTCCTGCCAGGCCAAGGGTGCTCACGGGACCTTCCCTGGAGGTCTGCCCTGGCCTCGCGTGGACCTCTGCCAGGCTTGCCTGCCCACTTCCCTCCTTGCCTKCCCGCGCTGGCAGCACTGCCAGGCCCACCTCCCGCCCAGGGGTGCCATGCAGCCCACCCTGCGGGCGGCAGGAGAAAGCTGCCGTGCCCCAGCTTGGGCAAGAGACTGGCTTGCTCTGACCTTTGGCAGAAAGCCGCGCGTGGGGGGGATGCTCGGCAGGACCCCTGTCTTTCCGCCGGCTCTTTGCCACCTGGGGTTATCGTCAGCCCTGAGCCGAGGCCGCTGCATCTCGCTCCCCCCAGGTCTRCACTCTCCGACGGGCGGGCAGGCGTACATCAACGGCTACGAGATCTCCCAGGACATGGTCCTCATCCGCCGCAGCCTGGGCCTGTGTCCCCAGCACGACGTCCTCTTTGACAACATGACGGTGGAAGAGCACCTCCACTTCTACGCAGGGGTGAGCACGGCGCTTGGGGGGAGCGCTGGTGGGCCCCCGGGAGCCAGCCCTGGGGCAGGCACCCTGCAGCCACCCTGTGGCTTCCTTAGGCTGGCAAAGCGTGGTGAGATCCATCAAGCGGGTCCAGAGGAGGCCACAAAAATAATCAGAGGGTGGAACGCCTCTCCTATCAGGACAGGCTGAGAGACTTGGGGTTGTTCAGCCTGGAGAAGAGAAGGCTCCGAGGAGACCTTATTGTGGCCTTTCAGTACTTGAAGGGGGCTTGTAAGAAAGATGGGGACAAACTTTTTAGCAGGGCCTGTTGCGACAGGACAAGGGGGAATGGTTTTAAACTAAAAGAGGGTAGATTCAGACTAGATATAAGGAAGAAATGTTTTACAATGAGGGTGGTGAAACCCTGGCAGAGGTTGCCCAGAGAGGTGGTAGATGCCCCCTCCCTGGGAACATTCAAGGTCAGGCTGGACGGGGCTCTGAGCACCCTGGTCTAGTGGAAGATGTCCCTGCTCATTGCAGGGGGGTTGGACTGGATGACCTTTAAAGGTCCCTTCCAACCCAAACCATTCTATGATTCTATGATAAGTAGAACGGCCCTTGCCTCCTCTTTCCACCTCATCTGCAGGCAGGAGCTCCCTGCTTGGCTGATGGAGGAATGGAGGGTCCCGGGCAGCATGGCTCTGCAGAAACCCCCACGCCAGCTGTGCCAACTCCTTCAGGATTGGGCAGGAGTCCATCTCTTCCCTGCCTGGGTGTGGAGGAGGGAGCGTGGTGGGGTTTGGCAGCCGGTGGCTGATGTGGTAGGAAGGGTCTTTGCCACATGCACTTACCCCTGCATGCAGGCTTAACCCTCTCTTCCTCCTGTCTGGCAGCTGAAGGGTTACCCACCCTCCAAGTGCCCCGAGGAGATCAACCACATCCTGAGGATCCTCAACCTGGAGGACAAGCGCCACTCTCTGACCAAGGCGCTCTCCGGCGGCATGAAGCGCAAGCTCTCCATTGGCATCGCCCTCACTGGGGACTCCAAGGCAAGCGTCTTCGGTGGGGCTTACCTCAAACCTTTCTCCCTGGGGCCAGTGTAGGTCCTTCTAGTGGCTCTGAGGTTGTTCCTCACCCGTGATCAGCCAGTGGGAAATGCAGGGACAGCGAGGAGGGGGCAGGAGCACCCCCCCAAAGGGGGATAACTGAGGACAATGCCCTGAGGCTGCAGTGCAGCTCTGCTGCCTGGTAGCTGCTCCCCTGAGCAAGATCATCGCAGGCATGTTGCGAGGTCAAGAATCCTTCTGGGCCCTGGGGTTGCCCCCTCCTGTGCTGCTGTGTCTCTCCCAGCCCTTTTTGACCAGCACCCATCTCCTGTGTGCAGGTGGTGATGCTGGACGAGCCGACATCAGGGATGGACCCAGCCTCTCGCCGGGCCACGTGGGACCTCCTGCAGCAGCAGAGGAGCAACCGCACCATCCTGCTGACCACCCACTTCATGGATGAGGCTGACCTGCTGGGGGACCGCATAGCTATCATGGCCAAGGGCGAGCTGCAGTGCTGCGGCTCCTCACTCTTCCTCAAGCGTAAATATGGTAAGGGAGGAGCAGGCAGGCCACGCTCAATGTCTTCTCCTTGCCAGGGAGGAGCAGGAGGGGGATATAGGGTAGGGAAGGGGACCCATTGCTCCTTGTCTGATGGCTGCTTGCTCCCCGTCATGCTGGTTTGCCTCTTCTGAGGCCCATCCCCACACTCGCTTCTGCGTCGTGTCCGTAGCCCAGGCAAAGCCATCAGTGCTCTGCCGTGCCGTAGCATCCCTCTCTGCTGCAGCACCCCAGGCTGGGCTGCGATTCACCCTCCTCTTCCTTCTCTGTGGTTCTGCCCAGGGGCAGGATATCACATGGTGATGGTGAAGGAGCCCTACTGTAACCTGGGGGAGATCTCCCGCCTCATCTGTCAGTACGTGCCCAACGCCACCATGGAGAGCAATGCTGGGGCAGAGCTGTCCTTCATCCTGCCCAAGGAGAGCACGCACAGGTAACGGCATCGTCCCCTCCTTGCCCTCCCCGGGTGGGTCCCCTTGTCTGCACACACTGGGGCACACACTGTCGTCACGGGCTTGCTGGAAAGGGGAGCTGCTCTCTGCGTCAGCGCTGGTCTTGGAAAATTTTGGTTCTGTTCCTCCTTTCACTGCCATCCTCTGCTGGCACATAGCTCTCGTGCCCCCGTGCCCGCTGGGTCACTGCCCGTGCAGCAACTACATGAGACAGCACTGGTTGCTGGTAGCTGGTGATGGCTGCGGTGTGGAGGGTGGCACGAACGAGGCACGCTGATTTGGCTCTGAAATCAAATATATGGATAGCTGAGGCTGCCTGTGGCAAGAAAGAGCAGAAGATGGAGCCCAAAAGCTGCTTTTGGGGAGAGTGGGGTGCTTAGTGCTGCAGGCAGCCCCGGAGCTGGCTGCAGGACTCAAACCAGCTGCAGGACCAATGCCCAGAGGGTCTTAACCTCTGAGTGCCCCCTCTCATGAGCGTCGGCGTCTAACGCCTCGTTTCTCCTTTCAGGTTTGAGGCCCTGTTCACGGAGCTGGAGCAGAAGCGGGAGGAGCTGGGCATCGCCAGCTACGGCGCCTCGGTCACCACCATGGAAGAAGTCTTCCTGAGGTAGGCAGGAGGAGGCTGGCCCCGGTGGGCTGTCATCTGGTGGTGACCAGTCCCCGTGTGCTTTGGTGACGGCGGGGTCCTACACAGCTCTCCAGGGCACGTGTTGGGTTTTTTCTCTTGGTTTCGGCTTCCCCAGCTCAGAACAGCTAGATCCTGCCTGGGTCTGTATTTCATCACCCGCTTTCCCTCCTGGCACAGGGTTGGGAAGCTTGTGGACTCCAGCATGGATATCCAGGCCATCCAGCTGCCTGCTCTCCAGTACCAGCACGAGAGACGCTCCAACGACTGGGCCATGGATGACTCCAGCAGCCTGAGCGGCATGACAGATATGACGGACGACAGCGGGGCGCTCATTACAGAGGACTGCTCCAGCATCAAGCTCAACACAGGGGTGAGTGCTGTGAAGGGGATTTTTGGGAGCGGGGTTACCAGGTGGAGCCTCCCCCACGGCTGGTTTCGTTGCATGTGGTTTGGAAGGTCAAATTGGAATCCACATCTTTAGGGCAAATTATTTTTAGGGGATGGGGATGGTCACTGCCATCCTCTTCATGTTAATCTTGAGGTCTACCGAGGTGCTCTTGAAGGTGTCCCAGGTGATCTGAAGTGGTTTTCACCCGCTGTTGCTACATCACTTGGGATTTCCAGCAGGGAGATGAGAAAAACCATCTTCCTTCCCTCGCTGGGCTTGTGTTTCAGATCCCTGGCAGCCCCTCATGGCCTGCTGCGTATGCGCCTGTGATAAATTTCCCCTGCACTCCTCAAGGGCATGTCTCAAAGGCAGAAGGGGAGAAATATGTTTATGGGTTTAAAAAGCAAAGAAGGTGCTTGCAGGGGCCGGGCTGGGATCTCCCAGGCGTCTCAGCCCAGTCGCTTTGGCAGGCAGCCGTGTTGCAGTAATCCTGTTTGTGAACATCAAACGCTGAGGGGTGGAGGAAGGTAAAGGTCATGGCTGAAGCTGCTTTTAACACCTGAGATCCCGAAGTGACTGCATCCCGTTGGGAAGCCGTGGAGTTTGATGGGCTGACCTGCTGTGCTGGAGTCAAGCAGCTGCCCTGCTAATCCCTTTACAGGCTTGGCTGGGGGCTCATGGGCTACATGCAGGACGGGGAGGTGGTTTTGGGGTCATTCCCCCCATCAGCTGCGTGGGGTGATGTGGCCGGCGAGGGCTGTCCGCAGGGCTCGCGTTGACCTGACTTCTCCCTCCCAGTTCTACCTGTGCTGCCAGCAGTTCTACGCCATGTTCATGAAGCGAGCCATGTACAGCTGGCGCAACTGGAAGATGGTGGCAGCGCAGTTCCTCGTGCCTCTGATCTTCACTGCCTTTGCCCTCATCGTGGCCAAGACCTTCCCGGGACCCAGGGACTCCTCCCTGCTGAGGCTGACGCTGGAGCCCTACGGCCAGACCATCGTGCCTTTCTGCATCTCGGATGCCTCGGGTCTGTCGCAGAGGTTGGCGGAGCAGTACGTGGAGCTGCTGGACGCCCAGCGTCAGTCACCGCTGGAGGTGCTGGGTGAGGGTTCATGGAGCACCYGTGGAGCAGGCGATGCCCGGCGGGGTGTGCAGGACCTACGGGCTTCTCTTGCCAGTGCCCTCGGTGTGGGTGGCTCAGGTCCCAGCTGCGGCGTATCTGACGTATCCCCTTGTATCCTCTCCTGCACGGGAGAGTCGCACAGTTGGCAGGACCCCTCCTCACCCGAGCAGAGCTGYGTTCTCCATAACCCTGCGTTTGTGGCCGTCACTGGGGCTAGGGTGGGCCACCAGGGCTGGGGCTGCTTGGGGTCTTTTCCAGTTGGCCCCAGTTGGCTCTCATGTGATGGARCCTGCTCATAACAGCCATGTTGTTTGGCAGGTGGCCTGGAGGAATACCTCATCTCAAGAGCCTCCGAGGAAGGGGGAGCCTTCAACGAGCACTACATCGCAGCTGCCTCCTTTGAAGGAGCTGGGAACCGCACRGTGGTCACCGCGCTCTTCAACAACCAGGCATATCACTCCCCCGCTACGGCCCTTATGCTGGCCGACAACGCTGTCTTCAGGGTACTGGCGGGTCCCAACGCCTCCATCACAGTCACCAACTACCCTCAGCCCCGCAACATCACCGAGAAGGCCAAAGACCAGCTCATGGAGTATGTCTGATGGCACAGCGCTTGCTTTCCTGCTAGGGCTCATGACTTTCRTGGGTGCAGATTGGCTTGGTTGTACTGGTGTCAGTGGAGGAGGCAAGCTGGAGCTTCTCAGGCCCAGACGTAGCTGTGATTGTACTCAGGAGGTCAGGAGAGMAAAGCTGTGTAGATGACTTACCTGCCTGAGCCTGGCAGCCACGTCACCCCATGCACATACCTCAGTGGTTGGGTATTCCCCTCYAGATACTGGTTGGGGTTGGTTTTCCCCGGGTGCTTGGAGCAGAGGGGGCTGTATGGCCATACACTTCACGAAATCCTGCATCCAGGGTCTCTGAACCTCACCTGTACCAGAGGGGACATGCGCGGGACCTCACAAAGGCAGGGTGGAGGTTTGTGGTGTGCTAGGTGGGCTGTGCGTGGGAGATGCTCATCTTACTGAGGTGCGCTTTTATTGTGGGGTGTTTCTGCTGGCTTGCTGGGTGAGCGTAGCCTCCGCAAGAAGCACTGTGTGGGTGTGCTGTCCCCACGTAGCCTCAGCGTGGGTTTGTCGAGCTGTCCCTGTCCTAACCTGCCCCGCTGCTCTCCCCGCAGAGGCCAGACCGGGTTCGCCATTGCCATCAACTTGCTSTACGGCATGGCCTCCCTCGCCAGCACCTTCGCTCTGCTGCTGGTCAGCGAGCGGGCCATCAAAGCCAAGCACGTCCAGTTTGTCAGCGGCGTCTACGTGGTCAACTTCTGGCTTTCCGCCCTGCTCTGGGACATCATCAACTTCCTCATCCCTTGTGCTCTGATGCTGGTGAGTCACCCCTGATACCCTCCTGTCCTCCGCTTGGGTGGGAGCTCTGGGTGCTGCTCCTCTGGGAGAGCTGGGATGTGTGTGGGTGCAGGGAAAAGGATGAGGCCACTGCATTGTCTCAGTTGATAGAAAGGACCAGCAAGAAAGCTGTCCCTTGGTCCTGCTGGGAGCTGGGCCATGGCCAACCAGCCRGGTCAGTTGACTGCAGCCTCTGGCACCTGAACACTTGGGTGTGGGCACTAGAAAATCTCAAATGCATGGGAGCATGGAGAGGAATTCCCCAGATCTGCCCTTGTGCATCCCAGTCTGCAGAAAGAGGGCTTCCCTTGGGGACAGGMATGGGCCGCTGGTAGGAACCATCCGTGAGGGGTTATCCGGGTCCGTGCGGTGATGCCGTTACCTTGCTGCCTGGGCCATTGGGACAAGTAGACATCACTTGCAGTTAAGACAAACGTGCATTCTCCTTGCATTGCTGTGCCCCAGGTGATATTCCAAGCCTTTGACGTGCAAGCCTTCACCCAAGACAGCCACCTTGTTGATGTGATGCTGATCTTCCTCCTTTATGGCTGGGCCATCATCCCCCTCATGTACCTCCTCAGCTTCTTCTTCTCGGTGGCAGCCACGGCCTACACCCGTCTCACTATCTTCAACATCCTCTCAGGCACTGCCACCTTCCTCGCAGTCACCATCATGAGCATCCCAGGTGGGTCGCTGCCCTCCATGCCTGTTCAGCACTGCACCCTGCCGTCACCAAGAAGATCCAGCCCCCAAGGGGACTCTTTCACCCCAGGGCTGTCCCTACGCTAGCWAAAAGACCCTATGACAGTCCATTCTCACCCATTAAATGTGACAAAATTTGTTGGTTTTCCTTGTGAACTTGGAACTATCAGGGTATTTCTCTAAAACCAGCTAACTCCAATCTGTTCATCCTCCTGTGCTCCTCTTTCAGAGCTGGGCTTGGTGGACCTCTCCAAAACCCTGGATAAAGTCTTTCTCGTTTTACCCAATTACTGCTTGGGCCAATGCATCAGTGACTTCTACCAGAACTACGAGTTCATTCAGTTTTGTACCTCCTCTGTTGAAGCCATCTTCATCTGCAAGGCATTCAGTGAGTCTCTGTGTTGGTCCTCACCTGCCCATCCTGGCCATCCCACCATAGCTGCGCTGGGGGGGTYTCTGTGGGGTGGGTGGAGGAGCTGGGCAGTATCATGGGGCCTCTAACCCAACCTGGGCAGTAGCTCCAGGTACCATTTTAAAGCAAAAACTGGGCAGCGTTTGATACTCATAAGTGATCCAATTAAGGAATCTTTTCCTTTCTAATGATTTGGAGGAAAATGTGGGCTAGGGAAAGTTTCATAGACAAGTAAAGAAATCCCAGTCCCAAGAGTGACTCGATCTCTTCTGCGTGCCTCCACTGGGCATCTTCTGCCAGATCCCCTCCAGACCTGAATCCTCTTGTGGGAAGCATTGGAAAGAGCTGTGGGCAGGCAGCCCAGTGTGGGCTGCGATGGAGATGAGCGTTGGAAAGAGCTGTGGGCAGGGAGCCAGCGTGGGCTGGGATGGAGTTGAGGCTGGCAAAGCTTTGGGCTCACAGCTTTTTCTGGAGCTTATCTGCCCCTCCCCAGTGTGTGGATTGATCCAAGTCTTGATTTTGTTCCATCCCTGCTCAGATATCAGTTATCAGATGAACTACTTTTCCTGGGAGATGCCTGGGATCGGACGATACCTGACCTCCTTGACCATCCAGGGTTTCTCCTTCCTCTTCCTCCTTTTCCTCATTGAGACAAACCTTCTCTGGAGACTGAGAACTTTGGTCTGTGGCATCTGCAGGCGGCGGAAATGGGTGAGCTGAAGCGTATGGGAGGGAGAAGTAAGGTGCTCTCCAAACCAAGCCCAGGAGTCCCTGCGAGCTGGAGACAGGTGCTCTTCACCTAAATCATCTTCCCAGGGAGCACCCCTGGAGCRGGTTGCTTGGAGGGGCTGATCCTGTTGAGTGTATGGGTTGGCAGAGGGAGTGAGACATCCCCAGAGGTGACTGATTGAAGGGATGGATCCTGCCCGGGTTGGGGGCACTGGAGAACCCATTTGTCCCACAGCAGCCAGGTGGCAGAGTGTTTTTTCTCCCCCGTGTTTAGGTGGCATTGCTGAACAGGGTGTCTGTGCTGCCAGAGGACCGGGACGTGGCAGATGAGAGGAAGAAGGTTTTGGAGTCACCACCAGAATTGCTGTCATCTCTCAGCAGCCCTCTGGTCATCAAGGAGCTCACCAAGGTGAGGAGAGCGTGGCCCTTCCTTGAGCATCCTGCTGCTAGCTGAGCCATGGTCCTCACGGGGCTGGTAATACCACCGCTTGCCTTGCGCGGTGACTAGCATGGCTTGTGTGTTGGTCTCCACCAGGTCTACGACAGCCGGGAGTCCCTGCTGGCGGTGGACAGGATCTCCTTAGCGGTCAGCAAAGGGGAATGCTTTGGCCTTCTTGGCTTCAACGGGGCGGGCAAAACCACCACCTTCAAGATGCTGACTGGTGACGAGAGCATCACATCAGGGGATGCCTTTGTGGATGGCCACAGCATTCTGGCCAACATCAAGAAGGTACCGAGGGCTGCAGGGGCGGAGGGTGGCRTTAGAAACAATCCTGCGTCTGCCAGGGCTGGGCCACCTTGCAGGTGCCTCTGAGGAGGACACGGCTGCAGTTGCCAAGGGTGGAGGTAATACCCCAGGGATGTTGTATCCTTGTCTGGCCCAGCTCTCCATTATCTGGCCACGTGGAAGCAGTCCCCTCTCCACTGGGATGACAGATGTGAAACAAATGGAAGGCAAACCTTGAGAGGGTGGCAAACCCTTCATCAAAGGGTTTAGCTCTGTAGYTGGAAATGTGAAAAATGAGTTAGTGATCACAGTCGGATGACRGTCTCTCTAACACAAGCAGGTCAAACCTTTCCAGACCCCTGCTAGAGGTCTCCTTGCTGGGAATTGCCACTCCCTTTGGAAAAGCAAGAGATGAGCAGGGGTCAGGCTTTCGGTTCAACCCTGGATACCTCTACCGCTGTCAACCCCAGACAACATCAGGCAAGCAGAACATGAGGGGGGTCTGCCCTGGAAGCATGGCCCTGCTTGCTTCCTCCCCTCGGACTCTGCCTTCTGTTGGGCTCTTGTCCCCAGAGGAGACCAGGATATGGGGAAGGCAAGGACCMTCCAGTGCTTTCCTTCTCCTGAGAGTCTGGGCCACCTGAAATGGCCCCTCACAATGAGGAACCAGCTTGGGAAACGCAGCGTGAGACCACGCAGTTGCCATCCCGAGGCGCGCTGCGTGTGTCCATCCCTGCCAGACCGGCTGCTCCGGCGACGGGGGAATTTCCCTCTTGTCTCACCTGCGGTTTTGGAGCTGCAGTTCAGTCCCCATCGCTTTGAGCAAAAACCTTGCAGAGGTGCAGCAAAGCCCTGTGGGTGCCAAGGCACCTTCTGGCTTGGACACCACCTTGCAGAGACCTCCCTGTGAGCTAATCCCTGTTGGGTTCCTCTTGGCCCAAGGTCCAGCAGCGGATCGGCTACTGCCCACAGTTCGATGCCCTCCTGGACCACATGACGGGCCGCGAGACCCTGAGCATGTAYGCCCGGCTGCGGGGCATCCCCGAGCGCTACATCGGCAGCTGCGTGGAGAACATGCTGAGAGGGCTGCTCCTGGAGCCCCACGCCGACAAGCTCGTGAGGACCTACAGGTGAGAGGAGACTTGGAGACACCCCGTGCCCTCTGCCCCTCGTCTTGCRGGGCTCTCCCTGTGCTCATATCGGGTCTCTGTCCCCATTCCTGTCTCCTTCCGCAGCGGTGGTAACAAGCGGAAGCTGAGCGCTGGCATTGCCCTCATTGGTGGTCCCCCCGTGATCTTCCTGGATGAGCCCTCCACCGGCATGGACCCCGTGGCCCGACGTTTGCTCTGGGACGCAGTGACGCGGACGCGGGAGTGTGGCAAATCCATCATCTTCACCTCCCACAGGTGACACTTGCCTGGCCAGGGCTTGGCCTGAGAGATGGGGGAGCGGCCAGGAGGGTGGTGGGGTCTGGGGGATGGGACCCACCTCCAGAGCCTGGTGGGTGAGCACTCCCACAGCCACCAGCAGCTGGCTTTACCCAAATCTCCCTCCTCGGAAAGCTCGGAGAGGAGARAATCCACCTCCAGCCCCTTTCCAGAAGTTTCTGCTGTTTTGCCTCGGTGCTGCTGCCCTGCTGAACAAGTCCTCTTCTGTCCTGCAGCATGGAGGAGTGCGAGGCCCTGTGCACGCGGCTGGCCATCATGGTGAACGGGCAGTTCAAATGCCTGGGCAGCCCCCAGCACCTGAAAAGCAAGTTTGGCAGCGGCTACACCTTGCTGGCCAAAACGCGGAGTGAGGAGGAGGGCGAGCTGCWGGCCTTCAAGGCCTTCGTGGAGAAGACTTTCCCAGGTACTGTGAGCTGCTGGAGCGGGTGCCTGCAGGGGAGGGCAGGGTGCTGCTCGTGAGCTGCAGCGGGTTTCCTAACTCAGAGCCTCTCCTTGCTCGTCTCTCCCAGGCAGCGTCCTGAAGCACGAGCACCAGGGCATGGTACATTATCACTTGACCAACAAGAACCTCAGCTGGGCACAGGTAAGAGGGTGCTGGAGCACGTCCCACCCCTTTGCAGGAGGAGGCTGGAGGGGCAGCCCTGTTCCTGCCCCTTCGCACGCTCCTGGTGCTTGGCCTTCACACTCAGCTCATCTTCCTTTTCTTCCAGAGCCATTCTCTGTCCAAAATCCAGGTGATTTATATAAAACAAGCTAATTAAAAAGTGGTTTTCTCCCTGACCCTTTCCCACCTCCTGGCCCAAACAGTCACCTGCAGGTACGGTCAGTGGGCGAGCACCCGGGCTGCACCGTGCGTGCGGAGCCGGGACCRCTCCGTCCCGGAGCACTGGCTGCCCTTGACCGCAGCCCTCCAGAGGGAAAGCAGGGTCTCCCTGGGGAGCGAGACCTGATTTTGCCTTTGTTTGTACGTCTCAAAAGATTTCAGGAAGGCTCTGGAGGGTGCTGGAAGGGAGATGTGTTCGGTAGTTGCGTCCTTCCCACCCCGCATCTCCCTGCTGGGAACAGGGCACTGGTGGACCCAGCACCGACCTGGCAGCACCCCTCTGCTCCCTGCGCCTGCCCCTCRCCCCGAGGCAGCGCCGTGCACCCCGGCTGCTGGGGGTGCCGCCGGCGGCACCGTGCTGCCCTGCCCGGGGCTGCGGGCTTGGCTTCACCGAGCCTCGGACCCTGCTGGATCCCAGCCCAGGGGTRTATGTAAAAGAACATATATAGAGAGAGTATATAACCATCTGTATACAGTATACATAGTTAGTTGTATGGTATATACAGATAAGTATATACTATCTCTATATAAATATATATATAGTATATATAGTATACAGTCTCTATATAAATATATATATAGTATATATAGTATACAGTTTTTATATTCGGTATATAAGTATATATAGGGTTTTTTTATATATCTGTATACTATATACTCGTATATATGTTTTTTTATATATCTGTATACTGTATACAGATAGTATACGTATATAGATATATATGTATACTCCATGTGCTCTGTATACTCTATATAGAGTATATAATATAGTGTATGGTATAGAGTATGTAGTATAGAGTATATACRCTATATATAGAGTACATAGTATACAGGTTATATAAAAACTATATAGAGTATGTAACTAGATATAAAAACTATCTGTATACTATATACAGATAGTTATGTATAGWATATACAGTATACTCTATAGTTTTTTGTATATTTTATATATATATTGTATTGAGCAGAAACGTTGGGCTGGCATCCCAGCCCAGGGATATATATGAAAAAACAGACRTATGTATGTATGTATGTATCATGTATATCTATGTAAAAAATAGAGATACACAACATCTGTTTTTAAATGGGGTCAGGTACTCTGCTAAATAACCCATCTCCTGGCTTCCCACCGCCCTCCTGCCGGGGAAGGTTTTGCTTCCCCCGGGTCTCCCTGGAGGAAGAAGCTTCCTCTGCTTCCTCCGTCGCACCCTGCGGGGCTGTCCCGCAGCCGAGGTGCCCTGCCATAACTGCCGCGCCGTCCCTTGCAGGTCTTCGGGGCCTTGGAGAAAGCCAAAGAGAAGTACCGCTTGGAAGACTATTCGGTGAGCCAGATATCCCTGGAGCAAGTCTTCATGAGCTTCACTCGCTTCCAGCACTACACAGAGGACAGAGGGAAATGAGCAGAAGCCCCCACTGGTGCCCTTCGTCATGGACTGGCCCTGCTGCCTATACATAGTATATATAGAGACAGTAATTTATATATCGGCGTGTCTTAAATAATGTATAAATGTAAGAAACTTTTCACCGGGGAGGGGGGAGAGGGTGGCGGCGTACCTTCTGCCGTCGGGACCACAAGTGGTGCGTGTGCATCGCGTGCCGCCGCGGCGCCGGCGCGGGTCTGCGTGTGAGTGTGCGTGTGCATGTGACACTTCCACTCCCCAGCCTTCATTCCCGTCTATACAGCAAAAAAGAAAAAAAGCCCAAAAAAGCAGGGGGAAGCCTGGATGGGTGGAGATGGGTGTTGGGGATTGGGCTGGCCGAGGAGGAGTGGGATGCTGTCCCCAAACGGCACCGCGCTCCCCCCGCGCCCCTCTTCCCTGCCCAACGCTCGCACCCATCAGGACGCTGCTTCGTGGTCTTCGCCCGCATGTTGACGTGTATCGTTAGGTGGTTTGCTCGTGGTTTAACAGGAGGCTGTCAAATAGCTTAGATCCAAACCATTCGCTGGGTTAATTAGGATGCGCTGTGGTTGCCCTTAGAAGCACTTTGTGTCTAGCTGGAGGGGACAAGGCAGGGCTCCCGTCTGTCCCCTGCGTGGCACGGAGGAGGCTCCGTCTCCTTTAACCTCTTAGGAAAATGCTGTCCCCTCCTGCCTGCTTGCCCATGGGTGGAGGCAAGCCTGGCCCGAGGAGCTGGCACCGGCCCGAGCTGTGCCGGCGCTGGGCGGGCGGGAGATGTGTTAATGGCGAAATGCCCAGAGCTCGGCCCCTTGGCGCAGCACGTGACGGGTACGGCTGCGGGGCCGGAGCTCGGGCTGAAGGCAGCGATGGGTGAGAGGTGTCTCAGGGTGCCTGGGGACGCTGCTGGGCTCTCTGTTGTGTCCGTGGAAAGGTTTAACCAGCCGCACTGCCCCGCAGCGCGCTGTGCAGCCGCAGGACCGGTTTTGAAGGCCAGCGATGCTCTCGCTGCGCCCGTGTCCTGCTGTGCTCTCCCCTTACGCCCCACGCAGCTCCAACCAGAGCACGCCTGTCCTGCATCCCCCTCCTCGCCCCCATCCCCTCCGCACCACGCCGGGCTGCTCCGGCAGCAGGCAGGGAGCGAAGGCAGGGTCCTGCCCTTGCCCGGCCGTGGGGGATGCCGCTGGGCACGGTGCATTAGGCACCAGCACTGCCCAGCCCTGCCTGCGCCGAGTCGGAGGCGGCACCCGGGATTTCTTTTTGGCGTTTCCCAGTGGTTGGGTTGCTTTTTTTGTTTGTTTGTTTTAAATCCGTGTTGATTCTTGTCTGTCCTTAACTAGTCCCTGTGTCACCTGGGGGCAGTCCCCTTCGGGCCAGCTGCTCCATGATCAATGCAGAGCTATTTGCACTATAGTAATACACACAATTGCACATATAAAATGAATTAATATTTATGGCAAGGGGTGCTGATTCCCTTCTAGTGATTGCATTGTCAGGGGTTGGGTTATATTTTTGGGTTGGGTTTTTGTTTTGTTCCTGTGACTGACTCATTCTTTCCTGTTCCATTTTTTCCCTTTGCCTAATGTTGTTGTTCAAAACGATGGTGCATCATGTTACTAAGAATTTCCCTGGATCTTAACGATGTGTGTTGTTATTAGTAAGCAGCCAGCAGGTAAATAGCAGCCCTGGAACACCTCAGAGCCCTTCAGAGCTGCTGGCACGGAGGGTTTGCTCCCTGGGAGCATCCCTGCAGGCAGCAGAGCCAGCCCCTGCCAGGGGCACCACACGGTGAGAAACCCCCAGCACCAGCGACCTTCCTGGGGGCAGCGCCTGTGCATGAAAAGGGGGGGGAGATGCTTTCTGGTGGGAGGGTGCCTGGAGCCACCAGGAAAGTGCTGGGACTCCCAGTTAGCTGGGGTTTTGTTTGGAAAGGGAGAGATGGCAGGATGCAGCAGAGCCTCCGGGGCTTTGCCTGGGATGGGGAGCAGTGGGAAAGTGGGGCTTGTGGGAGGGCTAGATGCCAAATTGCAGCGTGGGCTTACGCCAGGTACCACAGGCTGGCAGCACCCTGAGGGTGGCAGCAGGCAGGACAGCTGACACCCCACCAGCACATGTCCTGTTGGGGTACCAGTGACCCCCCCTGCAAGGCTTGGTCCTGCAGTGGGTGGTAATCAATGGCAACGGTGGCATCCCCTGGCACCAGCCCACCACTGCTGGGGTCATCCTGGCCTAAATGAAGGCAGGCTTAACGAAGCAGCATTTCTCAGTCACAGGGTGCTGTAACAAGCCTCCCCTCTCGGCGAGGCAGGAGCTGCTGGCTGTGCATGGTGCTGCTCACTCCCTTTCAGTTACAGCCRCAGCGCCGCGTCGCACCAGCCCCGGGGCAGGAGGCAGGACCAGCATTGCTCACCGGCCGGGCGCTGCTGCTCGGGGACAGCCAGGTTTTGTGCTGGCAGGGTCATGGCTGCTGCTGGCAATGCTCTGGCCTCCCAGGCTGCGGTGGCCCTGTGCGGTGGGAGAAGCATCACGGGTCCCAGGCAGCTGCTGCTCCCCTCTGGCTGCAGTGTGGTTGTTATTCCCATCATAGGAATAATAAAGACTTTTTTTTTTTTCCAAGTGGGTGTTTCCTGGCCTCCTTTGAAGTCAGAGAGCAGCTCCAGTCCTGGTGGGCTTGGGCTGCTCAGGCTGTGCTGGCTCCTACTCTCTGCCCTGGGAGGAGGACATGGGGAAGGGGGATGTCCTTCAAAACCTGACCTGGAACCATACCCAGTCCAGCCTTGAAAAGCCCATGGGCTGAGGGATTTTTGTGTGGCAGGTGCCTCTGGGAGCAGAAGCAGGGGGGCAGGGGGTGTCCCCATCCCTTCCCCTGCAGGCAGCCACAACCACCCTCTCTTAGCCCCCCACAGCCACAGGCAAGAGGGAGACCTTGAGCTTGGGGCTCAAAATGGCTTTTGTCAGAGCAATGTCAAGGACCTCCATGGCAGCRGGAGGCTGGCCCTGGCACCCTCATTCCTGCAGCTTTACTCACCACCACACAGCAGCCTGGCACTGACCCACAGCCAGGGTGCTCAGGCCCCTGCCCATACACATATGTTCCCTCTCCAATCCCAAACACACACCCAAGGCAGCACCAGCCCCTGGCTGAGCCCAGGGAGATGAGGCAGCACTGGGGCAAGGATGCAGCTCCAAGGAAGCCACGGAGATGCTCCAAGCCCTTTGCCTCCAGAGCAGCATGGTACCTGCTCRGCCCCGAGCATCCCCCCTGCACAGGGATGCTGCACCCCAGCCGCTTCACCACCTCCTGCAAACATCCTCCCCATCCCGCAAGCGCCTCTCCACTGGCAGTTTCAGCGCTTTATTATCTGGCGGTCCTGCTACAGCACCCCGCTGTCCTCCCCGTGGCTACAGCCACAGGGGGGGAGATCTGCTCCCCCATCCCCAGCATGGCACCGCAGTGTCCCTGGGAGCTGGAGGCTGCAGGAGCTGCAGCGGTCCGAGAACTGGCACTTAAGGAATCCTGGCTGGGGCCGCACGCTGCTTCTCCACACTGGGCGCAGGGAGCAGGCGCGTGGCCGGGCATGGCTGTGGTCCGGTCCCACTGGCATGGGTCACTTGATTTCGGTCATCTTTTAAAAACGTGGTTCTAAAATGTCACCAATTCTGGGTTCTGACCAGATGCTCTCAGCTTTGTTTCTCTTAAAAAAAAAAAAAAAAACAAACCCAAACCTTTCTTCCCTTTTATGAGCAGTTTTCGATTTTGGCCAGAAATTGCTGTGCCCACCACTCCTCCAGGTCGATGGGAACAAAGTCTGAAAGAGAGGGGAGAGAGGGGAACGTAGCAGAGCCGCTGGAGCCGGGAGCAGAGCTCCAGGTGCTCCCCTTGAGCCATACCATTTGCCCCTGGAAAAAAAATGACACCCCAAAACTTCCCCCACCCCTGTGCCCTGTCCCCAGAAGGCCAGGCTGGGTTTACAGGGACCTTCTCTTCCTGGGGACTTCTCAGCTGCTGCAGGAGCACCCAGGCTGCRTTCACAGCCCTTACTCCAGCTGCCATCAGAGAAGCATGTTTGTCCCTGTCCCCACTGCACCCCGGCTTGGTCCTGCTTGGCCCTGGGAGAGGCAGGTCCCCACAGCAGGACCCCGGGGGACTCCTCTCCAGCATGATGTTGAACCACCTTGGCAGCTGGAGAAGGCATGATTTCCAAGAGAGTCATCAACCAGGCATCCTGCTTGCTTGGGCTCTTCCGATGGGACATCCCCACCACAGTGCCAGGGGCCAGCTGCCCCCCAGCACCTCCCGAGCAGCCTCAGCACCAGCAGGACAGACCCAACCAAGCCCCTGCGGCACATCCAGCACTGGGATCCTCCTCCTCCTCCTCCCATCACAGCCCTGCYCAGGTGCCTGGCTGAGCCCACACCAGCTCATCACACCTGTGAGCCCAATGCACCCCTGAGTGCAGTGACTGCTTCCCACTTACTTTTCAGTCCAGGGTTGGGGTTTTTCTCTACGTACTGCACGGGGCCGCAGGCACTCTCCCCGCTCCGGCTGCCATCCAGCTGCTGCTCTACCTGCTGCCAGGCTGGGGAGGGGGGAAACAGGCAGTGGATGGTTTGGGGATGGGGATTTCCCAGCCCAGGAGGGCTGCGGGAGAGGAGCAGGAGCTGGTGCAAGGGAGGGCAGCTGCCAGGCTGGGGACCCCATCYCTGCCCCTGAGGTCCCCAGCACGATGCAGCTGCCTCAGGAGGGACGCCACATCCTCCAGCCTCCCCCTCCTCCCACGYCCCCCCCAGGGATATGACGGCCTGCCCCCAGGGACCCTCTGCCCTCACCTTCATAGACGAAGCGGACRTTCTCCTCATGAGCCAGCGTGTAGCACTCCTCGGGGGCCGAGACCTGCTGCGGCAGCACCTGCGGCCTCTTGCCGTTCACTCTGTTGAAGACGAGTTTCTGGGCTGGGCTGTCGAGAGAAGCCGGGGGGAGGTGAGGGTGGAGGGGCAGCTCTTCCCACCACGGTTTGAAGCAAGGACCGGGGTTGTTTGGATGCCCCAGGGGGCTCCACGGCATGCACAGTTGCCCACAGCCCCGGCGAGGCCAGGGGCACGGTTGCAGCCAGCCCTGCTCCCAAGGGAGGGGACCAAAAGGGACCCAGGCCCCTGGGAGAGGGGGGTCCTGCACAGAGAGGGGTGCAAGCAAGGRGAGCCCCGCAGGAAAAAGCACACACTGCCTGTCTTCCACCGATCCTCCAGCCCCGGCACCAAGTGCAGTCCCTAAAGTAAAAATATCTGCCACCAAAATTGCTGAAATATCAGGAAAATGGAAGTGAAATCCAGTGAGGCATTGGGCAGGGGGATGCGCCGTCATGCCGCTCTCCACAGACCAAGCACCCCGGTTTGCTGGAGCAGCCCCAGCCCCCAGCACATCCCCGAGGTGCCCCAGGACTGGGGTGAAACCTTCTGCCAAGTGGGAGCAGGTCAGGCTTCCTCRGAGCTGGGATTCCCTCCTGAGGGCAGGGCACTTAAACCAGCCCCAGCCTGGAAACAGCAAAACCAGGCAGATCAAGAACTGGGAAAGGTTTGGGATGAGCCTTGTGGGCACGTTCAATGCAAAACTTCCGTATTTTGGCTTTTTTGCCCAGCTTTGGGGTGGGACACGTCTGCAACGGCCACGTTTCTCACGGGACAAAGTCTAAGGGGCTGCGGGAGCGCGGGCGGGTTAAGGTTTGCAGGGCAGGCGAGAGGGAGACCAGGCAGCCCCTGCCTGCACCGCCCCTGCCAGTTCTGCAGGCAGAGCCCGGGGCAGGGCAACGCACCCCCAGGCTCACAGAGCCGGGGGGCAGCGGGCAGGCACCCCTGCCTGCTGCAGGCAGGAGCGTGCCCAGCCAACCTGCCTGAAGGAGGGTAAGCGTGGTAGCAGCCACACCGGTTAATTAGTGAAAGATCCCAGGAACGAGGGGAGCTGGAGGGGAGGTTTTTCTCAGCCATTTCTTGACGCTGGAGGAAACGGGCAGAGCTGTACGGGCCCCACAGAGCGGAGCTGCCTGCTCTGCCAGGCTGGGGTTTGGCCCCAGCTCTCCAGCGGAGAAAGCATCTCCTCAGGAGAAGCAGCCATCACCCCTCCAGCTGCTTAAATCCCCTCCAACACCTGCCCARCAGCTCCAGCCATTTCTGCTACAAGCTAGGAGTTTCACCCAAAAGATATTCCCCCCCTCCCTCCCTTCAGGGACACAGGACAACCCCCCAAACCCTCCCGCGGGCCATCACRGCCTCCATGAATCCAGGCGGTTACRCACSGGTCCCCGGTGCTGGTGCGGCCAGCGGGTTTGTGCAATCGGTGCCTCCCCCGGGGCTTGCGGGTGGGTTACACAACCCCAGCCCAGCCGGGCCCCCGGCTCTCCTCGGCCCTGGCACCAGCACGCAGGCAGCAGCACCCCGGGCACCGGGACACCCCCCCRCCGTGCCTCCCCGGGGCGGGCAGCACCCCGGGTACCGCGACACCCCCCCGCCGTGCCTCCCCGGGGCGGGCAGCACCCCGGGCACCGGGACACCCCCCCGCCGTGCCTCCCCGGGGCGGGCAGC
>JASVER010000008.1:619507-713704 GCA_030449065.1 Oceanodroma leucorhoa
GACACCCCCCCGCCGTGCCTCCCCGGGGCGGGCAGCACCCCGGGCACCGGGACACCCCCCCGCCGTGCCTCCCCGGGGCGGGCAGCCCGCCCCTGCCTGCACTTTGCCCGCTCCCCCAGCCCCAAATCCCGTTCCCCCGTGCTTTTTGGAAACAGCCCCTGCCCAAACAGCCCCCRGTGGGCGTGCTGGTGGGTGGGAACCAACTCCGGTGTCCCCCCCACCGCGTGTACAGTCTCCGTGGGAAGCGGGCGGAGACCGGCAGCGCTGCAACCCCCCGCACGTCCCGGCACGCGGGCACCAAGCGACGGCCCCCAGCCCCCCCACGCCCCCCCGGCCCCTCCTCCGCGGCGCGGCCCGGCCGCCCCGGTAACCTTTCCCCAAGGTCACGGCCGCCGCCGCGGGGCTCACCTGGCGGGGGGCCAGGCGCCGGGCTGGCCCCGGCCCCGCAGCTCGCCCAGCTTGCTGCTCTCCACCGCCTGCTGCGTCGGACCTGCGGGCGGCGGCGGGGCGTCAGCGCGGCCCGGGGGAGCGGAGCGGGACGGGGCCGGTGCCCACGCACCACCACTCCTCCCCCCCCCTTCCCCGCGCCTACCCTTCCCCGGGCTCCCCGGTACCTGTGCGGCGCTGCGTGGCCAGCTTGCTGGGGCCGCGCGTCAGCGTGTACATCCTGCGGCCCCGCACCGGCCCCGCCGCCCCCGCCCGAGTGCGGCGCGCGCCCCTCGCCGGGCCTTTAACGGGCCGGGCCGGGCCGGCCGCCGGGACACGCCCCCGCCCTTAAAGGGCCCGCGCGGGACGGGCGGGGGGGGCGGGCGGGCGGGCGCGGGGAACGGGGCACCCGCTGAGGCGTGGGAGGGAGGTGCGCGTGGGGCGCGGGAGGCGCGCGTGGGAGGTGTTGGAGAGAGAGGCGGGGAGGGTGGGGACACAGGGGACGGGCGCGGGACGCATAGGGGGCACACGTGGGTTGGGGGGACACACGTGGGACACGCACGGGACACACAGGGGGCACATGTGGGACGTGGGGGGACACATGGGGCAGGCAGGGCACGTAAGGGGCACACATGGCATGCGGGGACACAGGGGACACGCACGGGGACACATAGGGGGCACACATGGGACATGGGGACACACATGGGACACGCACGGGGACACACAGGGGGCACACGTGGGACATGGGGACACACATGGGACACACGCGGGACACATAGGGGGCACATGTGGGATGTGGGGGGCACACAGGAAACACACAGGGGACACGGGGAGGCACACATGGGACATGGGGACACACAGGGGACATGCATGGGACACACAGAGGGTACACATGGGGCATGTGGGAGACACGGGACGTGCACGGGACACATAGGGTGCACACAAGGGCAGTGGGGACACACAGGGGTCAAGTAGGAGAGAGGGCACAGGACACACGTAGGACACAAGATGGCACAGGCACACAGGGGACACAGGAGTCACGGGGAATGCAGAGGGGACGTGCATGGGGACATTCAGGAGACAGGGGACACTGGAGCCATGGGACACACAGGGGACACGTAGGACGCAGTCCTGGGACACAGAGGACCCAGGCAGGGGACAGCGAGGGGGTGCAGAGGTAGGGGCTGAGGTGCCACCACCATGGGGACAGTGCTGTGACAAGCCTGGTGAGCCCTGAGCCGCGCACCCCATGACTGCCCGGGAGCCGCGGGCCACCCCGCAGCGCGGGAAGCCAGGGCGGGCGGCCGCGGCCCGGCCATCGCGGTGACCTTTGGAGCGGGGAAGGCACGCCGAGGTCTCCCCACGTGGCGGGAGGTGCAGCCCAGGGACGTGACCCCGGGCCAGTCCCCGGCCACCCCGCAGCATTGCCCGTGGCTGGGTGGCACCCAGGGTTTTGGGGACGGGCCGTGTGACAAACCCACTGGGGTCTTCGGGGATGCTCCAGCCCTGCTCCTGGGGCAGCAAAGCCACCCCACAAGGGTGACCTTGGCCTTTCCGCCCTGCTGGCCATGAGGCCGCGGTGGCACAGCCCTGCCGGGGCGGGAGGAGGTGCGGGAGGGTGCCCAGCCCCCCAAAAGAGCATCCTGTGAAGAAGGGCCTGATCCTGCTCGGTGCTGGGCACTCGTGGGCGCCTCGCAGGGGGGCACCAGCAACTGTCGGCCCCCCAGCCCTACAGGATGCAGCCCTCGTTACCGTGCTTAAATAYGACCATGACCCCGGGGGACCCCACCACCAGCTTGTCACCTGCCCTGTCACCCAGGGGGGTTGTGCCTTAGTTTCCCCACCCAAGACYTGCTGAGGATTCCAGCTGCGGGGTGACGCCGCTACCCCCTGCAGCCAGGGCATCCCACGCACCCCCATGTTCCTGGGGTGTCCACGCGGAGCATTAACCTGGTTCTTTTAGGGGCGGTGGGAATAGGGTGGCAAAGACCCACGCGTGGCGGGAGAGTGGCAGCACCCACCGCCCCACGCCACCCTTRGGGCCGCGCTCCGCCCCGCGGTCACGCGTGGGGTGGCTGAGTGCCGGCGCGGCGGCAGGGGAGGCAGAGGCGCCGCTGGTGTAGTGGTATCATGCAAGATTCCCATTCTTGCGACCCGGGTTCGATTCCCGGGCGGCGCAAAACCGCTCACGTCGTGTGGTTTGGTGGTTTTTTTTTTTTTTTACCTCCGTAGGAGGCTCCACCCGCGGCCCGTGGGGGCGGTCCCCGTGGGGGCGGTCCCCGCGGGGGGCGGCTGGGACTTGTAGTCCCCGCACCGCGGCCACTACCCGCTCACGGCCATGCAAGCGCCGGCAGCGGCGGAGCGCAACAAGGGCCCGATCCTGGCGGTGCTGCGGGAGTACGTGGGGCCCGGCGCCCACGCGGAACCCGGCGGCGTGCGGGTGCTGGAGGTGGGGGCGGGCGCGGGGCTGCACGCCGCGCATTTCGCCCGGGCGCTGCCGCAGACCCGCTGGCAGCCCTCCGACATCGAGCCCCGGGCGCTGCGCAGGTGAGCGGGGGGCAGGGGTGGGGGGGCCCTGGGGAGCGCAGCCTCCAGCCCCTTCCCCTCCCCACGCACCCACGGCCGGAGGGCTTGGGCTCCCCAGCCCGGTACTGCGCTTTACTCCAGGAAAGACCCAATATCCAACTCTCAGATGGCCCAGGCTCCCCAGCTGGATGCTTTATTTTTTCCCAGGAAAAGGCCACTATTGATCTCCAGACAGCCCAGGCTCCCCAGCTCGGTGCTTTATTTTTTTCCAGAAAAGACTCAATATCCAACCCTCACATGACCCAGGCTCCCTAAGTTGATGCTTTGTTTTTTTTCCAGGAAAGCCCCAATATCCAATTCCCAAACAGCCCAGGCTCCCCAGCTCAGTACTTTTATTTTTCCCAGAAAAGCCCCAATATTCAGCTCTCCACCAGCCCACCCCGCTACGGAGCGATTCCCGCCTGTGAAGCGCCCGGCCGTGCATTGCTGAGCAGCGGCCGCCCTCCCGTTACCCACACATGGCCGCAATGCTCCGCGGCGTTGCCGGGCCCAATGCCCAGCTCACCAGATGCCGGCAGTGGCTCCCACCCGCACGGTGGGTGCCTCGCACCCCGTTCCTGGCGTCACACTGCCCCGGCAAGCTGCGTCAGGCCGTGTTTATTTGCTCTGCTGCGTCCGGCCGCAGCCAAATGCCCATTCCGGGCATTGCAGCGCCGGGCTGGAAGGACTCGGTTTCCATTCAGGAAACAAAAATAAACCCCAGTGCTGCGGCACGGGGAGGAATTCCCCCACGAAAAAAAATAAACCCGGTGGGGTAGTGCCAAAATCGGCACTGGTCCAGGGGGGTGCAGCCGGCATCCTTCCCACCCATCACCTCTCCGGCAGCGGCACCCAGCACACGCTGCCCGGGTTAAAAATAGTGCCCAGGCTGGGTCCGGGAGGCTGCGGTTCCCTGCTCCGACACTTCGGGAACCGAGACCTGGCTGGTAAATGTGCCGAAAAGGGTATAAATCACACCCAAATCACCCAGTACCGGTGCAGCAGTACCGGCGGTGTGCAGGCAGCCCGGGCGCAGGGGTGCAGGCAGCGCTGCGGGCAGCCCAGGCGCGTGGGTGCAGGCAGCGTGCAGGCAGCCTGAGCACTTGGGTGCAGGCAGCGTGCAGGCAGCCCGGGCGCAGGGGTGCAGGCAGTGCAGCAGGCAGCACAGGCGCAGGGGTGCAGGCAGTGCAGCAGGCAGCATGGGCGTGTGGGTGCAGGCAGCGTGCAGGCAGCCCGGGCGCAGGGGTGCAGGCAGTGCTGCAGGCAGCCTGAGCACGTGGGTGCAGGCAGTGCAGCAGGCAGCACGGGCGTGTGGGTGTAGGCAGCGTGCAGGCAGGCAGCTGGGAGGGCAGCGTGCTCCGGCTGCCCTGGTGAGAGGCAGCGGTGAATTGGGATTTTTTTTAGGTGTTGGGGTCTCTCGGTCCGYGTGCTGCCGGTTGTCTGGCTGCTGCCGGTTCTCCAGCTGCCCTGGCAGCCCCCCCAGCAGCACCGTCACCCTTTGGCCTCTTGCAAAGGTCGGCGATACCAGACCCCTCGCCCTGTGCAGAGCCCCCCCCCCCGGCTGTGTTGCAAGCACAACCTTGTTATTAGACATCAGAGACTCCACCCGAGAGATGCTGCCGGCAGCCAGGGCAGGCAGGTTTTGGGTCTGCCTGCAGCGGGTGCTGGGGGGGAGGGATGCGCAGGGGGGGCAGGCAATGCCCCGGCTGGGGTTGACGTGTGGTTTGGTGCCCGCAGCATCGCTGCCTACGCGGAGGCCATGGGGGTGCCCAACGTGCTGTCCCCCATCCTGCTGGACGTCTCGCAGGGCTGGGAGACGTGGGGGGGCACCCAGCCCGCCACCCTCGACCTCCTCGTCAGCATCAACATGATGCACATCGCGGAGCTGYGGTGCACCGAGGTGAGCGGGGCAGGGCTGGAGCCACGCCGGCCCTCGCCAGGTCCCTGTCCCCTGGTCTGGGGGTCCCAGGGCCAAGGAGGGGGCTCCTGGGGGGGTGTCCCCAGCCCCCTGATCCGGTCCCCACCTCTCTCTTTCCCCAGGGCCTGTTCAAGGGTGCTGGGGTGCTGCTGAAGCCCGGAGGCGTGCTCTTCACCTACGGGGTGGGTGCTGCTCAGCTGAGCACCCGTCTTGGTGCGGGAGCATCCCACGGGGTGTGGGGTGTCGCTGGGGGTGCTGGGGGGGGCAGATGGGAGCGCAGCTTCAGGCATGGCTTGGGGGGGGCTGGGAAAGGGGGGGGCCCGGGTTTGGGGGGTCCCAGCCGTTCGGGGCCCATACTGAGCCCTGGATGGGGCGGCTTTGGCTGTTCGCTCCCAGGACGGGAGGGATCCTGTCCTGCCTCGCCCCACCCAGGGCAGGGTACAGGCGGCCCGCGGTGGGTGACGGGACCCGCGGTGGGTGACGGGACCCGTGGTCCCTCTTAGGGGCCGTGTCCCTTCTTGCTTGGCTTCTGTGCATGGTGGGGATGGCAGCCCGTGGGCTGGGGGAGCTGGGGGGGGGCACACGATGGCTCGTGCCTGCAGCTCCGGCTTCGTGTCCCGGCAGCCTTACGCCGTGGATGGCAGGATCAGCCCCCAGAGCAACGTGGACTTTGACCGCAGCCTGAGGCAGAGGTAGGAGGGGGGACTGGGGGGCCCAGGGGTGCTGGGGGCCCCTCCTGCCCATGCTGCCTGTCCTGCCTGTGCTGCCTGCGGCCGCAGGGAGCTCCCTCCCAGCGTGGTCCTTCAAGACAAGAGATAAAGCAGYGGCTGGGGGGAGCCCCCCTGACCTGGGGGTACCCCCGGGAGATGGGGATGCTTTGGGGAGCACAGGGGTGAGATATGTCCGTCTGTCTGACCCACGCCTCCCTCCCCGGCAGCAATCCCGCCTGGGGCCTTCGGGACACGGCGCTGCTGCGGCAGCTGGCCGAGGCCAACGGGCTGCGCCTGGAGAGGATGGTAGGTGCTGGGGTCTGCGGGGGGGGACGGTCCCCACACCAGTGGGGATCCCCTCTGACCCCCAGCTCTGTGCTTCCAGGTGGACATGCCGGCCAACAACAAGAGTCTCATCTTCCGCAAGCTGTAACCTGGCCCRATGGCACCTTCCCGGCACCTTCCGKCATCTCCCAGCATCTTCTGGCACCGTCCCGGCACTGCTGCCCCCCCTCATTGATGCCTCCTCAAGGGGTCACGCTGTCCCCACGCCGCTGCCAGCCAGGGCTGGGGACAGCGGTGACGGGATGGTGCCCCACTTGCCCCAGCCTGGGCTGGGCTTGGCTGATGGGCCGGGGGSGTCTGTCTCCCCCAGCCCCTTTGGGGCTCCCTTTGCAATGGGGTGCCCCAGCCTGGCCCAGAGAAGCTGCCGCAGCTGCAGGGGGGCATGGYGGGGGGGGGGCACAGCCCCCCGGGCGCAGGGGAGACCTCTCGCTCGATGCTGGTTTCCCCAGAGGAYGCCGTGCCAATGGCGGGGGGACCCGTCCCCCTTTCCCCACCCCAGGGACCCCATCCCTCCCACCAATAAACTCCGGGGCTTTGCCCCCCGCCCCCAGCAGCTCCCTGATGCTTTCAGCACTGACACTGGGGGGGGCACCCCCATTCCCCCCCCCCGCAGCACTGATGGGGGGTCAGATCCTGCACCAGGAGYGCCCAGGGGTGCTACACTGGGCCCGGAGGCTTCGGTGTGGTGGGAAGGTTTTTAGGGGGAGGGGAGAGGTGGGGGGTTTCCTCGCAGACCTCCCACCCCTCTGCAACCCAGCCCAGTACTTTATTGCTGCTGGGCGGGCTGGGGGCAGATGGGGGGGGCATGCGGCAGATAAATTACAGGAGAGGTGGGAGCTGGGCTGGGGCTCAGCATGGGGTTGAGGGCAACTACGCGGTGGTGGTAATCCCTAGATACAAGTACTGGTGTGAGGGTCCCCCAGGCTGCGGCCCCCCCATGGTGGGTCTGCGGCCCCCCACATTGGCACGTCCCGGTTCTCTCCTAGTCCTGGAAGCGGTTCAGGAGGTCGCAGGTTTTCTTCTCCATCAGCTCGTAGATCTTCTTCACCCGCTTGTCGTTGGCCGCCCGGACGTAGCTGCTGGGGTCCAGCGTGGCCATGCCGTCGTGCACCTCGCCCATGATGATGAGCGGCCCGTCCTCCGCCGTCATGTTGGGGCAGGGGCAGCTCCAGTCCATGTCAGTCAGGGTCACCTCCAGGTACTTGATGTTGAAGAACTTGAGGCCCATCTTCTCGTCCTTGAGGACGTCCTCGAGGGCGAAGCGGGCGATGCCGGAATCCTGGTCCTCCACGATCTCCATCAGCCGGCCCACGATGGCGAAGTCRCTGCGGCAGAGGCTCAGCACCATCTTGCTCTTCAGGCGGCAAGCCTTGCACTGCAGGCTCTTGGGGAAGGGGCAGACGTCCTCGCAGGTCTCCTTGCTCTCGAAGTTGTTGGTGTTGCCCTCGCAGCCGCCGTAGACGAAGGAGTGGCACTGCTTCAGCAGGTGGTTGTAGGCCCAGCGGGGTTCCCAGTTCTGGCAGGGACCCTGCACCATGGGCAGCAGGCAGGTGGGGCGGGCGCTGCCCAAGCAGGCAGCCCGGCACTCCTCGTAGGTCTCAAAATGGTTCCTGTTGGCCCCGCAGCCCCCGTAGCGGAAGGTGAGGCAGGAGCCCTGCTTGGCGTCGAAGTGCCAGCGCACCTCCAGGGCCTCGCACCGCCGCCGGTCCGGCTCCTTCAGGCACTCGGCGCTGGGGAAGGGCTGGGGGCTGCCGGCCCGCGGGGTCCCCCCCGGCTCCCGCCTGACCACCGACAGCGGGAAGTCGGCGCGGAGCAGCCCGGCGGCGTTCCTGGCCGTGCAGGTGTAGATGCCGGCGTCCTCGTGGCGGGCGTTGTAGATGACCAGCTGGCCGATGTTGGTGACCACCACGTTGCCGTACATCTGGTCCGGCCGCATGATGAAGTTCTCCTCCCGCTCGCTCTGCTTCTCCCAGGTGATGTCCGGCCGCGGGCGGCCGCTGACGTCGCAGCGGAAGCTGACGGTGCCGCCGGCACGCACCGACTGGTGGAAGGGGTTGCTGTAGAGGGCGGGGGGCACCGGCACCTCGGGGCCRGCTCCCGGCGTGGGGCGCGCCGTCGTCTCCTGCGGCACGGGGCTGGTGTCGGGCCAGGTGAAGATGTGCTTGCAGGGGACGGTGGTGAGGCGGGTGCCGCGCAGGCACGCCTCGGCGTCCATGTAGCACTTGTTGTAGTAGGTGAGGCCGTCGGAGGCGCAGGTGAAGTTGGGCTCCTTCTCGCAGCGGTCCTTGCACTTGCAGACGGGCTGCCCGTCCCAGATGTCGCAGTCGGAGCCCTGCTGCGCGCACACGAAGCTCTCGCACGAGGCCGCCGGCGCCAGCGCCAGCGCCGGCAGGCTGCCGTCGGCAAAGCGGGCGGCCACGCAGCTCCGCAGCCCGCACACGTTGGTGCAGCATTTCTCGAAACCTTCGCAGTCCTGGCCGGGTGAGGGTGGGGGGGAGAGGAGATTGGGGGTTGGGACGTGGAGGTCACCGCCGTGCCGTGGCCGTGGGTGCTGCTCCCACCCCCCACGGGGCTTTCGGGTGGGCAGGTGTCCCCCCGCACAGCCCTGCGCACCCCCAGCATCGCTGGGCTCCGGGTAAGAGCCAGACCACCCCAGAATGKCTGTGCTGGTCCCAGCCCACCCTCAGCCCCACCAGGTCCCCCCCAGCAGKGTTAGGGGTGCACTGCAGTGACGCCGGCCCCTTCTCCCCCAGCAGACAGCATCTCACCCCGCTCAGCTTTAGCTGGCTGAGGGGAGGCAGAACTCATTGCACAGATGAATTGCAAAGGAGTCACTCCCCCTGGGTCCAGGCAGCCCTAACCGGGGCGGGGGTGCTGGTGCCCCTGCCTGCTGCTGTGGAGCTCCTGCCCGCAGGGAAAAGTTGGGGGGGGGGGGGCTGTCGTGCCTGATGGGGCTCCCCTTCCCAGCGCACCCATTCCCCTTGTCCCAGCCCCTAGACTGGGTGGGAGCATCCTGGGGGTGCACAGAGGGGGTGTCCTGGCCACGGGGCATGTCCCGGGGTGGGACATGGGGGGGCTACAAGCAGTTTCTTTGCCTGCTGGGGGCCAGGGAGTGGCCCCGGGGCTCCCCTTGCGCCTGTCGACAGCAGGAGCTCAGGGGGCGAAGCTGCAGCCGGGCTGAGCGTGTTGCACCGAAACAACTGAACCGGCTGCGCCASCCGGCACGGGACCTGCACCCCCGGGGACGTCCCCCCATCCCCATCCCCACACCCCCACAGCCCCCCCGCTCACCTGGTCGGCCTGGCACTCCCGCTCGCAGGTGCTCTGCGCGTCCACCCACAGGTTGGGGTTCAGCTGGTTGGGGCAGACCCCCAGGTGCCGCGTCCTGCCCGGCTGCAGGCTCAGCCCGGCCGCCGCCGCCGCCAGCAAGGGCAGGAGGAGCGCGACGTCCATGGGGACACGCTGCCGCCCGCCCGCTCGCCGGCCCCGGCGGCCAAAATTCCCGCGAGGAGGCATCTGGCCACCCCGCGCCGCCGGCCTGGCTCGCTGGCGAGGGCTCGGGGTAAATCACATTCAGGATGGAGGGGACGAGGGAGAAGGCGGGCGGGCGGGGGGGACAAAGAGGAGGAGGAAGAGGAGAGGACCAAACCTCTGCCCTTCAGCACGCCCAGAGCCTGCCGGACCACCGGCAGTGCTGCCCGCCACCTCCATCCATCGCTGCCGCTCGGCTCTCGGGGCACCGGGGACGCGGTGGCAGCGGCGTCCCTCGGCGAGAGGGGCTCAGTCCATCCCGGCTCCCCGCCGGCACGGCGAGTGGGGTGGAAGGGGAGGATGGGAAGGTTGTAATCTGAATCCCCTCCCTTCCCACTGATGTTTCTGGGTGTTTGGAATGGGAAAGGCGCTGACCTCAGCCTCTAACCCCGGCGAGCCCAGCAATCGGCTGGGCAAACACGGGGGGAGATCAAAGGCAGAATGCGGAAAGTCTCCAAAGAGGGAGAGTGAAAGGAGGGGGGGGGCACAAAAAAAAACCCCGCCCGGCCCACGGAGCCGAATTCCTGCAGGATGAGAGAACAGCCAGAGCCTGTTGTCCACTCGGAAAGGGCCGCCGGCGGGGAGACACATGGAGCCCACGCTGCGGGGCTGCCGGGGACCGGGCTGGTCTGGGAGCCCCTCATCCCGCACCTCGCCTCTTGGCACCCACTGGGCAAAGGCAGCCTTGCGCCCAGGAGCAGGGTGCCGGCACCGGCACGCATCCACCCTGCTCATCCCTGCTCGCCGGCCAGCATCCCGCCAGCGCCGCGCTGCCAAGCAGGGGACCCCGGCTCGCCTGGCGGCATGGTAGGGTGGGTGCCCACCCAGCCCCCCCAGAGGGGCTCACCCAGCCYGCCGGCGGCTCCCAGCCCTCCCTCCCCGCTGATTTACGGCCAGGCTTTTTAAACTGGTTGTATTTTTCTGAGCTGGAAGGCAGCGTCTGGCCGTGCCAGACCCCGGCAGGACTGCTCCGGCGCGCTGTGCCTGGGCTTCAATCCTGCCGCTGCCTCCCCGAGCACGTCCCGCAGCCGGCCCTAAGCTGGCAGGAGCCGGCCCTGGCTCCCCGGCCAGATTTCCCTAATCCCCGGTGGAGACTGACCTGCAGCAGGAACATTTCACGGCATTTTGGGAGCATTAACTCTTCCGGCACTGGCAAGAGCCGTGACCCACCCGCCGCAGCGCTGAGAGGGGGTCTGCAGCTCCTGGGAAGCAGCAAACCCACCCAAGGGGGTTTTGCCCCAGGGGGGGCAGCTCAGAACCCCCAACCTCCCTTCTGCAGGGCTGCAAACTGGGGGGGGCAGTGGAGGGGGACAAAAAAAGGTGGGGAGCCTTGTCTTGACATTTTTAGGGGGGAAACCAACCCACCCACACCCCAGAGGTGATTTTGCATGTGATGGCTCGGTGCTCCCCCCTGCCTGCAGCTCCYGGGGGAAGCCCCGTTGCACCAGACCAGGCGTTTCGGGGGGGCCTTTGACACCCACCACGCTGGCGCGAGCGGGACGCAGCCGCCGTGCCCCGGCACGGTGACCTCCCGCCGGTGCCACTGACACAGCGCTGTGACCTGCAGCCACCGCCGCTTCCCTGCCCGTGCGGCTGCCGGGGCCGTGCCGGGGCTCCCCAAAGCACGGCCAGGCCTGACATCACGCGGGGGGCTGGACTGTGGCCTGTGGCTGTGCCCAGGGACCCCACGCACCCCAGTTTCATGGCCAAGCAGCCACCCGAGGGTCCAGCCAGCCCCGGACGTGGAGGGGAGGTTACGCTGCCCTGGGACACTCGTGRGGAGGCTGATGAGGTGTTTTGCAAACAGGGAATTGCATCAGGACGGCCCGGTCTGGGAGCTGCTGGGGGCCGTATCCTGCCTGCCCCGGCAGCCCGGAGCCCCCCAGACCCACCCAGCTGACCCCAGCCACCGGCTGCCGAGCGGGCACTGCCAGCGCCCGGCTGCCTGCAGCGGCGGTTATGCATGGAGATCCGACCCCCAAACCCTCCTCGCTCTGGCCGGGAGGCAGCGTTGCAGGCTGCCATGGCGCCTCGCTCCCCGAGGATGCAGCCTGGGGGCATAGAGCCACTTTGGGGTGCCATCGGGGTGCCCCAGGGTCCTTCTGAGGATGCTGCTGCAGGAGGGAAGGGAAGACCTGGAGCCCAGGTTTCGCCCATCCCCACGCTGGGGTCCGTGTGGTCACAGCAACAGTCTGAGAAGATGCCGGTGCTGGGGTTTGTGGTGGTTCCTGCCCCACTGACCCCTCTCCGGAGCCAGGGGAGCCGCCCCCGAGGGGTGATCCGTGTTTCCCATGGGAGCCTGAGATGCCTCATCCCTGTGTCACTAAGATCAAAAACGGCAAGGCCAGGACAAGCACCTGCCCAGAACCTTTGCCTTGGCAGCACGAAGCCAGCCGGAGGGATGCCGGATGCCGCGTGGTTGGAAATGCAGCTCCCAATGACTTGAGACCCTCACCCACGCCTGGGGACCCCCATCCAGCCTCTTCTAGTGCTTCTTCAGCAGATGAAAGAAAAAGTGACTCTCCCCACCCCAGACCAAGCCCACAACAGGCTTTCACCATCTAAARTCTTAAAGCAGCCATAACTTCAGTGTCTCCCAAACTGTTCGCCTCCGCACATCCAAGCACCCACCGCCCTCCAAACCGGGGATTTTTTGGTGTCACTTCCAAAGATCCCAGAGACGGATTCGAGTTTTATGGCTCATCTTCTCCCTTCGAGACCAAGGAGTGCAAGAAGCGGCTCAGCACCCCGTCCTGGAGCACAGTGCCATGTCCCCCCCTCCGGTAACACCCCGCACCCTGGGAGGGAGGAGGGCTCCTGCCCCWCCAATGCACCCACGGGTGCATCCTCATTTTCAAGCAGCTCGGGCGCAGGCAGATGGGGATCACCGTTTCTTCACCGCCTGCATGGTACAACCCCGCAGGGGACAGCGGGACCAACCCAAGACACCCTCGAATGGGGAAGGTGGGTTCAGATAAACGCACCCATSTAGCAAAGACCTGAACTAGCCCAGGGCAACCTGCTCCCTCCTCCTTCCCCAAGGGACAGGGACCCGTAAAGCTCCGTCTAGCCGTTCCCCCGACGTTCAGGCCGTGCAGTCTGTTTTCTCGCCCTGCTCTTCCCGAGCAGAGACAGCTGCAGCAACGGCAGCCCCTGCTGCTCCGGCGTAATGCGCTCCGGCTGTCCGAACCCCACCTGAAACCACACACAGCCTTTGTTTCAGCTCTGAGAGGGAACAGACACTTCCAGAACCCCCCTGAAAAGGAGGGRAAAAAAAAAAAGTCTCCGTGACTCTTCCCTGACCAGGCTTTCACCTTAGCTCCAGGGTTTTCCAGGCTGCAGACACTATCTCATTCCCCCCCTGCCCCCTCCCAACCCCGGCAATTACTGCTTAAGCTGTTAAAACAAGCGTGGCCAGTCTGGTACGAAGTGGAAAATCTGATCCTAGGGAAGCGAGCAGGCAGGGGAAAAGGGAGGTCAAGGGGAGGTGGGATRGGAGCGAGAGAGAAAAGGATCGGGCAAGGAGAACTTTCCCTCCACCCCAGGAGAAAACCCCCTTCCGGGGGGCTCCCGGCCCCAGYCGACGCCTCGGAACGCCAGCCCCAGTGACACCCCAACGGTGACACCGGTGCTCTGAGCTCCCTGCGGCATCAATTTTCCATTTCAGTCACATTTATCCCAGGCTGACTTTCAGCTTGTTCCAGCCTGGGTAGGATGGGTGAATACTGCCGCAGCACTCAGTCCTCTCCCCGCCCCGAGATCGCCCGGACCCAAAGAGGCAATTTAAGGCTTCGACTGTACTTGCAAAACCCGTCCCCGTGTACCAGGGGCTGCGCGTAACCCCACGCAAGCTGATGGGGAGCCTGGCTTCCTACAGCCGCCTACGATATTAAAGGTGCTGCAGGCTACTCTGTGTTTTCTTAAGAGGGATAAGAGGCACTTTTAGCTTCTGCATTCGTAGAGAAGGGCAAAAAGAACCCCAGAGCCAGGAATTGTGACTTTAAGACCCCCCTGAAAATGCAATCTGAGGTTAACAKGAGTTACTTTGAGGCTGATCAGGAAGTGGCAATACGCACCTCCATCACAAGCAGTCCCAAATCCCCAGTTTTGGGTAAAACTACCACCTTTTCCCTTCAACCTCTTCCCAGCCCACAGGAAAATTGATACAACTTCTCCACCTTTCAATTGGTAGTTCAAAACAAAAAAAAACAACCTTTAATTTATACAAAACAAAACCATGTATAATCGGTTGAACAACATTGACTGTACAAAGGAATAAAAAAATAAAAGGGTAGTCCAAAAAAACAACTCAGGAATGGTACAAGTGTTGGAGAGCAGCTACAGACTAGTGTTGACATCAGATGCAAGAATCTTTTCCTTTTAAATTAAAAAAAAAAGTTTTTTGCTGAGCAAATGCTCCAGGTAAATCTGTCATCCTCGCTCCGGACAGGATCTGTTGAGACCTTATGGGGGGGGGGAATCAACCGCAGGGAAAAAGGCGTGGGGAGGCGTCACACGTGGCCAAGCCAAACCAAGCGGAGGTACATCAAGTTTTTCTAGACATGCAGCAGCTTTGTGATTTCAGGAAGGAAACCTCCGTCCCTCCTCACCCCGCACACCGGTGCCCGGGAGCAGCCCGGCGAAGGGGCCCCGCGGTGCCCGGCTGATGTTTTCCAGGAGAAGTGGCTTTTGCGGTGCCGGGGCGCATCACCTGTTGGCCGTATATCCCCGGGCTGCTGAGCCAGCGATTGTCTTCTGCTGTGTGTTAAGTGATGGGAAACAGGTGCCAGCCATCCCAGACAGGTTCTCGAAATCCCCCGGCCTCTGCRCCACCGCGTCGAGCTCGGCTGCGGCTTTGCTCTTGAGCCAAACCACCACTACAAAGGATTCTTCTCCCCCCTCCATCTGCCTGGGTTTAATTCTCTCCTCGCTCATTTGAGCTGGGCAATAAAGCACGCTAGAGACGAGCCAAGAGACCCACCCCTGTATTGTATTTTGTTCTACAGAGCGGGGAGGGGGAAGGCTCCGAAGCAAGGGAAGGAGATGTCCCCCGTGGAGGGATGCGCCCCTGCCTGCTGCCTGAACAAAGCGGGTCCGTCGGCCGCGCAGGAGCCGCTGCGGCTTCATTCTGCCCATGCGATGCAACAAGCTGCTCTGGGAGGGGAGAAGAGCAAGCCCAGGCCTCGAGGAGTTGCTACCACCAGGAGGAAGGTGGCAGCACTGTACCGGCTGGTCTCCTCGCCAACGAGGAGAGGGCCCAGCACAAGGAAAAGCAGTGCACTTTCTACCACACTACTCACAATCTACACGTCCTGGCTGCCTACGAGAATCTGTCGATGTAGCTTAGTCSCGCTGCCATGCCCCGCTTAGCTTTTGCGATAAGGACTAGGCGTTATTTCTAAGTTTCCAGGTGAATWTCCAGCACGTATCAGCCACGGGACAAAGCCAGGGAAGCACATGCCCTTGCTTGACACAAGATCTTCTCCAACAGCACGTGCARATCTCAAGCTCTTGCCGCTGAGCGTGCATGTCCCTCAAATCCAGGAGCGGTCCTACAGAGCAGTTTGCTTTCCCGGTTTCCTGGCGCTGCCACGAAAGCCGAGCGCATTCACCACGATGGGACCTGGGGATCGCTGTTTTCCCACCCAAACCTTTCACCTTCCCAGTCCCTGCTCCTTCGCGCTCCAGTGGGAAAAGCTGCTTCTGTCCTTTCCCCACTTTCATCCAGGAGGAGCCGCAGCAACGCTAGCTCAGGCAGAACGTCTTTGGAAAAGCAAAGCAAGAAGCAGCCAGGATTCGGGGGCTGTCACACGGGGTGGGGTCGTGACAGGGTCCAGAGGGCTGTGTCACGGATGGAAGGCTCTGGAAGCGACCRCCGAGGCTTCGCAGCAATAAAGGACAAATTCAGCACTTTCCCTCTGCTTTAGGCGCGATGCTTCCACCCTCTGCTCCTCAGTCCCCGCTCAGCCGCGCATCAGAAGGTGCAAAGCGAGCAAGGCATCAGTCTGACCTCAGCGCTGCCTCTTCGTCCTGCCTGCTGAAAACAACCCCCCCGAGACCCTGGCCCCCCGGCTCTGCCCCTCGATCCACTTACATCCCACCCTGCCTTCGGCACTCACAAGTTTTAGGGAATGATCGGAATAAAGCAGCTTGGGGTGTGTTACACACAAATCGTTCTTTCCTCCTGCATATGTAGTATTTAAAAAAAACCCAGCACAAGCCCAGGTGGTGATTGAAAGTCTCTTAAAGCATTTGTATATCTTCATCGGAARATCCTCCACTTCTCCCCTTTTGCTGACACTGGGAAAGTTAATCCAGTGCTCGTATTTACATGGCTGCATAAAATTTTCCCTGACTGCTTCTTAAAAAAAACCTTAAAAAACAAGTGAGATATRTATATATGTATAATATTTACATAAATAAACGAAGAAGGCAAGCAGACTGCTTCCTTCCCCTTTCCAATTGCCCAACCCTTGCCTTGTTTTCTTTGTTTTTGGCAACAGCAGGTTAACATCCCGGTGAAAACTGTCATTAGTTCCCTGTCCCCATTTCTTTTTTTTCTACATCCAATGATCACTATTGCACCAGCAATCTGTTCAGGAGTCCAAGAGTTAAAGTTGCAGCACCGACTCTCCTTGCCTACTCCCTTAAGCCTCTCAATCTTCCATTAAATCCATTTCTCCATTGAGACTGGATGAGCTTTTTCCCCTTCCCCCCCTCCCCAACCCAGCAGCTGCTGAATTTTCCACCCCAGGCCGAAAGGCAAAGCCCAAAGCATTCTTGGAGGGTCACTTGGCAGAGTCCTCTCCCCGCCAGCGCTGCGAGATCCAGCCGGCACCACGCTTYCTATGCGAAGCCAAAACGTGAGCACATTCCCAACGCTTCTGCGTGCCATCCGAAAAGCAACCGCGGCCCAACCGAAAGGATCCAGTCGAAAAGGGTTAAGTGTGCAAACAGCTGTACATCGGTGGGTGGGTGTGGATACGTTAGAAGCTCACGGCGTGTCCATCCTGCTAAGAGATCTTGCAGTTGTTGCGTGAGCAGTTCTGTGGGGGGCTCTGGGGTGGACGAATTGATTTGGATCTCTTCAAGCTGTTACCTTTGCTGCTGCTCCCACCCCCGCTGCTGGCCAAGGAATACGACCGGCCATGCATCATCACCGCGTTCATCCCGTTGGCCATCGAGAAGGATTTCAGGTGACTCTTGATGGTGACAGGCAACGGCAGCTTGTCGATGAGGTGGACTGGGGTGCAGGAAACGATGGCTCGGCAGCACAGGTCCTGTAAGCTGAACACTGGTGGGAGAAGAGACCAGACAGTCAAGGGCCACGAGATTTCAAGGGCTTCCTTCTCCCCTACAACTATTCCTTATGCTGTGCAGTTCCTGCTCCTTTGGGGAGAGGCGCTAATAATGATTGCATAGGAGCCTTGAACAAGGACGAAAGCTTGTGAAACTCTAGGTAAGCTCTGCCTTAGAGGTTAGTGCTTGGCGAGACACCAGCTTTGGTGTCAACACGGGGCTTAGACACTGCCACCCCTCCTCTCTGCACAGGCAGTGCCTTGCTCACGTTCCTGCCAGACACTTGGCTTCTCAGGCCAGCGTTTGGCAGCCAGGACGTGCCCGGGGAAGGAGGCAAGAGGGTCAGCAAGCCCCGGAGCAGGACAGTCTCACTCGGGACCTGCTCRGGCAGCAGCAGCCACAGGGCCAGCTCTCTGCAGAGTGCCTGCAGCAGCAGAGATCCCACCAAGCCAGAAGGCTCTGCCCTTTCAGGCTTCCCAGCGTCCTCTTAGCTCAGTGTACATCATGTGAGCCTGCTTTGGGAAGTCTGCTGGGAGGGGATTTCCCAGCAAGCAGCCACACGAGGGCACGCTTTCACCTCCAGCCTGCCCGACAGCCACGCTGCTATTCCCAAGCAGGCAGCCAGCAGTTACAAGTGCTGCCTCTGGAAGAGGTTCAGAAGAGGTCTGCAAATGCAGCCCAGTTCCTGCTGTCCTGCTCGCCATCCCTCCACGAGCTGGAGACAGCAGCATGGCAGCCAGCTCAGGGGCAGGAGCYCTGGCAGATAATTTGGTGACTGGGGCTGGCAAAAGAGGATTTTCCCTCCCTCATGAGCAGGAGCTGAAGGTCCATATGAAGGCAGGTCACCCCCGGAGTGCAGATCTCCTGCTGCTCAGACGGCCAGTGGGGCACACTGCTACCTCCAGCCCGGAACGTGGGACTTAAAGACTATTYTGCTTCAAACGCAACAGGCTGAGATGGAATGCGGACTCTGCTCGCAGTTTGCCACGCTGCAGCACTTGTGCCTGGATATACGGAATACCCCAGCCCACTGCTCCGTGCCGACAGCAAGGATGTGATTTAGTTCCTTTCAGCTCCTTGGGCTCATTCTGCCCCCACATCTCTCCAAAACAGGAGACACAGGCTCAGGCAAGGGTAAGGACAGAGGTGGTTACGCTTCGATTCATCCCACACAGCCGTTTGATTGAAGTACTTTCAAGTTGTGAGCTTAATTGCCCTCAGCCTCATCCAGAATAAGTGGAGGGGTGTAGGATGCCCCGGAGCAATTCAGATCCTAGACATGCTGAACTGCTTCTGGAGCTGCCCATCCCTCACCGCTGCCTGCCGGGCTCCTGCGCTAGCGCAGGCAGCTTGCTGTGGCCCAGCTTCAGCTTGTCTGACCCGAGGCATTTCTCCGTGTCAGGTGCTTTCAGATCCCACAGTTACTAATAAGTACACCTCCCACCTAGGCAGTCAGTCTTATCCCTCCATTTCAGCCCAGCCAGCTCTCACGCCTTCCCCACGCCGAGCACCCTCCTCACCACTGACCTCTGTTGGGTCTCCAGATCTTCTCCATGCCGTGCCGCATGAGGACGATACGGGACAACTCCGTGAAGGACTCTATGACGTTGAAGTTGCACAGGGGGCTGACCTCGAAAAACGTCATGCAGTTCTTCTCCGCGTAAGCCCGGGCCTGCTCCGTTGGCACCTGCCGCTTGAAGGCGAGGTGAAGCCTGTTTCCCACCAGGATCCGAGGGACACCTGGGGCGTGCTTAAAAAAGGAAAAAAGTGGAGAAAWCATGGCTTGTCCTTAGTAAGGGCAGCCTACAATGAGTATTCTGCTTAGCTGCAATAGCAGTGAAGGGYAAAGAAACAGAAACTGCTCTGTGACGGAGAGGGACTGCCAAAATCAGTACTACATGGTGAGGGAGACTAATTTATCCCCTCTACAGTCCATTTTAGAGGGAACCTTCCTATCTTGTTTGGCCATTCCCAAGCCCTTTCCTACTACTCCGGATTTATACAGAAGTGTAGGGCAGACACTTATCCCCTTCCTTTGGTTATTAGCGGACTGCCATCGTTTCCTCTCCACAGCAGAGCCATTCTTGTCCCCGTATCAGAGGTGGCACCTCCACAGATTTTTGCTATAGACCACTGCACGTGTTCTTCCATTCAACTYACCTCATCTATTTCCTTTATCCATCGGTCTATCCCATCAAAGGACCAGCGATTAGTGATGTCGTACACCAAGAGAATTCCCTGGTGGAAGAAAATCAGGAGCAGTCAGGAAGTTTCRTAGTAGGCAAACTGAAAGGGAGACACACCTGAAAGGCCACCTCCATACGCAGAAACCAAAAGGCTAAGGGACAGAACAYTGCTCCAGCTGCGTTATGTGTGTGCTTCCTAGGGCAAAAACTGAGACAACGGGTCTGTACTAATTCAATCCCAGACTATTAGGGAAGGTTTTACTCCTGTTTTGGCTTGAAGATCCCCCAAATCATTTCCAAAGCAGCAGTTTCTACAAAGGAGGAGGAACTGCCTCGGCGACTGTGTACCTGGAGAAGCAAGGCTGTGCAAAACACACCCTCCTCCTGTCACAAATCCGATGATACAAACTCTGAAGCAAAAAGAGTCTTTTTCTTTTCCCCTTATGCAGAACAGCTGCATTCAGGGGTAGGATGGTAGCAGAACATGACGAAGTTAGTAAAGCACACCCATCTTCAGCATGTTTTCCCTCTCCAGAACCTGTCTCACTCTGCTGGCAGGGAAAAAGTTGAGTGATGACAATAAGCAACACCGCATCTCTGGAGGACAGATCTCATGAYCAGGATCCATGCCAGGCTTTGCTGAAGGCAGCCGGTGTTGCTAATTGTCACTGCCACACCAGCGGCAGAGAACAACCACAGTACAGCAGTGCTGGCAAACCCCAGAGGGTCAGACCAAAGGTCCCGCTGAAGGACCTTTCCCCCTGCCCTTTCTTCTGGAACGAGAGGTACCTACTGCATCCTCAGGCCCACATCCATCTTCCCTAAACACCACCCACATCCATGACTCACTTCCCAGCCACCTCTCGAGGTGCAGCACAACGATGCCGGTGGCCAGGACAGGCACAACTCCAGGCAGGGAAGTTTGTGCCTGCAGCCATGATGACAAGGAGCAGCACCTCGGAGGGTCTCCACCCTCGCCCCGARCCCAGCTAGCAGGACTCAGGACCACGACCAGACTGCTAGCCACCACTCAGGTCCACAGCAACTCTTAACAAGTGAGCTTTTCTTGAATCAAAGTATTTCTGAGGACAGACACGAGGAAAGTAGGCTATGCATGGCCCTGCAGGCACACAAGTCAACGCATCCGGAGATGCCTCTCAGTACCGGTCGGGCACACACAGCATTTAAAGAATTGTCTTAAGCAGCAGCCTTTCTGCAACTCTCCCGTTATTTTTCTGACTTCTTGTCACTCTCTTCTTTGCAATCAAGGACATTTCAAGTGACAACAAGCACTTCAAGGTTACTTCGCAGAATCGCAATTGAAGATGCCCTGAAACGGGAACTACGGAGGAACAGATGATCTCGCACCGCAAGAGGAGGCAGCCCAGCTGGGAACGCAGCGCCGGATGAAAGGTAACCCAGCAGCAACAGGACTAAGCTMCGGGCAAAACAAACCAGCCCGAGCTGACTCCAGGATAACAGATCATTTAGCAGCAAGCTTGGCAGAACCAGTCTTCTCTGAATCAGGGGTATCCTCCAGGAACAGCCGCCCCTACGGCAAGTCCCCAGYGCAAGCAAAAGAGATCTTAAGTTGGCAAAGGAAAATCTCAGCTGGCAGCCTAGTCCTCCCTAGGAGATGCCTAGATACAGCGCAGCGAAGGAGGGAGCTGACAAACTGCCTAGCATCTGTCCTGGTACAAGTCAGAGACTATCAAGCACCCTCACGTACCAGTGGAGTCGCTCCTTTATTCATTGAAATGGAAAACCCACTACATAGATGGGAAACACAAACTACACAGTCCTCCTGAAACACAGCTTTACAATATTTGCTGCTGCCAAAGCCTGTGATGACTGGGGGAAGCCTGTACAGAAGCCATGTATGTGATATACCTCAAGTTTATGAAAAAATAATCATCAGCATGAGATCTGGAGCACGCGGGAATGAAACGCCAGGGCATCTGAGCCACAAAGGCACTTGAATCCTCATAATAAAGTCACGTCTTGAGCTGGCACTTGAAGTGTTCCCCCCACTTGGAAAAGCAGCCTTCCTCCAAGTATASTGGGTGTGCCTCGACGTTGTTTGCCTTTCTCTCAAAGCTCTCTCAGAATAAGCAGCTCTCACAAAGCCTGCCCAATTTTATCATTTTTAAAAATCTTGGTCAGAACAATTCCGATTCTTGAGCTTTACTCCTAACCTCATCRGACAGCACCTCCATCCCAGGCAGTCGCTCTCCAGGCGAAGCTTGCTCGCTGGCCCTCCAACACCTATGCCTCTGCGTTYGTACCATTTGCAGAAAGGCTCAAACAAACAACAACAACAACAACAAAAAGTGGAGACGGTACAAAAGGCAAGTAATTCATGGTGGGTCGGTTTCCATGTTTGATAGCCCAACGTGAAGAGCGAGCCCTTCAAAGTTTGGGTTTGAGGTTGTTCTGAGGGACCCGACGATGAGTTTTCATAATTGCAGAAGCACGTGTGGGGTGGGGGGAGCAGATGCATCTGCAGTTTTCTCCAAGGAAAGTCTAGGGCTCATGTCTCGAGTCCCTAGTTTTTTGCAGTGTCATTTCTAGAACAGTCAAAAAACTTCATACTCAAAAAGAACTGGGGTTGTTTTTGAGGAGAGAATCAGTTTCCCCTAGGTTTAGATAGGAAAAAATAAGAAGGAAGTAATAATTTTCCATAATTAAAAAACCCACAAAACCAAAGATACTGCTTTTCAAGAACCCAAATCAAGAAATACCAGGATACATCAGATTTTAAGTGCCTTTAAAAAAAAAAAAGACTCTCAGCTTTCTTTTCATTTTGTTATATTTGTTTTGACTTCGAGCTTCCAAGACTGCACATGTGAATGAATGAGAGTCAGGAAATAACAAAGCAAAAAAGCTGGATGACCCCCTTCCAAGACAAACTGCCAGCAAGTTAAATAAAGTCTACTTATTTTATTTCAGGATTGACAAGTTCCTTTAGCCAAGAGAAACAGACCCAAGACCTAGTTTGTGAAGACTGCTTCTGTCAGAAATATGCTCTAGGAGGAGAGGGTTTTTAAGCTTGCTGGCAGCTGCAGCCTGGATCTTCTTTGAATAGGAATAAGGATAAAACACCAGCAAAAACGCAGCCCCAAGTTCTCAGGAGCAGGGTGGAAGGTCAAGACCACGATATCTAAATGYAAGAGACAACACACTGTCTGCCAGCTTACCCTCCGGGTCATAACGCAGCTCCATGCACGCACATTTAGAGTTAAGATTGTCAAGTAAAGCTTCCCAAAGGTCAGAAGACACCAAGGCCAAGTTGTCTAATGCCTTGCTTCTGTCCCCCTCCTCCCCAGCATGGGCACTAAGGCCAGCTTTACTGCAACTCAGCAGAAGATGGAGGAAGCAGTCTTAAAAGCCTCTAGCCAGCTCATGGTGCTGCCAGATATCCTCGTACTTCTTCCAAGTAGTGCTGGCATGCTCCAGACACCACGTTTCTAGAGCACACATCCCAAATACACTTTGTCATTAGCATTTTCTCCCCTAGAGAGAACAGTACACAGACATGCACGCAGACAGGGAGCTGGCTCCATTTCTGCAGACAGTTCCAAGTAAGATCTGTTSTTTCTTTATTTTTTAAAAAAAAGTCTCCTTTGGAATAATGTGCACAGAATTTTAATTCACTCAACTAGACAAATGAACAGCTTCCCATTTGCAGCCTAAATTGTTCTCTAAGTACCTAGATGGTTGTCAACACCATGCTATCTCTATACCTCTCAATTTTTAGTTTCACAAAGCACCTTTGCAAGTGTAACGTACCCACAGCACGAAGTGAAAAGCTGCACTCTCAGGTTCTCAGATCAAGGGTATTCTGGAGCCCTCACCAACCCTCCAACAGTCTGTCTTCTTTTTCTCCTCAACCTGCCTACAGGCTTCTGTGTGAGGTGGAAGACGACTGTACTCATYGCCAGACCTGTCTCGGGTCTTTTCACAATTGATTTTCAAAGTTCATTTCCATTATGTTTTTGTTCCACGCTACTGGGATTGGCACAACCCTAAGCACACCAGCAACAGAAATTTCCATGAGTACGTCACGTAGTGAACAAGAAACACAGAGAGATCATCTGTTATTGTATCCAGCAGCACATGTGGACACTTACTCTGCCAAAACTCAAACTTGTTTTCAGCGGGAGCTTACATAAAGATCTGTCCAGACAACCAAGGGGAAAATAAAAAAAAAGTATCATGCCTGTCTGCTTGCTGCAGGTTTAGACCAGGCTTATAAGCAATAAGCTTTTAAAGGTGAGAGAGAAGCAGCATGCTCACCCATCAGTGCAAAGCAGACTTCTCCAAAAAGGCTTCTCAGATGCTTTAGGAGCTGGATCTCCAGCCACTTGCACAAGCACACAAGAACAGGTCCGGGGGAAGCAAGCGCTCGCACGACTGCCAAGGACTTCAGCTCAGTGCAGGCAGGTGACAGGGCGGCCAGGAAAGCGTCACTCACTGGTATTCTCCACCGATGGAAAAAAGCTGTTGCTGAAGAAGCCTAGAAGACCCCCCCAGACTGGATTTCTCTGACCCACAGGACGAAGTAAACCATAAACAAAGATCCAGCGCCGACGGCAGCCAGAACACTTTGTCTCTCCTGCCTGCTCTTTCGGACCAACGTTTGGTCAYGGCTTTCCAGCTGGCACCTCGGACCTTGGCCCGTGGGCAATTACACCCCGCTGCCAAACCATTTCCCAACAGCATAACACATTGTGGGGGTTTATTTATCACTGAGCTTTTAATAAACATTTTGGCAGGCAGGGCGGACTCCTCCAGCAGCTGGACAATGCCATCAAAATGACCTGAGGCAGGTAAGGTATTTGCAGCAACCAAGAAAGCCATAAGGTAGAGCAGAGCCTACATCTCAGAGTCTGCTGAGCTGCCAAAAAAGMCACCACCTTCCTGCATACTAAGAAGCCCCGAACAGGATAAACAGCAGCTACTCAAATCACCTGCCTAAGCAGAACTCAACAATATTCATTACTCTGGTAGGGCTGCAGCTTTGCTGTAAGATGGGAGCATTTTTGAATGTTGATTATGGCTTCCTGTAGATGGGCTGAAATTATTCATGAAGGACCTTCTGTATCACACTGTCTGGGAAGAGTTGGCAAGCCACATTTCCAGAAACTGTTTAAATCACTGGAACATGAAGACATCAGGAATGATACTAGCACTGCTTCTTCCTTGCTACATCAGAAAGCGTCAYCACAACGCTCTTTCTCCCCTCTGTGATGACTCTTGGAATAGCTTGCATTTGCTCACAGCAGCCAGAAGAGCCACAGCTGCTCACAACACGAGAGCAGTGTGCCAGCTCTGCTGTCGGTATGATCGAAACCTTAAAGCCAAGCAGAAAAAGTCAAAGAGCAGAAGTCCAAGAGCAAAATGAAAGATTTCTGAAGCACCTTTAAGCATCACTAAACGCCTTTCACCATACGCTATGCTGCGACAATTAATATAAGAATAATTCTGCAACACGGCAAGCTCCAGACTCCCCGAGTTTGTTCCSCAGGTCACAACACTATTGGGTTTCCATCTCTACCCTCCCCTGACCCTGCAGTCACCATGATGTGGCCTGCACAGTCTCGCTGCCCCACCAGTGCCTAGAGGCCAGTGCTCTGCTATCCCAGACGTGATTGCTCCTCTTTTGCCCCAAAGTGAGACCCTGAAGGGATGCGGTCAGGACCTGCAGGCCCAACAGACCCTAAGAGGGAAGGGACGATGAAAGCAGCTGTGATGGGAGAAGGGAAACTCAAACCTCAGGGAAGCAAGAAGAGACAAGGAGGGGGGGTCCCTGGCACACCAGTATGCCACAAGCCTCCACCGCGAGCCAAGGAGCTCCTTGCATCCCTAATGAGATCAGATCAGCTAGGCAGGGCAGGGAGGGAAAGCAAGACAGATCTGTGATCCCCGCAGCAAATCCTGAGGCAAACGTGGCTGGTCTGCCTTGGCTGAAAGAAGGGACTGGTCCTCATTTGAAGCCAACTCATTAGGGACAGTGAAGCTATTTTACTTTAGATGTTTTCAAGAGGTAGAAGTTCCTGCTGAACATGAAAGCCACATGGCTACGTACCCAGGGAAGTGCTGTGGAGTCTGAACTGGGGAAGGCATCGAGGTGCTCAAGAAGARTCCTTTCACTGGGGAGGGACTAGCCTGCAGTCCAGACTGAGCAAAGCATGAGGCTGTGCTGTGCTGTGGGGGAAAGGAAAACTCCCAAGAAGGTCTGCTCCCTATTTGGAGACTGTTTTTCCACTTTGCAACCTCTCCAGGGTTTACTTCAGAAGATTCAATTCTTATCACTAYACTTGAGAAACCATAAGGTGTGTGTGGGAAAGTCAGGTGTGCGTCCCTTACTTGAAGGCACTTTTCATACCAAGTATTCTCTTAAGCACTGGCTATTCAGATAGACTCACCCTGTTCCCAGTCACCCCTGTAAGGGCTGCCAGGCTGGGGAGGCCAGCCTCCTGCTCTCACAGCTAACCTGTCAAAGTCCTCTTCGGAAACTCATTCTTCAAGCTCCCCTTGTGCTCCTTACGGGAARCTCAGTTCAGAGTCTCCGTCCTCTACCCAGTGAGAACCTTCTGCTCATTTTCAGTGTGAAGGTGCTCATGGCTAGTTTATAMCAAGCCATTTTTGTACAAATATCACCCTGCACTTTAAACAGAGSTTTCCCCACTCTGGCATCTCTCTTCTCTGCTGTATTTATTCTTCCTGAGCTTTTGTTAGGTTAAAAAAAGCTGTTTCTCTTGCCTCCAACTGGAATTGCATCAGGMTTCCTACAGCAGAAGTCTTGAAGTCTGATGATACCAAGACAGCAGAGAGGAAAGCAGACATCTGAAGAGCATTAAATACATCTTGAGGAAATAAGAGAACTTGGGAGCATTTTATCTSTTTTCCCCTGAGATCGCACTGGGTTGTCTTTATGCTAAGGCTATGCCAGAAGTTAGCTTCTGCATACTGAAAATAACTGGAGGTGTTGAAGTCCATGCTTGCAGTCACACAGGCATTTGTTATTCAAAACAGTCCTCTTGCTTTGATTAACCATTAAGAGTTTAAATTAAGATACTTGCCTCCTCCATTGAAATAGTTATTTAAGAGAGTTATTATTAGTTTAAGAGAATAGTTATTTAAGTGAGTTATTTAAGAGAGACAGTATCTGTGTTCCTGCTAATACAGGAATGTTGCTGTATCACCACATGGGAGCCTGATGCTGAAACCAATCTAAGTTTTACTCCAGGCCACCTGGAGAAGACTGTACAAGGACTCTAGCTACCAGCCTTCAAGAGGCACCYGCTTTTCACTGTGCTCATCTCAAGAACACTTTCAAAGGGCAGTGGAGATATTTCACCTGGGAACTACCCCTCCTCCTACTGGGCAGGCTTGCTGTTTAGGACTGTTTTGTTGTTTTTAAGGGTAAAGGTTGACTATTTTGGCAGATCAGGACTGAGGCATCACAACAGTACTTTGGAAAAGGGATTTGTTGCACAAGCAGAATGCAGGCTTTGAGGTAAAGGCATAAGCCACACTGYCCTGCGTAAGCAAGCCCCATACTCCAGCATTCAGCAATAAAGCATTCACATTAAAGGTCCCTCTGCCTGGCTGGTGAGGTTTATTGCTAACATCTCTCAGACAGACTCCTTGGGAGGGGTAAGCAGATAAGATGGATGAGGCAAGTCTTGTGGATGTTCAGATGAGAGTTCCTAAAGCAATACCGATAAATACWGCAGAAGGGCAAGATGTTGCCTCCAAAGCAAAGAAGGTCAAGAACTTCATTTTGAGAAAGGAAAAGAAAAGCGATCTTCAGTTTCAAACTTAAGGTCAGCCAGATACATGACACCTTATGGCATCCAGTGTCAAACGTAGCATCTAGGGAGAACAGGCTGCAGGAACCCGAAGGATGCGCTGGGCAAGTGCCTTACGGCTCCACTGCAGTTTCTAAGCAGATGTGTACCTGCCTCTCCATCCAGTTCAAGCATTCTCATCTCTACTTATTTCACCTTTCCTGTCTGCCCCAGTTCGCTGTATGGCGACAGCGGCTACGAGTTCTGGCGTGTGGGTGCAGGCTCTGCGGGGCACAGCCCTGTGCAGACGCAGCACTCGCTCCGAGGAGCTCACAGTCTACACGAAGGGGAGAAAGTCTTCTGCACAGCAGTCTGGAAAAGCAGGTCATGCTGCAGACAGGGGTAAAAGTTCTCAGGTGATATTTCTGGACACATTAGTTGGGAAGCCTGCCGCTTTCTATTCCCAGTTTGATTTGGGCATCTGACACAGCGCATCTCAGAAAAAGACTGACCAAAGCTATGTGGTCATCAGAAAACCACACCGACCGATTCTGTTTATAACTGGTAAGGGAAGTGACATGGTCTCAAGCCCACAGGTTATATTAGGATTAGAGCTCTAGATTTTTCTGAAATGTAGTAAGGGCAGAGGGAAACTTAGAGATAAACTCACACATTGGACCGAGCACGCGAACGGGAGATCCCGTACTCTTCCACTGCAGAAGGTACGCTCCAACACTCCTTGCCTTGCACTTCTGCAAGCACCGGGAAATTGGCCTCTGCTTCAAAGGAGCTGCCTCAAAGCCATCCACAACGGCAGAGATGTGCACAAACAAGAATAAACAAGACACTGGAGGAGGTATCAACAGCACATCCCAGGCAAAGTGCTCTCATGTCTACAGCAGAAGTGAATTTGCAGGAAGTCTTAGAGAAAGGATATGATGGATTTTGCCAGTTAGCAAAGCAAAGGTCTACAGCTACAAGGAGCAAAAGCCAAGAGCAATAGTGGCAAGAGCTTGAATAAAAGTGGCAAAGTTTCCCAAAGGCTGGGAAGCTGCCAGGATACTGGCACAGTCAGGAGGTTGATACATAGCTTCCGACTCTTAGTGTCTAACAGAGGAGGAATTTTCTCCAAAGTTTTCCAATTTGGAAACAAAAGGGAAAACACAGTAGTTCATTTAACTCAGGAAGACTATCCTGGAGGGACCCTGTCACATTACTAAAAGGATGACAATAAAACTGTAAGAAAGCACTGTTAACTAATAGCAATTTTTCAGAGGACCACAAGATTTTTCTGCTGTTCAGAATCTAGATGCTATTCTGGAGCAGGGCCCAAAGGAGAAACCTGAAAAGTAACGCTCTGTCGCATGTTTTAAGGAACGTACTTTACGATCCAATTGAGCTGCTCTAGTTTCAAGCCTGCATCAAACATGCAAGTAGGAGCCACCCTATTTTTGGAACTGACTTGAAGGCAACACAGACTGGAAGAACTCCATTGGGAAAGCCAGTGTCATATTTAAACAAATTTGACAAACCTCAGGAAGTATGAGCTCTTACATTAAAACTAAGGCAGATCTAGAGCTAGAATTGCCTTGTCCTCTATAACCCCATCTTCTCAGTCCTTCTCTAGAAACTAATACTGAATATAGTCTGTAACAGACCTTTTCTGTAGCAGTCTAGGAAAGTCCGTCATTTGCTCCCCTCCCTCCCACCATTTCATAAAAACAGAATACCAGGCAGCAAGACGACATGCAGTGCCTCTTGGCATTTACATAGATCCCATCCTTTCGATGCTTGACGTGTTCCTCTTCAGAGCTCTTTACTACGGCATGAAAGGTTTTTACAGCCTGAAGGAAAAGCACGTGTGCCCCATCTAAGCACTGAGAGCAGCACTTACCTGGGCTCCTCTAGAGTAGGATCTGAAAATGGTGCAAAATCTTCCTTGCCCTGATGTGTCCCTGCAACAAAGAAAAGTTACAGCAGTGAAATTTGGAGAATCGAATGCCACACTGCGCATCTCCTACTGGACCTAAAAAAAAATTAATAAATAAATCAGTGTTGATCTTGTCAGATCGTTAGAACATGGATGGTACCCAAACTGCTCTGCACRGTGTTTTTTGGGAAGGATCGGTGGGTGCATCACCACCTTTGGTTACAGTCAGACACACTCCAGAGGTCCTCGCTGTCATYGTGCTTCCCATGGAGAAGGTACAAACCACAGCCACCCAGCTTCAGCACTACCTTATGATGCACAAGGATGTAAGTCATTTTACTCCCTTGGGCAAAGGATTTTCTCTCTAGTTCCCTACAGTCCACAGGAGTTCAAAGTCAGAGTGAGACTGCAGACCTCTCCTAGTCATGGAGAACAGCTGACCTATCCTAAAATGAACATAACTGCTCATGATAGAAATTGTCTTGCACTGTCTAGTTTCACTTAGCTTTCCAAACATGTTTCAACCAAAAATGAAAGGAAGTATCTTTATACCTGGATCTCTGACAGACCTGGTTGATCATACCCTACCGAGAGCTCAGGAACAGGACTAGGGAACGGCATTTCTAGCCCACTGTGACAATAAGGGGCTATTCAGCCACTATCACTTGTCCCGACTGCAACTCTTGACATGGTGTAAGTAAGTTTGACTACATTACCAGCACCTCTCGGTGCCTTGCGGGAACATCTGGGACAGTAAGGCAGAGCCCAGCACACTGATTTAACCAGTATATACTGAAATGCGTCAGGGTAATCAAAGACACATTATRACGTTTGCTGTATCTGTTCACCGGGCCAGGATAAAAGACGCATTAATGACCACTGAGAAGCCTGATGAATCCCTCAGCCCCAGATTTGCACCAGCTGTATGAAAAAGGCAGTGACCTCAAGTTCAGGACAGTCATTCTTTCAGATCTAAAGCTTTCAAGGATCATATTATTGGTCATGGATGTCAATCTAACAGTCTGTGCTTAAATCTCCCTCTCCCCCGACAATCAAATATTGGGTTGTATGAGGAAAGTAATGGTAAAAGATTACATTAAGGCATCATAAACCAATGCCACCAGCTTTCCAGGTTCTGGGCTGGTTCTCCAGCTCAAGAATTACAGTATAAAAAGAGGAAGGTTTCAAGAGGGAACCAATAAGTAACCACACACTTGGGGCTGAAATGTTAAACCAGACATCTTACAAGAGAGACAAAAGAATACAGGCAGCACGTATAAACATGCAAGCTAGAAGAGATAAATTAGCTGCTTCTGTTCTTTTGTAAGAAAAATGAGGACATTCAGCTTCAGAGAGCAGGGGTATAATTAAACCATGAAACTACACACTGCTGGAGTCAGTCACTGAGGTTGAGAACATGGCGTTCATTCCTATTTAACAATTCACACAGATTACTAATATTCCTGTTACTTGATATAAGTGTTGGTAAAGGGGCTATTTAGCTTCATCTTTTAGGGCCTGTGTCATTCCCTACTAGATCYGGGTGGAATCCAGAACAGGGGCAGGCTACCTATCCTTCCCCTCATCTAGAGAATTGCTGTGGCAGCTTCTCRGCAGGTTAAACGTCAGACAAAGCTCGGCCAGAAGGACTCCAGGTCTCCCTCCAGTGCTGACAGATAAGGCAGGGGTCACCCCTCCCATGCAGCGTTCTGCTATCTCCATCCCAGTGTCAGGTCACTCCAGTAAGTCCTGCTCTCCAGGGGTTTACCATACTCTGACACTAACTATGATGTCTATTCACTGCTCTTCTTTTAATTTTCTACTCCAGTCATTGAGAAATATCCAGCTTCTGTAGGGACTAAGAGCTTCAACCCATTTTTTTCTTCTACTTTCCTATTCTCTCAGCTGTATTTCTCATCCTAGGATTTCAGGAACATCCAGTATTACTTCCAAAATAACATTTTTCCCCTCAGTGACTGAGAGCTGTATGGGAACACAGTCAGGTATGACGGAGAAAGACTGAAACCGGACTATTCCAGCAAGGAACAGTATGCTGTTTGTGCTATCCGATTAACAGAAAGGGGTCTGGTTTGCTAGAATAACTCATTGGTAAGAACACCTAGCAAGCCTCACCGCACGCCTGGGGATGCGCTGCACTCTCCGCAGCTCAGCAGAGCATCCCACGAGCAGCACCACCGCCCCTGTCACCGGTCCTGCGCTCGCAGCCAAAGCGGCTCAGAAAGACTCACCAGAGTTCCAGCTTGACCCTTCTGCCATCCAACAAGATAGTAGTGGTCTTGTAGTCAATTCCTGAAAGGAAACCAATAAAAAGCTGAGCAAACACCGAGCAGGTCTTCAGAGACGGACAAGAAATCTGCTCTGCCCACCCAGATCTATCACTTCACGTTTACAGAAAGTGATGTTTTCTCCCCCTTGCTGTATTGTGTGTTCGGGGAGGGCTACAGAGACTTGATAGAGAGAAACCTCTGCTTCAAGGTAAAGCCTACTCTTGTGGAGCTCTCTCCCTCCACCCTAAAAATATAGTTAACCCCTAGATTGCTTCTTACTTCTCCAATTTGTTAGGACTCAAGCTGTAGGAGATTTAGCGGTCTGCAGCATTATCCCAAGTGACAGCATTAAGTTACAGACTTTTGAGGGGTGAGCCAGAAAGGCAAACAATTTAGAAGCATCTCCGCTAAAGTCAGCCTGCAGACCCACCATCTCCCAAACATCATTGCCCAAAACATTCAAAGGACATTTTGGGAGACGGCTGATACTGAAAGCCTGTCCAGAGACTGCTGTTTCTTCTTTTGAGCAGCTCTCAGGTGTGTACCATGCAGGGTCAGACAAGGCAGAAAGCACTCCCCCTTTACCAACAGCTGAGAGCAGCACAGACAATTGCTTTTCACAGAGCCACGGCACCAGAGCGGCAGAAGACCCTCAAAACCACAGCACCAGGCTGTGCTGACAAGCGACCGGTTCGCACGAGGAGTGCCCTGCATCTTCAGATACACAAAGAGTTTGTTAAAAACTGGGAGCCTGTCTCTCACATTCAGGCAGAGAAGTAGTTTAAAAAAGGGGCAACTCCACTTGCAAGCAACACGTCCCAACCGAGCAGAACATGCTGCTCCCCGTGGCCCCAGGCACAGGAGGGAAGAGGCACGACCGCACCTCCCACCTCCTTCCCCAAAGCCTGGGCTCGGGAACAGCCAAGGGGCACCAGGTGCCCAGGAAAAGCAGCTTCTCCGCAAACTCCAGTTAATAAGCTTCAAGTGTATTGAAGTTGCTTAAACAAAACACCGTGCCCTATTATTGCACACCCACTAAAGCATAAACTAATTCACAATCGTCTTTAATAAAGCAGAGTCGCTTCACTCTGATTAGATCAATTTTATTTTTTCCTCTCACCAATAGATATCAAACTTTGAATCCATATTAAAAACCCACCATTGTGTTACGACCTGTATTTCCCTTTTCCTGCAAGGAGAATACTGCCCCGATAACCAAAGACACAAGTTTGTCAATAAAGCAAACGGATTTTTCTGAGTCATCAACAGGAGCTCCCTCTTAGTGAAAAACAAATTAGATCTCAGCCTTCACAGGGTGCTATAAAAAGCAATAAAGATAATTATCTTAAATTCCAATTATTTCCAGTGCTTTATCACAGAAAATAGTTTACATTTTATCTTCCTGCAGAGACAAGTGAATGATCTGTATTTATTTTCAGGCGGATATAAATCTCCCTCGTCGGGCAACAGTGGGAACAAGCCCGCTCCACAACCAGAAGGAAGCATCCAGACATCTCCCCCCCAGTTCCTGAACCAGGATCATCCCCTGGCACAGGCTGATGGGCCATTAGGGGAGGGTCTAATTAAGCCCACTGCCCTGTTTCAGAGACTCGACTCCACGCAGAACTGCCCCATTTCTCATTAGGCACAAGAGCTCCCTGCAAGCAGTAAGTCCTCAGCATCCTCTGTGCCAGCAGCCCAGGCGCACGGACAGAGCAGTTGCATGGAAGCACCAAGRAGGGGGAATAACGACACCATTTTCGGGGCACAGAGGCCATGCGCTTCCAAAAATGCCACCATTGGGTGAAAGAAATCGCTCGACAATCAGCTCTTAGAAGTGAGAGAGGTTCAGCTGGACTGGAAAGAGAAGAAAACTCATTAATGGACATGTCAAACACACAAACCCAGAAATGCCCTCGTTCGGCTCCATGCTCGGGAACTGCCCACGCTACACCCCCAACACAGGGAACGTGTGTTCCCTGTCACAAATAYACATGACTCAGTCACCAGAGCAATGCTTTAAATACCCATTCCCTCTATGCCCATCTGAAACTACACCATATACTTTAAATCAGAGTGATGCTGGCCAATAGGGCCAGAAAGCAGCACTGGAAAACTTCCCGAGCTCCTGCTGCAACTGCTCCTCGCTCCAAAGATGCTCAGGGAAAATAAAGAGGCAAAGTAGAAGTCCTTTCATGTCCTTCACAGCGATGGCTATGCTCAGAAGAGAAGGTATGAGAGATGGAGGGAGGAAGCACAAGGTGCATGGCYGTACTTGCCCCTGCAGATATCCTTTCCCAGGGGACAGGCAGGGATGGCAGCCCATCGCTTCTGTGGGAAATTAACAGAGCTCACCACGATGGAGCGGTTCTGGCAGACTCTCCAGGCACCCGCTGCCCACCACACTTGATGTCAAACRCCAAATGCAAAATCACAGAGAAAAGAAAGTACCAAATCTCTCTCTTCACCTTTCCAGACAGCTGCCAGTCAACTGGTTTCGCTGCCTGGCCTCAGGGCAGTCCGTGTCTTTGTGCAGAACTTCTCTCCTTGGCATCAGAGTGCTGGAGGTGAAGGGTAAAGGCCTTTCTGGGGACTACACACCTGCGGTACTGCATCAAACCGGCCTGAGGAATTCRCATACACTCGAGTGAAAAGCAAAGCTGTTTTGACTTTTTATTCTAGGCTACAGTCAGCATTTAAGCAGTATCTGGTAATATGGGTTGGAGGAAAGTGATGCACTTTTTAACTTGCATACACCCAAATTAGGACTAGGGGCTAAATTTGAGCAAAAACTCTACCTACAAGCTCACTGATAAGGACAAAAACTGYGCAACTGCAACATTTTGGAGAAAATTTCAGCTTCCCTCTTCCGTACACACTCAGTGCATCAGGACAGCTCAGACGGACTCCCTTTAAAGCTTGCACGCGACATCTTTTTTTTTTGTGTGTCTGTCTTTTTTAGCTGGTTAGTACTCGGAGCAGGGTGCGGCTCACAAGCGTAGCTCTCCYGTAGCTGTGCAGGACGGCCATGGCTCGCTGGCGCTAAAAAGCTAGCATCAATCACAGATGTCCTTAAAATCGCAAGACTCGCCACAGCAGCTAGCACCGGTACTGGCCACCTCACAGCTGGTACCTTCCTATTTTAGTCCCAGTGAAAGAGAGCAGTTTCCCGAGCTGTAGCCCAATACATACTCCCCCCATTTACAGCTGACAAGGAAGTCGAGCAGCCCAGCTCGCTTTCCTAGGCCCAGCCTACAGCTCAAGCTCAGCCTTGGCTTCCCCCTTGTCCCAGGGACCTGGGGACAGAGGGCCACAGCCCCGCCAGCCGCAGCAGCCACTAGATGCCACCACTGCCCAGAGACTGCTGGCAGCGCGACAGCCGCGCGTGCCTGGCCGTGCCGCGCCAGGGCTGCTCCTCTGCCTCTTCATTTCAGGCAGCTCAGATGCCAATAAGTTAAGGGAGGTTTTTAAAATGTAATTTCTGTAGTTGACAGGGTTTCCCCCACCTGAGCATCAAATCACCTCTGCTCGCAGCCAAGTACAGCTCATCTCGAGACTGACATTTGTTCTCCACCAGAACGTGCTTTGATCCCCSGGCAGGGATGCGCTGCTACAAACCCCACGCGATGCTCCTGCGGCACACGCAGCATCAGCAAACCAGCCAACTCGCCGCCAGCAGCTGCCTCCGCAACGCTGCCGGGCCCTCGGGGCACGCAGCACTGGGGGAAAAGAAAACAGTCTCGTTTAAAGTTTATTTTATATCAACTGATCTCTTTCTTGACCAATATCTAGCATGATGCAACAAAATGAATGAGGCTCGGAAAACAAGTCTGGGCTGTTCTCTCTGATTTAGCATTCAGGCCGACTCCTCTGCTATTTTTCCAGTCTTGCTTTAGACTCCTATTTACGCTGACGCCATCTCAGCCCCGCTTCTCGAGCGGCGAGCCGACCTGGCACAGGGCGCCCTGCAAAGCGACCTGCTGTCACCAAGCCTGATGTCAGACACCCGATTCCCTGCTGCAGAGCCGGGTTTCACGCTCCCGGGCAAGACTCCAGGGAATTCCAAACCTTTATTTCTTTTGCCAGTTGGTATAAGGAARACCTAAGCAAGCAAGCCATTTTCCCATGGGAACAGGCAGGATGCGTTATAGGAAACTCTGACCTCTTCCAAATTACTCATGCAGAGCACAGCGCACTTTGCATCAATACAACCTGAAAAAAACCCACACCCAGTCTTAGCTTAGTTAAAACTTAAGACTTTCACCTGAAAGATGACACCTGATGTGACCAGGAAAAGTAAAACCCCTCCAAGAGAAATGACAATTTTCTTCCGGCACTTGATACTACTTTATCTCAGGCTGTCAGTCCCCCTCTGCCAAGCCCCGGCGCTGCACCTGCACGAGGAGCAGCACACTGAAAACACAAGGGAGGAGGCAGCAGGCAAGCAGATACATGGAACTGGAAGTCGCACTGGAAAAGGTAGAAAGACAAGGGAGGTATGTATTTCATGCTACGCTTGGGYTCTCCCTTTAAACAGATTAATATCTCAGGAAAAGGGCTTTAAATAGCTCAAGTGAACAAGGCTCTATAAATATTTACTGCTGTAAGCACAGCAGCTTCTTGGCTTTGTGTAGATCTTTGTTTTAGAGAAAAGGAGTCTGCAACTGCAAAATTGCCTCAAGATGACTCTGCCCCAATGCCTGGGCRGGGGACCAGAAGGGTCACCTCCCCTTAAAAAGGCAGATTTGAGCAAAACCTTACAGCATTAAGAGCAGCACATGCCTTTTTCCTCCTTTAGCTTTCCAAGGCCATCCTCACTTAGTGTAGGGCTGAGAGCAATTCCAGCTCTCAATATGATGCTAGAGCCAATACTGCATCTTAGAAAATTGGTCCAAATCAAGTGTCCTCCTCCAGAGATGCTCTAATGATCCAACCCCCAACTAACAGTTTCACCGCATCTATACATATATCAAAAGGGCACAACCGTGACAGGGGGTCGAAGGGACTCGCYCCACGTTAAAGCGAGCCATCAGCAGGTTTTCCTGCAACCTTCCTCGAAGGCTGGGCTGCAGCAGGCTGGCAGCAAYATCTCCAGTTTGCGTCTGCAGTGTCTTTGAGAAGAACATAATTTATTCACAAATCTGGGGCAGAAGACATTCCAGGTGATGCTCAAAAATCTCTTCCCAAAGGAAAAAAAAAAATCATCAGTGCACTCAAGTGAGACTGATAGTTTTAAGACAAGCTTGCTTTCCTTCTGAGAGACACTCGACTTACCACTTAAAGTCATCTACAGTTTGTGTGAATCAGATTGGCCAAAGACACTTTTGCCACCTTATTTCTTAAATGGATTCTTTGCTGCTTGTGAGAGCTCGGAATCTACCACTTCACTTTCTGTTAGTCSACCCACAACAAAAAACAATGCACATTATTTGAACTTCATTAAAAATATAATCAGTGCCCCGACCTTACAAACATGCGCTTATAATGTCACCTCAGCTTTTTTTTTTTTTTAAATTAAATTAAACTCAGTTCAGTTTATTTATAATTCAAAAGAAGTCAACCAACCCATTTGCAAAGTGATATATAAGGTCAATAGTCAAAACTTGAGGCGCACAATGATGATGAGCAAAGGCCAATCCTTCACTCAATGTATTATATAAATAAGAAAATAAGATAAATTGAGTAGACTTTTGTTACTTATCTGACTAATGCTGCTTTTTGGCAGATCGTTATTTCATCTATAGATGTAATTAAGCCAGAGTGGCTCCGTTCTGCAACTCTCCTAATAACGATGGCATTTGAGTCCTCAGAGGAGGACTGATAAGTGAGATGTGCCTTATCAGTTGGCACCTCTAGAGAAATGCTCTGCTCTACTGGGGTATTTTAACACTGGCTCACAAGCCACCAGAAACACTCATCATGCCACCGCAGTGCCTCACCCAGCAAGCCTGGTGACGGACTTTCATTTGTGACTGTCATTAGTACAGCCAAAGCCACCACGCCGCAATTGTCTAACTGAAAATGCTGGATTTTCCCCCAAAGCACCCCCAGACGCTTCTGTTTTCCTACAGGTCATCAGCTCTGCTGAGTCCAGAAAAAGGTTTAGGACTTCTTAAAAGGTCGTCTTAAAAATTTGCAGGTGTAATGCCACACTGAGCAGCGACTGCTGGGAGGACAGGAGAGCGCGGGGCTGGAATAAAAAAAAAATAGAGAATACACATCATATATTTAACTTGCTGCAATATCACAGTGAACTCGAGTAACCAGCTACGAAGGGCTGGTCGTGCTGCATCGCGTTGAAGAGGATCCTCAGGAGAAAGTGATGTAGGTCTCTGCGAGCAACTGGCAAATCAATAACTGAAAAATTTAAAGACATGCTGTGATTATAAAACAGGTAAACACCATCAAGAGTATTGAGCAAACCCCATTTCTCCTGCGGCAGCACTGAGAATACCTCCCAAACACCGTGGCGGACTTTACAGACAAATTGCAATGAATTTGTAACCCAAGTTTCATGGAAATCCTTACTTAATACACAAGGAAGGATCAGAAGCCATAATCATCCAGTGTGTAGCTGGCCTTGCGGCAGTGAAAACCTTCATTTAAAATTAGATAAACACCAAGAAATACTTTAGAGTGGGTCAATGGGATGTAAATAATTTTATCCTTCCCTTTTGCAAAAGGAAAAAGTTAAGAATGAGTCTCCAACAAACCTTCTTAACAGCAAGGACTCCAAGAGCTCTGGCTAAGCAGAGACAGATAAATTTAGTTTAAAAATCTTTATCACCAGTTCAGACAACGCTGTGGATGCCAGCAAGAACACCATAACCAGCTGTGAATTTTTGGGAAGACGTAAACTACACATGAGCCTTGTCCCCTCCCTGGCAGTCCCTTACCAGCCAGACAACTGCTCATGGGTGGCCAGGCCAGGCTCCCCGGAACAGCCCCGGGAGGGGTCTGGGCAGCGTGTCCCCTCCTCCGAGACCCYTTCTGCAGGGCTGGCAGAGCCTGGCTGGGTACCGCTTGGGCTCCCCAGCCTGCCGTGGTCCCTCCGCACACCTTTGGGGATAKGCAGACAGGTATTTTAATCACATAAGCTAGCAGTCATCTTAGTTATTTGTGCAAAATGCAAGCTGCTGAAAGGTCCTTCCCTCTCCCTCCAAAGGGCTTGTGCAAATCTTCCAGCTGGATTAGAAGAGGAAAAACTAACCAAACCATTAATCTGTGCAAAAACCAGTGCAGTGACTGTACAACAGACGCGGTAACTGGAGCCCTTCTGGGCTCCAGTAAATTCAGCCTAAAGCCATTAGTGCAGAAATTAATTTATTCCAAATGCCAGCAATAACTGAGCAGTGCCCAAAGACGACTGTTTATTCTACCAAGTCCCTGGGTGTCACAGATGTTAACTAGACCTTTCTCAGCCATGACTCTCGCAGCTCGGTTTTAAAACCAAAAGCCTTGCCCCTGGGTGTGCAGGCACCGCGCGAGGCTGCCCGGCTCCTTCGGAAAGCCGGAACGACTGCAGCGTGCCGTGCACGCGGGGAGAGAGGCCAGCAAATTGACGATGGCCAGCGTTTTCGTAGGGGCAAGTTAATGATGAAAAGCAATAATAATTTCCAACGAGGCAACAGCACCGCGCCGCACCTGACATCTGGGATAGTACGCCACTTGGTTTCCCCCAAAACAAATTAGCGGGGATGCCTCCGTCCCTGCTGAGTGTGGAGAAAGGGCAGAAGTAGCGACATCCAGTCAGTCCTGTCCTCACCAACAAGCCAAAGGGAACAAACGAGGGAGGAGAAGTGCTGGGAGGTCACAAAATTGAGGCCAAAAGATGGGTGCAGTAGCTCCACATCTGCTTTGGGACACGACAGCAGACCAGCTCCAGAACAAGAGCATCATTCCCACTTCCAGGCCTCGGCATGCAAAAAACCCACCCCAAAGCCAAGGCAAAACCCCACAGACCACCACCCCCCCCATAACTGAACCGACTCGCTCATGGGGCCGACAGCAGGAATTTGGATGGCAAGGATGCCAGGGCACTGGCACGGCAGCTCACAACACCGCCTGAACAGAAACCCTCCCCGTTAGGTTATTTCAGGGTGAAATAACCCCCCACCCACAGGGTGTTATCCACAAGCAGCACTCCCGGCAGCATCCCTCTCCAGTGCCCGGCTTTGGGGGTGTACCGGGAGCCAGGTCAGGCCAAGAGGGACAGAGCTACCCCAGAAGTTTCATAGCACGTTCCTGCGACAAGGCAGTGCCGTACAAACTCACCGGCTTCTCCACAGATTCTTTGCTCAAACCAGAGTGGGCACTGGCCTCCTGGGACTCATTTTCCTGCAGAACAACTGTATTCCACAGCAGTTATTGCACCCACACACACAGAGCCCCCGTCACCATGTTCACATGTTCCCTCTCACTGCATCCCACATCCTGCACCCTTCCGTTTAAGAAGAGTTTATACCGAGATGTTCAACCAACTGTCAACCTACAGCTACTGAGTCCAGCAGCCAAGCTGCTCCAAGAAGCAGAATACAAAGCTAGGATGCATTATGAGTGTAGTTCAAAATGCCTTATTTTGGGGTTTTTCGGGTTCTGGGGKTTTTTTTTGTGCCTTCACTAGCCTATGAGTAAAAGGGCGGCCAGGGCTGAAGAYTCATATCAGAATTGTTCGCTTGTGGGCAAAAGTCGATACAGAAAGACTTGTCGTTTCACTTCTAGTCAAAGGCGGCAGATGGGTACGGAAATGACAGCAGGGCAGGAGCTGCCAGCTGTTGAATGCACGTTCAGAGCAAACAGGTTTTGYGCTGCAGCGTGCAACAACTGAACATATCAGTCCAACACTAAAATCCGCTCCTAGGCAGAAGGYGGCTGCTGGGGCCTGCACCCAAGTAACGCGTGCACCAAAGATGCAGGTATTGAGATCCTCTGACTCAAGTAATTTAAAAAAGAGGCAGTAGCATCTGTACGTAGAAGATACTACCAGGGCATTACCTTCCACTGCAGCTCCTACTATTAACTTAGTTATCTTCTCCATCATCTGTAAGTGATACTAAATCATTCAGAAAAAATGTGGTATGAGCACATAAACACTAGCTGATGAAAAAAGTGAATTCAAGCTATTCAAATAACAACTGATGAAGTCATCCGACCTTAAAAAGTGTGTACAACAGCACATTAACAGCAGCAATTTAGCTAGTCAGCTCAGAGCTGCAAGCCACAGAAAAAATCCCTTCCAAACAACACATGAGCTCATCAGTTTGAGTCATGCATTCAATTGCCTACTCTTTAGATAGACAAACAACAAATTATCTCCATCAACAACAGGGGTCAACAAAACATRTGCTTTAAAACAAAGGTGGATTCACCCCAGGTCTGTGTCTTTTGGTGTTAGCATTTACCTCAGCAGCGTTACTTCTTTGTTTTAAGCAGGGTGATGAAAGTTGCCAAACAGCATCACTGCAAMCCCCCCCCAGCTCCTGCCTGCAGGGCTGGAGCTGAGGGTCAGAAAGCACGGGCTTTTACCACTGAGCTCCCGTCCTGCGTTGTAGCTGAGCAGCCACCCTGGGAACAGGAACAAGAGGTCTCCGTTCTTACCGGGCACGCAGGAGACCAGCGCGGCTCCCGCATGGTGCTGGCTGGGGGACAAGGGTAGATGTAAGCCATCTGCTGCAGCCTTCGTCATCTCCTGCTCACACAGCAAATACAAAATCCACTCTTGCTGCACAACTCAATGGGAGGTAACGAAGAGCTTCCAATTATTTCACTGTGCAGCAGCAGAGTTTGAGCTGTTTTGAGCCGGAGTTCAGCCCCACGCGCACGGCCAGGAGCCCACGTCCCCGAAGGAAGCTCGGCGCGTCACGCGAGCCCCCGCCAACCCAAGGGAGCCGCTGCGGCGCTTGGCAGCCCTGCGCTACACATCCAACGAGCTGCCAAGCACTTCGTACAGAGACACACGCAGAAACAAAGAGCGAACAAACACCTTTCAATTATTGAAGTTACCCAAATTTGTCGATTTTCTCCCAAAAAACGTACTCCGTTTTCCACTCGTATCCACCTCATTTCAACTGAGAGTGCTTTTGATTTAGACTGGAAGCCTTTCACAAAAAGGCTGCTCGTGTCAGAGTTTGTTTCCAGACATCTTCATCTACAGCTGAGGGCTCGTAGGTGGGGATCTCGGCCTAATAATTGCTTGTTTGGATTTGCAACCAGCCAAAAGCAAAACACGTATTCGGAGACCTYTAGGAAGCCCAGATTTGCAGAAGACTTCACTACTCCGCTGCCTGCTCCACAGCCCAGCAGCGTTTCAGCAGCTACGTGGTCCTCGCACAGAGGAACTCTGTTCTGGGCTCATTTAAGGATGACAACCGCATCTGAAAACGGCATTTGGAGCCAGAAGCAAATCTGTTCCTAAAGCTCGAACAAGTTCAGCAGACGCCCGGGAAGCCACAGAAACAGTCAAAAGTCAGTCCAGAACTGGGCATGTCAAGTGGATTTGTGCTTTAGAAGAAAATCAAGAGTGATTTTATGCACAGAAGCGACAACAAACAAAAGAGTTTCTTCATGCTTTGCAGTTCAGATCTCCATAAAAACTATACAGCTGCACACAGAAACAAAGACGGCCTATGAGGAAAATCAGAGGGCACCATAACAATCTTCATTGTTGCTGGATTACCATACAAACACCAAGATATGCTTGGAGATATAAAAAAAAAAAACAAACCCAAAAACCAAACCACTCACAACGCTGAAAAAAATCCAAGTATTTGTCTAAAATACCTTCAGTATCAGGATACTGAAGAGGTTCACCTTCCACATTTACCTCTCAACACTGTGCAGGTTAATACCTTGGCGACGCTCCTCTACAGCACCAGGCCGTCGTGGCATCACCACCAGGCTGCCGTGCATGCCGCCACGCACGAGACGCCGCGCTCACGCGGACGGCCGCACACCTGCCCGGGGATCCGGCACRTGGATCCGGACGCACACGGCGGCAGCTTCCAATCGCTGGGAYAGGCGTCCGCAGTCCCTCCTGCCATCCACGCCGCGCTGCTCGACGCCCGTTGGCATCGCCAGGTTTTGCCATTTAAAGGGTCACACTGCAACCCCGCAAGAGGCAGCCAGCAATGACGCAGCGTCTCCAGGCTGCCGCTGTACACCCCAACGCCCAGAAAGAAGGCTACAGCATTTCAGCTGGGCATAGACAGGTTAAGCACCACACGCCTGCCGAGCACACGTACTTACAGAGCTCCCGGAGCAGCTACGGAGAGACCACTCATCACGAATTTCACCGGCTCTTGAATTTGGTCTCACTGCACCGATCACAAGCCCCATGCCAGAAAGGGACCGCTCCACGCTGGAAGCATCAGGACAGCTGCTAACATTGGTTTCACATTTTGGTGTGCTGTTTCCAGTGATAACAACAAGTTTCCATTGGTTTCACATTTTGGTGTGCTGTTTCCAGTGATAACAACAAGTTTCCAGGGACTTGACCTATAATACATCGCTGCGTACACTAAGCAGTCCCTCCTTGCCCTTAAAGGATCAGCTGGCCCTGCTAGCAGAGCAAGCACCCCTCTACACACCTGCATGAAGCGTGCCACCTTGCAGCGGCTCCACGGCAGCTCTCAACAGCCCAAAATCATGTTTTCAAACCCTCCACTCTCAGCCCAAACTGGAGCTTCCCAGGTCCTCTCCTCCTCCTGACCTACAGCTGTTGCAGAACAAAGATCTCACCCCAGCTACCCTGGCTACAACTCCGAAGCACGACTTTTGCTGCTACCAGGAGAAAGCCAGCATTTTGCATTTCTAAAAATGGAAAAAAAGTATTGAATTTTAACCTTGTAATACACATGACACCTACAAGAACACAAGCGTGTCTCAACCTAAGGAGGCACTTCACAGTAAACATATGTTTGCTAGCATGGCGAGCAGCACGGATAAGGCTCTCACGTTAGGTAAGATCAACCCCACAGAGTTTCATCTCTCCGTGCCATGGCACGGACCTGAGCACTGCTTCCTGTAGGGATTTTACCATCAAGTTATTTAAGCAGATTCTCAGCATAAGAAAAAGAACAGCTCTTGGGACAAGAAGAGATGATTTAAGGAAACAAGACAGGGAAAATAGTGGGATGGGGTTTTTTTGAGGTTTTTTGTTTGGTTTGTTTGTTTGTTTGTTTGTTTTCATCTAGTTAGGTCTGCTGTCCACCCGGCCTCCAGAAGTACAGCCTGTTGCTGTTAAAACCAGTACAGAAGCAAACAAAAGATGGGGTAATTTCTGTGTACATGACTGGGAGTGTGTGCAGAGAGCAATCATTTGCAAAGACAGGAAAGTGGTACAATAAAACCCCCAAATGGGCCAGGGAACTCAGAAGCTGGCCTGCAAAATAAGTTAAAATAGCATCTGTAAGAAGAAATAAAAAAGAAATCTGCATTTTCTTTAAAAGGAGATTATTCCAGAGATGCACAGCACCTTCTATTAAACTGCCAGTTAAATACAGCCTTTCAGTGTCCCCTTCAGTGCCTGTCTCCTCCTTAACCACTGCTGGTTTAAACAGCAAATATTTTGTTTGAATGGAATGAGGATTTTTGTCCAAATTCAATGCCTGATATTGAAATGSCTGCAGCACTGCACAGCAGATACAGGACATTAACCATTTCAGGGGTTATATTTATAGGAGAACAGGTGTCAAAAGTTTTAAAATTATATAATATCGTCTAGTTTCCCAATGGGGTGATGGAAATGAGACAAAGAGGAGATAGAAAAGAGGAGGAAAACCTAAAAAGCGATGGCTACATAAAAATGCTCTCAGCAAACAGAAGCCCTATAGGAAGAAACAGTCTCTGAGCTGACGTTGCAACCTCACTATTACTACAACTTTTGCAGAAACAAACAGACCTCTCCTATGGAGGGCCCTAGCCCTGAGCCACGATCCTCTACAGGAAATTTTCTTTCAGGTGAGTCCCAACTCACAGCAAAGCATTTAGGAAAACGGGGCTGAAGATTTTCTCATCGTAGCTTCCTTCCTCCTCCTCTGTCTGCGATCAAATAGAAACCRGTATGACATAATGCTTCTGTATCACCACTCGTTCCGTGCTGAGCCTGGGCTGCCAGAGGAAGGTGAGGGGTAAAGAGAAAGAAAACGAGATAAAAAGCAASGTTATAAAACCTCAGCTCCAAAACCTAAGCTTGTAGCATAGCTATTTGCAAGTGCAAGGGAAAGATGCTCTGCTCTTCCAAGAGCAGGAGGCTGCCGGAGAAAAACATGCCAGGGAACAGCTGGAAACAAAAGCTGAAGGAGACGGGGCGGAGGAGGAGGAGACATTTTCCACGGGCTTTCCTATGCAGCTTATATACCGAAACAACCAAACAAAAAACCCCACGCACCAAGAGAAGTGGACAATGCCATCACGGGATCTGGATAGAGGAAAACCTACTTGCTTTTTAAAAATAAAAAATACAGAGAAACTTTTAATCCCAGTTATTAGAAGAACATTCCACCCATTTCAGATTTAYACTGCTCAGTCCATACCACCTTTGTGCACTTAGGGCTCAGAAACATATTAACAGCCATGTAAAAGCAAAGCTTTTATACAGGGGATTAGAGGCGGCAAGAATTGTGCCGTCGAGAACTTTGCAGAATAACTCCCCAGCTTTATAAAAACACAACAAAAACACAACCCTCCTACGATGCTGTGCATCCTTAATCCCGACCTGAGAGAGAGATGAAGACATCAAAACCTGCTAGGCACTCAGTTTGGGTGTTGTTTTGATTGGGGGGGGGGGGGGGGGGGTGTTCGTTTGTTTGCTTTGCGTTTTGTTTTAAGTTTAAGCCACAGCTAGTTAGTCCCACATCAAGCAGAGACGAAGGTTCAACACTGTACATTTGGAAATATTTTTCACACAAAGGATAAGTAGTAAACAATGGAGAAATAAGAGATGCAGGAATTGTTTCTCAGCCAAAGCCTGCTCTGATGAGATCAGTTCTGCGTCCCTGATGACAGGGAAGCGAACATCCCTGAAGGACACTGATGCAAGTGCTGGCAGACACGGGGAATTGCTGCAACAACCACTCTCCACTCTGCAAGCCATCAAAAGAGATTTCTAGCAGCACGACCGGTGCGGTCCAGCTGAAGCATTCCCTGCAGATCAATTCCGCAGCCACTACAGGGACACGATGGCAAGGCTGCACTTAGAACATTTTGTGTCAATGTCCCTCGCATCAGAGTGCTAAAACCTCAAAATAAAACATTATTCCAGTTAATACAGTCAYGCCAGAAAATACACAGCAGTTTCCACTGGCGTGCAGCATCTGAAAGAGCGGGCCAGCCCAGCCGGACGGCTCGTGTCTACCACCGCGAGGGACAACGCCGCTCCGGCAGACGGCAGGAACACACCTGGTGGCACGTGGCCAGGCGAGGAGGAGGCGGCAGCAGCAAAACAGCACCAGGATCAATGGTTCCCTCCCTGCTGATGCCAAAGAGAGCCCTGACACACTGCAGCAACGCCGGGATGAGCACTCAGGGACAATCTGAAGGCGGTGCTCAACATCTGTAGCTCTCGTGTCTATGCCCAGAAGGTGCCACCACGACAGTGCTGCTCCCCCCAAGGTTTTAGCGAACGCAAGTACACCCAGCAACTGTTTCTTGTACGCTCAGTAAGGAAAGGTTAGATGCTGTCAGGTAGTTACAGAGGTCCTGTCCTTACAGAAGCTGCAGAAGCTTAAAGCAGAACTGCTCGGCTGCACGCTTCGTTCAGGCTTGGGAAAAAGCAAACAGTGATGGCAAACTCTGCAGCAGCGYGGCAGGACCTCCAGCCAAACACGGCAGCAAAGACAGACGCTGCAGATGAGAAGCAAGGGACCACCTCCCTGATCAGYCTTGGAAACTCGACAGGCAAGGAGCAGAAGCATCGAGAAGCATCCCCTCGCGCGCCCTCCTTGGCAGCGAGGAAGACAAGACAAGGCGTCTCCTCTCCTCCATCCCTGCGTACGCTGGTTGCGGTACAGACGATCTCCTGGTTGGCAAGTGACTAACTTGAAGACTGCTAGGAAGCAAAGCAGAGCAGTTTTACAGGTGATGTTTCTGGATGCACACTGGTGCCTGAGCGGTCACAGGACATACCGAGAGAGTAATTGCTGTAGAGAAAGACTTGAAAGGAACAGCTTAGGGACCTCCAAATTTCGACAGCTGCACAAAAACAACCAGAGGGAAAAGACATCCAAAGATGTGGGTCACTCAAATAAACAGTCTGGTAATTAAACAGCAGTGGTGAGGTCCCCAGGCAAACAGCACCGGCTGTGAGGGTCCTGACCACCTCCGAGGGCTGAGCAGCACCTTCAGCCGCTCTTCRTTAACGCTGTCTCTCCCTGCCCTCCCGGCCAGGGCAAGGGCACAGAGCCACACTGCCCCAGACCTTGCTCCTTGCACAGACACCGAGCTGCGGCGGGCTCACCGCCCCTGCCCAAAAGCTGAGTTCCTCGCACTTCTGCTACAGGGGAAGAGCTCTTGGGAAAAATCCAGTTTTTATCTGAACCATAAAACCTGTCGGTAGCTATTGCAATTTAGCACTTAAGTTGCCTTTTTCCTAACGTTTCCTTGGGTCTTTGGATAGCAGTGGGGTAACAGAGCACCCAAGGATGGTGCTCAAACAAAGGCACTAAGCCCCAGCTAAGGGATGGGGTCAAAACAAGGCATCGGGGCTCACTGCATTAGGGCCAGTCTCAGCACCATCCCTGAGGCAGGGCAATGCTTTCACGTGCTCTTTGAAAGGAGATCAGAGTACGGACATAAGGCTTCCTTCTCATCACTTTCTTAATACAAGCTGAGGACAGGGGAAAAAAAAAAATAAAAAATCCATCCCCCTTCCAATCAAAGCCATCTGCTCAGAAACACGCTCTACTCTTTCCCTAACACATATTTCTCCTTTCCTATGGGAACAGCAGCAGGTGAGGGGGAAGGCTCTGCCGCAGAAAAAGCCCTCCATCACGTGAGGACGGAGCACATCACGTTCACCTCTGCGTGGTGAGACCAGCCCGGCCCTGTTTCTGGTGCACGTGGRGCACCGTCTCATCCGGCAGCAGCGGCACTCGTGCCTGCCGAGCGCTCCCGTGCGAGGAGTCCGCTCCTGACTCACCCGGTGTTGATGCAGCCCGAGCAGGGCTGGCTTCTCAAGCCAGTCAGCAAACCAGCTAGGCAAGATCATTTCAGCACAAGCACATGAATTAACTAGATATTCGAGAGTGGATGTATGACACAGTAGTGACAAAGCCACAGGTCCTTCAGGTGAGGAATAGCCTTGTCTTCCTTTTGCAGGACACATACACTGCCCTTACTTTCACAGGCAGCTCCACCACGTCTCGCTGTCCAAAACCACCCTGCGACCAGAGACATTTCTGTCCTGCTTCAGTGCTTGGGGAAGGATAAGGACAGACCTCAAGTGGGCAACTTAAGCACCAAAGTGAAAAGTGATTTGTGTAGTTGACTCGTATCCGTGAGTAAGGCAAGCAGTTTTGCTCCGAGTCAGCCGTAACACTGCGGCTCACAGCACAGAGGCCAGAGCAGCCCTCCCCTGCACCTCGAGAGAAGGAGCACGTGCTGAAAGGAGAGGGCAGCTGGGGGAAAGGCAGGATTTTCGGTTCCCAGGTGAGGTCCTCTGGCTGTCAAGAGCAGCGGTGGGGCTCCGAGAATGGCACCCTGCCTCCACAGCTGCAGATTTGGGGGGTGGGGTGGGTGAATGTTGGGAAGCAGGACAACATTGGAAGCCTGGAAGAAGGAACCATAATGTCCTCCCAAAAGCCCACATTTTCGCCAAAATACCAGTAAGATGTCTTAATTCAAGGCCTTTTGCGGCTGGCCAAGAAAAAGTCCACCTCAGTTACAAACCCTCCTGGGGATGGGAGGTGACAATATCCAGCCATACGACACAACCACCACTCCTGGGGCAGATCCTGCTCTGCGCAGGGAACGCTTGGCCTCATGCTCCTGGAGACGGATACACTTGGTAATTTCAGCATGAACCTACTAAGAAACACACAGGTGACAACTGGACCTCAAATCCCTCCTCAAAATGCTGTTTTTAAGTCCCCAGAAGTTCTGTATCCAGTGCCCTTGCAGCTCGGGTCCAGCAACCGTCAGGGGCATCACTCACGCCTCTTACTGCAAAGGCCATCAGCATCCAGGGAGTGACAACCACCTCTACTTATATGGACCAGATTCATTTCTGACAGTAATTCATATAAAGGACATCACTAAGGTCTTGCTATACACAATAGAAACTGCAGTGTCTAATTTAAGACGTGCCTGATTTAGTATGAGGTGCCAAGCTGTAAGACTAAGTTGAGAAGCGATGCTTCRGCTCAGGGATCCTGAACAAGGTTGGACAGAAGTGACTACGATGCTTTAAGACAGACACAGCTCGTCCTGCACTCAAGGCTTTAGAAACGGGACGTAAGCAAGCAGAGGATGCCTGCTGCTTACTGCTCTSGAAAGCAATGCTGATAGAAGAAGGGCTATCTCTTGGTTGTCTGCTCTTCTGACACCCAGCCACCCATGGAGAAGAGAGGAACCCCTCAAMCCCTTCTCAAGAGGCCAGGTGTACGGCAGATGAGCAGCACCAAAAATACAGGGCTTCACTTACAGAGCRTCACTTTTAAAGGTACGCCTTCCCAGAGCTGAAAGGACAATCCATTTCACACTGCATTTCAAAAAACCTGTGTCAAAACGTTGGCCAACACAGCAAAAGCACCAGACCCCAAGGAGACAGAGAGGGCACAATGGCTTTACCCCTCCCCACCAGAGGTTAGGGAACTGAGCTTGACATGAGATGTCCCCATCACAAGATCAACCTAAAGCATACTCCATTTCACACTGATAATGGCAAGTTCTGTTTTCTGGACAGATCAAACAAGCAGTAGATGATACAATACTTGTTTCAAATTGGGATGGGGAGTCTGGGAGGGGATGCGGAGGAGGAGGACGCACTTACAAGTAAAAGATTTACAAAAAGAGCCTCTACGTAACATTCCACCATGCAGTTTTGGGACAGCATTAGGCACATGTCACAAAGGAGGCCAGGCACTAGCTGTTCACAAAACCTAAGTGCCTTCACGTCAGAGGATGGTCTCCGTCAGGGCAGAGTGAAAGCACGCTGGCAGAGAAGCGTGCCCTGTCAGTACRCACATCCCAACTGTGCCAGAGACGGAGGGAGTTTGATTGCCCAGGCTGTCAGGAATATCAGCAGCATCAAATTCACTCAGATTTCAAAGCTGCTCCATCTGATTATCCAAAAGGCATGTAGCTTTGCAGAAGCAACAGAAGCAGAGACCAYCAGAGCATATATTACTGTGAAAAAACAGTATGTGACCTAATTCTCTAATTAGGAATGGGTTCGACTRCCCACAGAAGATGAGGGAAGGTTCTGAAAATATTAGTTCACTGAGATGACTTCTCCTAGAAAATAGATGGTGGTATTCTGTTGTTATAAAATAGTGGGTACAGAGACAAAGCTTTTATAGCGACAGCCAAAGTCACCGTTCTTTGGGTTTTCTGTATATATCAAAGAACCCACCACACACTCACTTTGCAATCGTACTTACTACTCCTACATCGCCTTCTTCAAAACAGCAGTCAAAACCATTTCTCTCAGAAGACAATTCCAACCTTAACACTTCACTTAAAACAACCCCGTTACACTCTTCATCCCTTTCTGCTTAGTAAATGCTAACCCCAAGGAGCAGCTCTATAGCTCCCAGATGAGGCAGGTTCTTCAGAGACACAAACTCTCTTCGGGGAAGCTTAAAAGCGCCAAGTGTCTCCTCGAAGGCAAACCGCACCAGCTCAGCCAAACACCCAAGGAGATGAATGATACCACAACCTTCTAGTTCCAGAATTTGCTGCGCTCATTTCACAAGCATCCTGACTTCTGAGTCACCACCTCCCTGTAAATCTCTGCGGAGCAGGTGCGTGCTTGCATCAGCTCCCATGAAGCTGGTAGTAGCTCCGAGGACCGAGCGCGCAGTCAGGAGCCAAGCCACACCGCTCCTTTACACTCTAAATTCAGCCAGCTTCAACACAAGAGCATCGAGAAGCACCCGATTCCCTCAGACTCCCGCTTACAGGCAAAACTAAGCACCACCTGCTCCAGCCCTGGGGTTGGTTGCGGCGATGATGCAGGGTCTGAACTGGATTGCTTCTGTCGAACCCTTGGGGACGTTATTTTCCACGGAGGCTGGCGGGGGAAGGATGACAGATTGAAAACCACCCCAGGACCTGCACCCCGCGAGGCCGTGTTACGCTTTAACTGCGGAGAGGGGACGCAGGAAATAGCACAGCGCCACTCCTTGGCTCTTAATTACGGTCTTGTGACACCGTAGTTAATGGTCTGTCATGGGCTCCATTAGAAACCTTGATGTTTGCAGGAGGCGGACCAACCAAGCTGCGCTCGCGGTAGCCAGCTACCAAGCGAGAGCAGCTCTGGCCTGGAAATAACGCTCCTGTTCTTTTGTTACAGACCCGCTTCCTCTGGGTACAGCTCGGTCCCTGCGTTAACCCCTGCGGCGGCCGTGGGAARTCAGCTCGGCTCTTTGAGCGGGGTGCTGGGGCAGAGCTCCGCTTGGGAACGTCCAGCTGGGTTGCGGGATTCCCGCATCGAGGGATTACATCAGACACCGATCCCTCCGCCGCCTCTCCGGCCAAATCCTCCTGCGGATCTTTACGATTTTAAGTTACAGCCGTGGCCTTTCTGCCACCAGCAGCGTGAGCCCTGATAAACCCCACTACGCTTCCAGTTAATTAAAAAAAAACCACAAAAACACAAAGGAAAAAAGCCAAACGACCCCTCCCTCTCCAGGGGCAGCGACCCCTCGCAGGGGTCCCTGCTGCTGCCCCCCACAGGGGTGCGGGGGCTGCGGCCCTCTCCTGCCCCCAGCCCCCCTTACCGTTGCTGTAGGCGTAGGGGGACTCGGAGGCCCCGTCCTGCAGGCTCTCCAGGATCTCTCCCTTCCCCACGTCGCTGTCCCCCACCAGCAGGAACTTGAGGAGGTAATCGTAGCTCTTCACCGGGCTGCCCTGGGTTCCCATCCTCCCTCTCATCGGCGAGGAGGCCCAGGCCGCATCCTCCGCCGCCCGCCGGCCTGAGGGCGGGCTCCGGCCCCGCTCCGGGGACACCGCCGGGCCTCTCCCCCGCCGCAGCTCACAGCCGGCCCGCCGCCTCGCCTCGCATCTTCCGCCGAGGGACGCGCTGGGGACCTGCGGCGGGAGCAGGAGGAGGAGGAGGAGGAGGAGGAGGAGGAGGAGGAGGAGGAGGAGGAGGAGGAGGAGAACAGCCCGGCCCTGCCCGGCCCCGCCGGCTCCTCAGCGCCCCCCGCCGCTGACAAAGCCCCGGCGCCCGCCCGCACAATGCGCCGCCGCCCCGCCAGGCCCCGCGGCCCGACCCCGCCCCGCCGATCCCCCGCGCCGCGCCGGGCCGGGCCGGGCCGGGCCGGGCCGGGCCGGACTCACCCACCTGACGGCCGGGGCCGGGCCGGGCCGCGCAGCCGCCACCACGGCCGCAGCCTCCGCCTGGCGCCGCCGCGCAGCGCCCGCTCGGGCCGAGGGACAGGCGGCGGCAGGGCCCGCCCCCCGCCCGGGTACCGCCTCTCCCATAGGCTCGGTGACGCGTCCGTCAAAGMTGGCCCCGCCCCGGCGCTCCCCTCCGGGCTCTAGAGGGGCGGGGCCGAGGGGCGGGGCCGGCGGAGGGACGGGCRGTGTAGCTGCAGACTACAGGTCCCGGCGTGCCTTGCGGGAGACGGCCGCGGCCGCGCGGGGCGCGCCGGAGCAGAGCATGACGGGACAGCGAGTCTGGGGAGGGGGTGTCGTGGCGGGGCCCGGCGTGGGGCCGGCCGGCGTGCGGGGGGCACCCAGGTGTGGGGTGGGCACCCAGCACTGGGGAGCACCCAGGTACGGAGGGGCATCTAGGTATTATGGGAGCACCCAGGTATGGGGTGGGCAGCCAGGACTGGGGGGCACCCAGGTGTGGGTCGCCGGGGGGTGGGAGGTGCGTGCACCCTGCTGGCCGTGGGGCAGGCCTGGGGTGGGCTGCCCCAGCACCTATTGAGGGTGGGGCCGGAGGGGTGACGTCCCCAGGGGACAGTGACGCCACGGAGCCGTGGACRCCAGGCCGAGCCTTTACCCACGAAGGGCTGTGGCACCCACAGCCGCCCCCGCTGCTTCAGCGGCACCTCACCGGCACCGGCCAGCCTCCCCCCGAAGCCCCGGCATCGGCCTGGCAGTGGCCTCTGGGAGGTCCCGGCTCCACMAGGAACCACTCCTGGGCCCGATCCCGCGGGATTCCCATGGGAAGGTGCCAGTGCCCGGCTGGGCGAGGGTGCCCTCCCTGCCGGCATCGCTGACAAATCCCTGTGCCGAACAAAGCACCCTGGCTACTCYTTTTAGAGCTGGGCAGCCCACTAATTAGTTTCCCAGCCTGGCTGCCTCCAATTAGTCCCATTTGAAACCATATGTCCCCCCCCAGCCCCAGGAGCGAGGGGCCCCCACCCAGCGGGTTCTGGGGGTGTCCATCAGCAGGCAGGGATGCTGCGGCTCCCCCGGCTCCTCTGGGGAGCTTCCAGTGGCTGCGAGTGCCGGAGAGCTCCGGAAAGGACCAAAGAGTGTGGCAGAGCCTCTGCATTAAGCCAAATTAAGATTCGGGGTCATCCCTGTGGATGTGCTGGGGGAGCGGGAGGTGGGTGGGGGTCGGCGTGTTTGGCCGGGGCCATCGGGCTGCGGGCTGCCGGCTCCGCTGCAGCGTTACAGGGKGCCGGGGGCCTCTTCCCACCCGCAYGCCTGCCTGCGCCTGCAGACGGGCGTCCTGCTCCCGCCCCCCTGCCCAAGGGGTTTCGTGCCAGGGAGGGCGCAAAACCCCACGGACCCCAACTCACCTGGGTGCTGCTGCCCAGGCTGGTCACTTATGGATGGAGGGGGAGAGGGGATGGAGGGAGGAAGAAAGGGGATGGAGGGAGGAGGGAGAAGGGATGGAGGGATGGAAGGAGAAGGGAGAGGGGGTGGAGGGATGGAGGGAGAAGGGATGGAGGGAGGAGGAACGGGGAGGGATGGATGGAGGGGGAGAGGGGATGGATGGAGGAAGGAGAGGGGATGAAGGGAGGAAGGAGAGAGGATGGAGGGAGGAGGGAGAAGGGATGGAGGGAGGAGGGAGAAGGGATGGAGGGAGGAGGAAAGGGGATGGATAGATGGAGGAGGATGGCTGGGGCTGGAGGGTGGGGGGCCTGGGGCAGCAAGCGGGGGCGGCTTGGCCACAGCTTCTGGGGGTAGATTTGGTAATCAGGTGAAGAAGAGGAAGATGGTCAGGGAAGAAGACTGTSCCAGCCATGGGGCGAGGTCTGGAGCAGTCTGGTGTCCGCAAGCCGGCTGGACCAGGAGCGCTGGCACTGAGAACCGGCCAGGCAAGTGCTGCTGGAGCTGGGCTGCCTGCATTGCTGCGGACACCCGGTGTTGTCCGAGAGGGATGGAGAGAGCGGAAAACCACCCCAAACCCACCAGCATCCATCCAGCCCCGCTGCTGGAGCTGCAGCACTCCCGCCCAGCCCAGCTGGTCCCCCCAAGTCTCCAGAAATATGGAGATAGCAAKAGGTTGTGTCACATCAGCCCAAAGCAGGAGGGATTGCAAAGGGCCGTGCAGCTCAGCACCCTGCTGCGGCAGGGCTGGGCTTCTCCCCAGCACACGCTGGCGGCAGCGACCCCCCAGCTTCAGGCTTTTCCCCTTGACCTTGCTGCCAAACCGCTCTGGAAATGGCTCCCTGGGCAGAGGAGCACCCACAGGAGGGTTGGAGATGGTCCTGTCCCACCGTGGGGTGCTGGGTCCTTCCCAGTGCTGGTGGCAAYGGGTGAGCAGCGCTGGGGCACTGCTGGGGAAGGGCACGAGCCTCCGCGCTGCCAGGAGCAGCTTTGTGCTGCCGGTGTCACCGCAGGTCCCAGGGCAAGGACGCAGCCGGGATGTGCAGGGACCGCGCAGGTGGTTCAGCTCCATCCTGATGGGCCAGCACAGGGTGAAAGTGGTGTCAGGGGGACAGGATGGGACCCACCACCCAGCCCCATCATGCTCCAGCACTCTCAGCTGTTGCTTTGTTCCTCTTTCAGCTTTCAGGCTGCAGCCCCCAGCCCCAGGCAGGATGGTGCCACCTCCCTCTGTCCTGCCTCCTCTCTGCTCCTCTCCCAGTTTTGAATCCCTTCCCATCTGCCTCGTGCTGGGAAGACACCGGCATCCATCGCGTCCTTCCTTGCTGCCTGCTACGAAGACGCCCCCATGTAGCCCTGGTGCCCCGGGTCCCTCTGCTCCTCCTGCCGTGCCCCCCCGATCCCCTGGCTCTTCCCAGCCCTTCTGTCTCCCTGATTTCTACAATTCTGGGAGCCCGATCCTGCGTGAGACCCCCCCAGCCTTTGTATAACCAGTGCTGCAGCTTGTCAGCGCAGGATCGGGGCTCTTGCTTTGCCCAGTGGCATGGAAGCCCGCGGCTCTCGGCTCGGCCGGGCTGGCGGCAGCTCTCACCGGGCTGGTGAGTCAGCTCCTCTGCTCCGCTTTCCTGCAGCCTCTGCTCCTCCTCCTCCTCCTCCTCCTCTGCTCCCTGGCCTGCACTCCTCAAATTGCAGCAGCAGCAAGACTTCTTGCTTTTATAAAATATTAATTGCTGCCCAAACCTGTCTTTTACTGCGCGGCTGATTCACCTTCCTCTCTTGGGGATTGCTCTGCATCAAGCAACGGGCCAGGACAGCTGCGGCCACGGGCGCGCGGATAACCCCCATCACCGACTCCTCTGCCAAAGATCCCCCAAAAGCTGGGGCTGGCAAAGGGGAATCTGTAAAATGGGCTGAAGTGGGGCGGACCGAGACTGGGCAAATGGCAGSKGGCAAAGCCCAAGTGGCTCCACCGYGCCTGCCGGGCAGCCAAGGGGACTTTCCACCCTTGGAGGTGACGGACTGGCAACATGCAGCGCCGGGGACCGGGCGGTGACGAATGCATCAGTCACCGTGGCTGAGGCACAGGCTCTGGGCACCAAGATGCCTTTTCTGAGCACCCCGCGGGTGGCAGGACCCCTCCGCCCCRCGGCTCTGGGGACGAGGGACCCTCCTGTGCTCCGGCGAGCTGCCTGCAGCGTCTCTCCCCCTTGGGTGCTGTGCCGCATGCAAGAACGCGATGCTCTGACCCTGCCCAGCCGGGAAGGCAGATGGTAGAGCCCTTCCCTCCATGCTCACAGGGTGAGGGGAGATGGCAGAGCTCTGGGGTGAGGGGCTGCCCCCCGCTTCGGCGGTCCTGGCCTGGCTCCCTCTCCTCTCCCGCGGCTTGAGCTCATTTGCTGCCTTGGAGCCACGYGGTGTAAACTCCTTTGGGGGGGGCTTGTTTTGATGAGGGGTTTGTATCCCCACGGGGTGAGGGTATCTTCACGCTCAGCGCTGCTCAGTTTGGCTTGTCTGCACGGCAGGGGCCAAACACGGCCCCCTCCGTCCCCCGACCCCTGCCTCCCAAACGGGACAGCTCATCCAGCCTCTGCCAAAGCAAAACGAAATAGCAGATGTCCTGCTGACTCTACCTGGAGCTGCTGCCACCCCCAGCCGCTGCCGACGGCATTCCCCAGGGAGCGGGGGCTTGGAGGGTAAAGCCTGCGGAGAAACTCTCCCCCCAGGACAGAGCCCRGGATGGCGGAGCAGGAGAAGCGGAGAGGGAGGATCTGTGTGTGCCCGGATTCCCCAAGAGGAGAGAAAAGCCATTCCTCTYATTTCTGTCCACCAGTCCGTTGGATCCAAAGCAGYGGGCAGCGGGCGGGAGGAGGAGGATGGGCCCGAATCTGTTCCATTTTGTTTCTCTTTTCTTAGTCTCTGGTTCTCAATCCTGCCATTCCTCCAGGGCCAACCCCAGAGCCCTGGTTTATGGCTCATTCAAGTGATTTTTCACCTCCTTGGTGGGATGGYGGAAACCGAAGCAGAGCCCAGACCGATGGGAATCATCACGAGGGAGGAGCAGCGCGGAGAAGGGGCTGGGGCTGTTTAAGGGGCCGCTGGCAGCACGCTGCAGGAGGCAGCAGCCTCGGCGAGAGGCAGACGTAGAGGGGCGACCCCGGCAGAGGCTCGCTGCGGCGGGGGGATGTCACCGCAAGTGCCGGTGCCCTGGGCCTGACGGCACGCTGCAGCAGGCGGGTGGACTGGGTGCTGCGAGGTGGGCAAGAGGCAGCCGGGAGCAAACTGCTGAGGAAGAAGAGGAAGAAAAAGGAGRAGGAGGAAAGGGAAGAAAAGGGAAAAGGGAAAAGGGAAAGAACTCAAGGGTGTGACTGCTCTGATGTGAGGAGTGGCCACAAGGCACCCGTCATTCCCAGGCTTGTGCTCTTGCTCAGACTGCGCTGTGTAAGCGCTGCAGAGGTTTGTCCCCCTCCGTCCTGCCCCTCATGTTGAACAGCAGCACATCGCCCCGGCAGGCTCATGGAAAACGAAGGAGCCCCGCACTGAATCACAGGGAAAAACAGGGCTGGAGGAGCATCACCTCAGCCATCTCCCAGGCCTGAGGCAGGATCCGCCAGATCAGCGCTCCTCCTTGCAAGGGCTTCGTGATTTGGCCTTAGCAGAACACTCTCAGCTGGACGAGTAGCGAAATACCTGCCGTGTGTGGGGAGCAGAGATCAAGTAACTGCCCGGCCGGGCCTCGGGACCGGGGCGAGCAGCTGGCTCGGATGAGCCAAGCCTCCAGCAGCCTCCCGGCCCAGTCCCGGGGCGGTGGCAGATGCTGCTGCGGGCAGCCGCACACAGGTGCTCAGCGGCAAGTTAAACAAGAGGTAAGAGCTCGATTTTTCTCCCAACATCTTCATTCTAGTGTAATCAAAATCCATTTAAGTTCTGATTAAAAGGTTTAATTAACCAAAAAATCCACACCTGTCAGCAGAACAAAGATCTCCATCCATAAACTCTCAAACACAAGCACCTGCAACTGGTGCACGCAGAGCCTCTCTGGTCCCAGCTGTGCACGGACCTGCCGACACAAGCATCGCCGTCGCTCTGCCAGGCACTTCTGCCTGCGGAAAGGGCACCGTGATGAGCACGAAACAAGGCTGTTTACTAAGCCAGGGGCTGTTCCCTGGACTGGTAAGCCGGCCTACTGTGTTTTAAATCAGGGCTGCGGTGGGAAGGAAGTCACCTTCAAATGGTGTTAACGGTGACATTTTAAAACAAACAGTGTGTTGCTACTACGTGAGCACTTTGCTCCTGCTTAACGCTTGATAGTTTATGTGAATGCAAAAAGAAAATGTACCGGTGCTTTTTCATCAGCGTATCAAATTTCCTCATCACCTCTTACGTGCACACGCAAACACACACACAGAGCTAATTAAACTGCAAATGTTTCAGAACTCTTTTATAATACTTTATTTAAAAACTGAAAACATTATCAGTAGGAGGATTGACTACAGTTCTCATGAATTTCCCCAGGATTGACTACAGCAGTTGTAAAGTTCTCATGAATTTCCCCAATGCCAGATGCTTAAATAATACTATGGACGGGAGACGTGCGTGCAGCCCCCCTCCGCCCCCGCCAGTGCAGAGCAGGGCCCGGGCTCTGCTGCCTCCCTGGGCGAGCAGCCACCCAGCACTTCCACCTGCCCTGAGCCTCATCACCCATCTGGAAATGAAGGGTTCACGTTCTGTCACCTGCAGCATTCATAAGTGCATGTACCCTCCTCATATTCAGCTTGCTGAGACAATAAATGGGGAATTTGAGCGTTCTTGGTTCGAGCTCCAGGCCCAGAGGTGGGCAAGGACTGGAGGTGAGGCTGCCAGCTGAGGGTCGAAGCAGACAGACTCTTGTAAGCAGATGTTCCGCTCCCAATGCAAAATGGTGAGCCAGATGCAAAGGTGATGGGCTCTTCTCATCTGGGAAAGCAAATCAGCTGCCCACATAAGGTTTGGATTGCTCTGAACGCGTTTATCCTGCACAGTGGAATACAACCCAAAAGCTCCTGAACTAGCTGGTAAGCCCTGCGGCCTCACGCCGTGTGGATGGACCAGCTGAGATCCAGAGACATCCCATCTGTATCCACAGCGCGCTGCCACCGCTTACCCACGCGGAGCCTGGGAGCACCGCACAAGGGCAGCTCCCCGATCCAAGCAGACTCGCATGCTGCCAGCTTAGGGGTTTCTGCTCCGCACTTCCCAGAGTTTCCGCTCTATGCTTAATACAGGCAGTGAGTTTGGCTGCAGAAGCAGCACTCTCTCTGCTACCAGGTCCAGAAAAGCTGGCAAAGAGCAGGTCAGGTAACTGACTCAACGAGCAGGCAACCCTCTCTAACCACAGGGGGCTTAGATACCCCCCAAAAGGCAACGGGACTGCTGGATCGTCCCTGAATACGACTGCTCAGGAACAGAGACAACATGGGACTGCAAATCTTCAAATTCACTGAAGAGGTTTGAGTTATGGTGTCTCCCAGCTCAGCATAAGATGATGACAGGATGACAGGCAATGGGCATCAATTGAAACACACCAAATTCTGTCTGAAGATCAGGAAACACTTTTCTACTGTGAGGGTGACCGAGCACTGGCACAGGTTGTCCAGGTTGGTGGTGGAGTCTCCATCCTTGGAGATATTCAAAAGCCATCTGGACATGGTSCTGGGCAACCGGCTTTGGGTGGCCTTGCTTGAGCAGAGGAGTTGGACCAGATGGTCTTGCGAGGCCCTTTCCAACCTCCACCAGTTTGTGATTCTGTGATGGTGTAATCAGCAGGTTTAAGCACAAAGAGTAAACCACCAAGGGCTTGAGTTAAACAAGAAGATGGTGCTGTGGCAGCAGGATCAGGCAGCACAGGGCAGAAGGAAAGCAACTCATTATCTGCATGATGACAAAGCAGGAGATTTTCCTGCCTCCTGAGAATGTAAGTCAACATATGGATTATACACACGTGCAATGCTCTTTCTGTGGGCCTGATGGCATACTCACATGTGCCAGCAGAACAAGGCACAGTGCAGCTGCAGGATCAGGGAAAACTCCCAAAACCATAACCAGAGCCTTCAGTGCAGTGTAATTACTGAGATTTCCTTTCAGCATCGTCACATGCTATTCTGGTTAGGAAAGGAAAGTATTTCTCAAAGGCAGAATTTCTATCTAGGATGGAGTTTTGCATGCAGTGAATCACGTTTTCCTTCACAAAACCCATGCCTATGTAAAGAGGCATATCGAGTGTTGTGCCGGCACTGGGGACCATAAAGTGGAAGAAATAATAATAAGGAATGCAGTATTAAAAAAAGTCTGCAAGATTACAGTCTTTGAATGATGGCTGGCAAAGACTGCTTGTTGTCTGCTATAAGGGGTGCGTGGTAGGAATCAGAGATGATCTGAAATCTTTAACTACTTGTCATCCAAGGACTGATAAGGGTAATATGGATCTAAGGATAAATTCGAGACATAACTTTACCAGCAGTCTCTTCCCTGAGGAAATGCCAGCGCTAGGCCAGTCTGTGCTGCTGTGGAAGATGATGCTGATCCCAACTTCTGATTAGAAAGATGACATAAGGTCAAATGTTCCTGAGCAGGATGTCTGCTAAGTTGTTGTAATGTCTCTGCGCAGAATCGGAAAAGGGTGGGGGAAGACTATTTCACAGCAGTGACTGGAAAGGAAGAGGAGAGACATGGCAAATATCCAGCAGAAGAAACTCATCGGCTCAGATACCACCACGGACAAGGAGAACACCAAGTATGAGAAACAGTAAGACAGTTCAGGCAGCAGTTCTGCCTGACGCAGGAGAACTGMACCCACAAGGGGCTGTCATTTTCCACTTGGGCTACTCAAGGTCCTCTGTGTCGCAGAAGATTCAGGGTTTGAGGAGGAGCTTTTTCTCAGTTTGATATTTCACCATCCCCGGAGTCAGTATCAGCCTTTAGTAAACAGACCCAACACTGGAACGTCTAATATGTTTGGCAGGTTCCCAATAGGAAGGTCACATTTGCTGGTTTTCATGGTTCTGTGCTGTCTCTGGGGCTTTCAGGTCACTTGATCCCAAAGGACAGCCATGATTAGGACCATCGTGAGCTGTTTGGTCTCACAGAAAGATTTTAAAAGCCAGGATATTAGGAACATTATTTTCACAAGACCAAAAATAAAGTTTCTCGCAGCAGTTAGTAAACCAAACTATGCAGGCGTGGGAGGAAGCAGGGGGCATATCATTTAGTAGCTCCAGTGGAAACATGAGAGGGAGGTAAAGTGTAAATCTGGTGAGGTAAGGATGGGTCTCCATGGCTCTGACTTAAGCTGAAGTGAGAAACGTTATTTAGACCATTCATCCACTGAATGGACCACAACCTGGAGTTATTCACACCTGGAGTGGAGAGAAATACTTGGGCATTGATACTCAAAGAGAAGAAGATACTGTATTTGCACATGAGTTTTAAGCATCGATCCTTAAAGAAGAACAAAGATCTCTCCAGTTTCTGCAACCAGCGATGTCCCACCCAGAGCCCGCGGTGGTAGACGGTGCCATGCTGGCTTTCTTCAGTGATGTGCCCTTCTTCCTTGGATCAAGGTAATAAGACCTCCTCTTTGGGTAGCAGTGCCCGTGTAATATTGCCTCCCTTCCTGATGTCCTTAAGAAAACTGTAAGACCTTGGCAGCTCCTGTGTTTGCCTGCTAAAGAATGCCTGGACCAAGCACCTGCCTACAGCGCTTCATTTTCTCCTGATCAAGCTACGACTGAAGAGGCAGTGGCTGCACGACAAGAGGCTTTAGCAGCTACAAACAAACCAAATACATCTGGCCAGGGACATCTTAAAGCAGCCTACATTCCCGGGGTCATAACCCCTTCTCTTCTGTGACAGCTCCAAGTACATGGATGGGATATGGGGCTGGGGTAGGAAACTCTTATCCTGCCAGTGGAGGTGCTGACTGAAGGCTACTAAAGTAGCAGCCTTGCCTCCACCTACTCCCACTGGAATCTGCAGGCAGCCCTCCAGAGAAGGACTGAGCAATGCACCAACAACACATCCTCCTCTTCCTCCTCCATCCTTGGTTCCTTGAACAGATAGAGGAAAGGGGGCAGGATCCAGCACACCTCTCACCTGCCAGTTAATGCAGTGACTTTGGGCGTGCAARGCGGCAGCAGGATACAGTGATGCTGCATCCTTGTTTCAGCTGGGGCAAGAGGAGCTAGCAGACCTGGAGAAAGCGTACTTTTGGGTAACGATTGCATGTAAATGTCTACACCACAACGAAGTACCCAGTGGGACATCGCACTCTCGTGCACAGAGGCACTCTCTCCAAGACAGGGAATACAAGACTCGCAACAAAATGAGCACACAATCAGACCGGGACACCGAAAAGCCGAGCACTGCTGCACTGTGGAGGTCGTACCCAAAGCAGGAAAAGTCTCCTAAGAGAAATGTGTCTAGAGTTTCAGGGAAAGAAGTGGCTTTAAATGCCTCGTATCTGAAAGAACTTTAAAAGCTCCTTGACTATCAGAAAATGCAAAAGATGAGGCACCGCATGACGAGGCTCTCACCTGGGCCCTGAGAAACAGGGGGATGTACTGACCCTGTAAGGGAGCGCAGCCCACGCTTCCCTGAGCGGGTCGAGCTGCGTAACAAGCCGGGCTGCTGCAGTCCTCTGGCAGGCACACCAGCCCGAGCTGGACTCAGCAAAGCTGCGTTCGCCTTACRCTGCGACTAAGCGAAGAAGCCCTGAGCCTTGGCAGAGCCCAGAGCTCTCAGCTGCTGTGGCTCGCTGCCATGTAAGCCTGAGCAGTCTGGGGTCTGGGGCTGTGGGCTCTGCACTTCAGTTCTGGTGTCAGCTCAGGGCTCAGCTTTCCCCAAAACACTATTTGCTGTTGAAAATTGTAGATGAGACCATATAGGCACAAATGTACAGCTGTCTGTGTTTCTGGGCCTCCAGCCCCGCTGCTTCTATGCTTAMCACCTCCTCTGGTGCTGCAGTGGGGGTGAATCCAAGCCAAAAGGAAAATAATWAATATCCTATGAACCCAGATAACCCCGCTGTACAGTTTTCAGTGTATGGCTCTACAAGCTGATCCTTCATCTTGGTTTTCATCAGCTGGTTTGAAGGCTGARGCATAAAAGGTCCAAAACACCCTTTGGCAGAATGCACCTCAGCATTGTGGCTTTGAACCACCCGAAGGGCTGTTTCAATACGGCCCTGTGAGCTGACATGGGAGGATACATACATCAAMCCATTCGGGAGGTACTTCCTCGATGACACTAAATGCTGGTTCCACGAGGCACTGATGGGTTTAACCTTTTGCTTCAAAAATAATCATTAGCATAYTACACAAACACAGTGCAGGGGAAGAGGAAAGTTGAAAAATAATGTTTAAAAATACTTGCCTTTAAAAATTCAGCCCCTCCCATGTTACCGAAATCTAATTAAAGGGATCCAGCGGTTGCTGGCTCTGAGATGCCTTTGGTCCAAAAGGATTAGGATTCAATATGTTTTCATCACCAAGTCTTTCAAGCTCTTTTGCTGTCTTTAGTCCTGCTTTTCTCCTTTGTGTTTCCAAGGGTAGATTAGCTCTCCAAGGAACAGCTTCTTGCAGAGAGATGTCCAGGAATCCTTAGGGTARCAGCTGTAGGTCGGCAGCCTGTATGTCTGTACCACACTGCCGTATGATAGAGGGTTGATCTATGAGGAGAAGAAAGAGGGATAGCAGCAAYGAAAAGGTGTTGTAGTAAGAAAAACAGACAGCTGAGGAGGGCAAGTGCAACTTTTGCATAGCACTGGCCTCTGTTAAAACGTCAATACTGCTACTCACAAAGCGTCAAAATCCCTCTCTGGCTAGCTAAAGCTGTTTAGCCTTCTACAACATCGCAAAACATTAACAAATTGAGCTGGGCAAGGAGTATTATTAGAATCATTTTCGAGCARAGAAGCAGACGCAAACACCAGCAGGATCTGAGAGTGATGCTCATTACACAAGGGTGTGGAACTGTCGCCTTGTTGCGTTAGGAGGTTGCAGTGGCTGGAGAGATGGGGATCTCCCACCGCAGACAGCAATACTCCGTTGGGGGTGCACCATGACTCTTAGGAACTCCTCTATAATGTGCCAGTTAAGCCATACCTTTTACGGGCCTACCGCTTTAATGTGGTAAGCCCTCAGCCCACAGCTATGCTTTAAGCTAAACCTGGTATCACCTGATATCCACCCAGTGGAATCRAGTCCTAGCAGAACAGGATGCGTACCACACAACGCCACGCCGGGCTGCTCATTACCATTCTAAATTAAGTCTCCTTGGCTGAGTTCATCTTTTTCAATTTGATTTCAATCACCATCCCAAGAATGACCACGTCTGGAGTCTCTGCCTACAAAAGCTCGTGGCCTCTGATTATGGTCACAAAGTCGCTGTRTTGGTCTTCTGGAAGATGGGGGAGGCAGACAGACATGTTAGCTGGACAAGGGGCGACAGAAGCACATTGGAAAATCTCATTCCAGTGAAGCATTTCAGGTTAGAGAGATAGGTGAAGTCCAGAGGATTGATCCAGCCTGGACAAGATCTGATGCATGAAAAGGATGCACAGCAATAGATTGTCTCCAAAAGAGTAAACAGATTACACAGAAATGGTGGATCTCAGAAAACAGACCATGAGAGATGCCGATGTGAGGAGACTTACAGAGCTAGAGGAAGCTTGGACAGTGGGGAGAAATGGAAGGACATCCTCCTCTAGTGAAAGGATCCAGCTATGCTGGAACCAACCAAGCAGCTGTGTGGAAGGAGACTATAATTCACAGTAGAAAATCCAGCCACAAAAAGGAAAGAGAGACAGCAAAAACCACACAGACAGTCACTACTTTTTCAAAAGCTGAATATTTCTTTTGTCCACCGAAAAGCAACCAGTTTTCTGGGAGTTTGCCTGTACCACCAGTTTGCTTCAGCTGTCTGGTGCTCACGGAGAGGGGGAGGATGAACTCAGAGTGCCTACAAAGATGGAGCTCTGGGAAAGGATGATTAAGCAAAGAGTCCATTAGAATTGATCCTGGAGATCTTTGYCAAATTAGTTTCAAAATACAATATTGCTAAAGCAGAAGGAGAAAATGCCTGTACACAGAAGCATCCCTATGAAGTTTAGGAAAAAGGCCAGGGCAGCAGCTCATGCAGGCTGAGTGAAGCCAAAGAACAGCCAGATCCCACGTGGTCTGGCTGCGGGACACGGACTCATTAGCAGATATTAAGTGGGTCCCAAACAGATTCACAGGAAGCTAATTCTGAACATTTGTACCAGAAATGCAAGAGTGGGGCTCATACCACCTGCGGTATGTCTAACCCAAACTCATGCAGCTCATATTTCAAACACATTTTACAGCCTAAAGGCCCAGGATCGACCACAGCATTTATGGGACATTCTGCATGACTATAACCAACCTCATCACATTGCGGTCATAGACAGTTAGCTAAAAAAAAAAAGAAAAAATAGAAAAAAAAAAAAAAGAGACCAAAGAAAACTGCTCCCAAAACAAACAAGTAAAACTTGAGTAACTATTTCTGCCTATTTCCTCAGCTGTAGGCAAACCCGTATGTTTTAAGTGAAAATATGCTGGGGGAGGATAGGAACTGCTGCTATACAAGGAAGATACACGGTGTATGTTCCTTTGACTATTAGCTACGTGGGCTGGAAGGTTTGGACACAACATTTCTCACTGAAAACCATCCCTAGGCAGAGTGGTGATACCRAGCGGTAACACTTGCCTACTGAGAAATAACAAGAGATGGTTTTACGCCCAGCACAGTATATGCATCTGCATCTCCTATTATAAATGGAAACAAACAAGCAAACCAAAAGCAACTGTTTATTAGGGAAGTGGCAATACGAGTTCCTTTTATGCAATTTCTGTAGTCCAAAGCTATAATATACTCTGATATAATGTACATCCTTTGTTTCATAATGGAGCTGTTCCCTTTTCCCTTCCTCTATTGCTTAACCCTTTTCAAAGCAATTGCTGTGAAAGATGACACTTCTAGCAGAAGGTACACAGATGAATCAAACTCACCGTGTCTTCTCACTGGGCTATCAGTTCAGCTGAGCCACACTGCCAGAAATATTTCTTCTTGTACACCAGAATAAATGATTTTAAACACTAATGAAAATACTGAACCCTCTAAGACTTCCTGGAGAAAATTAAGTACCATTTGGAATAGAAATATCATCCCCCGCCCTTCGCCTGCCTGCATCTGGACTTTGCATTCCAGTGACACTATCTTAAAAATAAAAAATAATCACTCGGCTGAACCACAAGCCAAATGTGAATGCTCAAAACCAGCATTATTGATTTCTAATCCATTACCAGCGCCCCAGAGGACAGCTGCGTATGTATCAGCCACCTACAGCTTAAGTTGTTCTGGGCATAGTTACATGCATACAGCCTCACTTCCATCACRCATGGCTCCGGAGGGCTACCATATGGGGGGGACAAAGGCACCGTAAAATTTCTAGAAAGGAACATCATCATATACCATAAATAAGAATTTTAGCATGTCACTGAAAAATAGGCTTTTTAGATTGTCCTCTCAAGACCTATCAGAAAGTGGTATATTCAGCAGGATTTCTGACACAAGCCCATTTTTCACTTCCACCAGCACAAAGAGAGCAAAAAAGTGCCTTTACTGACTCTCTGCTCATTATTATTTGAACAGAAGGCCAAGAGAGACATCCACYAAAGCACTTCCACCTTTTGATGTGATGACTTATGCTATATTCTAGATAGCAGAAGGATCTTTCTGCAGTGGTCCAAGGAAAATTCATCATATTCACATGACTCACTCTCTAAATCATGATCGTTTTCCTCTGGAGAAGCTATCCACCTCATCTCACAAACACACTGATGCCAAATTCTCTGCTTAGCAGCTCCTGTGCCTTATCTTTGATACTCGGTTTCCTTTTTATGGAGTTTTCTGGCCACGGAGAATGACAGATTTTGGTTCTTACACCACTACCCTACCGAGACACAGGAACTAGGAAGACAGCATGCTTCGGAAATGCTAGTTTTGCCCTAGAAGACATCTGTTGAAGGGATTCCCTTTTGAATCGCTGCCAGCCGGTGTGCTGGTTCCATGCTAATGTGATCTCTGCTGAAACAGGGCTGGGACTGGACTGGCGATGGAAAAAGCAAAAGAACTGCGAAGCCGCAGCTAATTCCTTCCCACACACTCCCCCAGCCTCCAAGTGTTTTTTTGAAATTCTCTACGCTACTTGCAGACTCTCCTCCTAGGACGCAAAGAGCAAGAACAGCGTCCCTGTGATATGGCAGTACTCCCGCAAAGTCAGGAAATGGAAATTTCACAATCACTCCTGAAAGCRTAATGAGAACTTCACTGGTCCCATCACATCATTTCTTTTCAGAAAAAAATTTCCCTTAGTTTCTCTGATGACAGCGCATGGAAATGCGAGGTTACAAAAGCACAGGTAATCTTTTTCTACACACCTTGCCAGAGCAACTCAGGAGAATAACAGGAGGCCCTTCCCTCTCTTGTCTCGCCCACGCACTCATCCTGCCTAAGGAGCAGCTAAGGCTTTTCAGCACATCTGGAGGGGAAGACCTTTTACAAGCCCTTAACTGTCTTTCATTCTGGATGGTTTAGCTGCCTTATTTTGCTTCTCTCAGTGTTCAGCAATTATTAAGGTGAAGCTGCATAGAGCCAGGAAGCGAGGTGATAATGACGTGAAGTCTTAATTCCAGAAGTAACAGAGCTCCATGTTTCTCCCATCTCTCACATTTCCTTTCATACCATGCAAGACGCTGGATCTTCTCTAAACGGAGGACTCAAGCAGGGTATTAAAAAGAAGAGAAAGCAGCAGCCAGTCATTGCAATATGAAATGTATTTCCCTTGTTTCAGCATTTCACAGCTGAAATTTTTTAAGTGGGGYGTTTCAGTGGGACCAATCTCAGAACTGCTACAGAAGAGAGAAGGACTTTGGGGTCAGTCTGAGGCAAAGTCTGCAGCGGAAAATGTCACAGAGGGCACAAGTGGCTTACCTGCATAAGGAGTCGAAGAGGTTTTCCATCCTGCTGCTCAAGGACTCTGAACTTCACACCAGCTGAAAAGAAACAAAACAAGGAAACCAAATCCATGCTGGAGAAAAGCCCATGCCATTTGCTGTTCAGCTCTGTTGGCTGAGCACCGATTTCTTAGAAACAGAGTCTTCAACCTTTCTTGATTTGTGAACCCTTACACATTTTCAACAGGAAGCACAGATTCTCTCTACAGAATTTTTAAGCGTAATGACAAATGATGCATTTCTCTTGGCTCCATTAAAAGCAGCCCTCTGACTTCCAGCTTGAAAATGCAGTCCTAAAGAAATTACCAAGCCTAGAAATCAGACAGCCAGACCTGATGATGACAAAGGGACTGGAAAAATCTTTCTCTTTTCCCAAACTTCCATCAGAATGGGAACTCCATTTTAACAGCAGGCAGAGAACTCACCTTTAATTTCTGCTTATGTGGATACAGCACATGTGCAAATATCTCCCTCTTTCAGACTAAGGGAGGAAAGTGGCTGGCCTGGATGCATTAAAGACATTTCAAAGCAATCACTGCCTATTAATCCAGCATTCATATGTTTTTAACACACTACTAATGCCATCAAACCTGCCACTTTTATATTTCCTTTTGGACTTGCTACAGTCCCAAAACTTTAAATATAAATAGGAAAGATTTTGGATTCCAGTGGTGACATACTGCACATGAACATTTAATGCAATGTTTCAAACAAAGGTAACAACTAGGACTAGAGAGGCATTTTTCTTTGAAAGATCTCGAATCACTTCACAGAAATAAAACCAATCCGTCTTTTGCAACCGTATTTGTCAGAGAGAGACAGAAACAAGTGGGCACTGAATTTTCAAGTACGTGGTCGAGCACTCTGGAGCCTTATCCTAGGAATAGTCCATTAGACCAGAAAATGCTGTTTCTGTAGGTCATGGCCACACACTACCCTTCTACAGCTGCAAGCCAACAACCTCTTAATTAGATTATTTAATTGTTCAAGAGTCTTAAACTTCTAAGAAAATACATGCACAAAAAGGCTACAAATTTATTTTAGAATGACCTATAGATTACTACAATGCTCAGAGGTCTGAGCAATTCACTTCACAGAAAAAGCAGGAAGGCTCGGTCTACTGCAGCTCATCCTAGCAGAGAAGAACCCTAAACTATTCCATGATTGCCAGCCAACTCCAGAGCTCAGGGTTCTGCTTTTTCTGTACACCGGCATCATCGATGGCACAACAGAGGTCGGGACATGAACCCATTTGCTTTGTTTCCCATGACAGCGCACTAAAGCAAGCTCACTGCTTGTTTGCATCCCAGTAATCATGAAGACACCACCAGGACAGGTCCTACAGAACTATGACAAAACTTGCCCCAAARTTTGTGATGTGAATATCTACATATTGGGCAAGAGGGAAAGAGAAGTACAGAGAAAATGACCTGACCTGTGCAYAATCAAACAGTACGTTGGTAACTTGGGTGTGGGCAGAGTCCGAGACCCCTGAACCTCACTGCTACGCTTTACTTCACACTCTAAATCAACATCACAGTGTACCCATCCCAACCAAGGTGGCATCCCTTGAGCTCACACTGGATGGACAGAACTCTTGCAGAGAGGACACCAGCTTTGCAAAAGGCTTTTTGAAGTCCAAAGTATTTCACTTTTGATGCGTGGAAAGAAAATATGGATTTCGTTTCTGGTGTGTGGATGGTTCGTTCATCTATCCTGGCCCAGGCTTCACCAATATAATACTTTGTCAATTCAGAAACTGAGTCAAAGAACTTGGAGGCCAGATGCCACGACTGAACTGAATTGAACTTAACCACTGCACTAAACCCTTGCTGACAGGAAGAGCTATCCATTCATGTTGGTAGAGCCATCTTTATGGTGCCTGTAAAATCAACTGCCATAACATGCCAGAGGATGTCTTATCCAAGTTCTAAATCTGAAAAGGGAGGCAAAACCTAAGCAGTGAGGACATCAAGTGATGGGTACTCTCTATAGTCCTTTGAATTTGATTCAACTGCTCTATCTGTCACCACTCCAATGACATGGTTTTGTGCTGGGGCAGGAACACAGGCTGCAGAAATTCTCAGAGATGCCTCTTCATCTTGCAGGTAGCATGGCATTGCAGTGTTCTTTTTCTCAAAATGTTTAAGAGGAGCAAACAAATAGCCAACAAAGAAAGTCAGTCAGGTAACAAACTCAACTGAGAAGACAATCCCCTGCCTGGGTGAAGGCTTATTACCCTGCAGAAGGTAGCTGGCTGAACAAAACTGAGAAGTAACCTAAGACCGATGAGAATATATGGCCTTATCTCTCAGCGGCAACAAGATTTCCTTCTACCCTATGACCTGCTGTTTACTGGGTCAGTCTTCTTCAGCAGCATCTCCTGTTCTCCAAAGACAGCCCTGAAGGGTTAAGAAGTTTATGCCAGGAAATTCATAGGAACCTGCTGAAGGCAGACATGGAAGAGCAACAGAGTTGGTAACATGGCTCAGCTCTACCTTCCCAAAATCGAGCCTGGCACTGTTCCAACAGACAAAGCTGTTATCGGTTACCTCAAGTTTCCTTTGCATTTGATGACTAGCCTTGGTTTAGTGATGATCAAGCTCTTTCTTATATTTAAAATTCCTGCTGCATGCTCTTTAAATGGATAGGAGATAATAATTTAGATCTGCTTGATTTTAACTAGATTAACCATAGCTGTTGACAGTTAAACCCATTTCAGAATGACCCTTTACTCTGATGCCAACCATAGTTGATGGTTACCAGAAGTGGAAAAACAATGACTAGTTTCAAAATGGTGACAGATTAGTGTCAAAAAGAGAACAATTATCTGAAATCTGCCCAGAGCTCTGAAATTAATCCAAACACCTCAGCTCAGGACTTCAGTTAGTCAAGTCAGCACAGAACTGAAGCAGCTCCATTGATTCACAGCCACTGTAGATCCAGCCCTTTGAAACAGCAGATGTTCCAAGTATTTTTGTAATTTTTGTAATTTCGCTTGTTTCAGAGCCCAAACCCCCAAGGTTAACAGCTTGTTTAACTCTCAGAAGTTTTACCTGACCTGGTACACTAGAACTGGAATCAAAAGATGAACTTATTTATACGGTGCTTGTTTGGATGTCACTTTTAGTCGCCACAGGCTTTGTAAAGGTGCTCCTGATTCTGCTTCAGCATCAAGTTTCTTTCCACTGACATCCTCACCCTGCAGTAACTGGTTAACAGTATGGACAACTGCATGACTTGAGCCTTAGGTTCTTTCCTGCCCTCGCTGCATCCTTCTACTCAGAAGCTACCCATTGTATCAAAATTAAATGCATAACACAAAATCCTTGAACTTCTGCACGTGCAGTGCTGAAGGACTTACCTGCGAGTCTGTAGGATCTGCAGAGCCGAAGGATGATTGAATAAAGAGGCAGAGAGTCAATCAGGTCAACTAGCAAGTGTATCAGGCCTTGCACAATCACCACCAGCAAACGGAGCTACAGAGAAACAGCTTAATAAGAAAATCTCGGAGAAACAGGAGATGCAACACTTGCAAATTCATGAGCTGATCTGCAATCTGACATTGTTGTGGTAAAGCCTCCCAAAGTGGTTTTGATGTCTAGAATTGCTGGGCATCCAGACCCCGCTTGAGGTTTCTTGACAATCTTAGCTTAAGGGTGTAACTGAAATGAAACCCCTACAGTTGTAGAGACTGTGACCTGCAAGGACATGAGAGCTATTCCACCTTCAACGGTCAGAGTCTACAAGGGAGAATTCAGGCTTCCATTTCTAGTAAACTCCATCACTGTGTATCAGTGAATGTAAATTTTTCTCTCTCCAACAGTGAACTGAAGTAGCTTACTTCTGCCTGAAGAAACCGCATGTAGAGCATCTAAGCAAGAGCAAAGCAGTCAGAAACGAGCTTCCTGCTCCGTGTTTTCTGTCCCCTGATTAAAGCACCTCCTTTTGTCAGACTGCATTTATTTTTGCTGCCAAGCTCATCTGAAAAGAGAGGGCTCAAAAAAGACGTTGAAACCGTGTGATGGCCACTGTCTACGGAAAATTTTGCTCCAGGCAGGCCTCGGAGAGGACTGGTCATATTGGGGAAAGAAAAGAAAAATAAAGAAATCCAACCCTCTGAGCAAAGCCTGGCTGAAAGCATTTAACACAGCAAGTTAATTTCCTGAAAAAAAAGTTCTGGATCAAACTAGAGGGGCCATCACCCCAGACGTGGGATGGAAAGATAAAAAATGACTTCCGAGTGAAAGAGAGGGGAACAGCTTGTCCCGCTGACTGGGATTTGCTGGGAATTCCCTTTGGAGAAACACAAACACGTATCCTGAATTCCACTTGCTTGGCCTACGTGGGCTGTGTGAGAACCCTTCCTGGGACACTTAGACAAGACTTATATTTTCTTTGTGGATGACAGTAAATGACTAGGAAACCTTTTTTTTTAGTATTTCCAAAGACAGTATATGACTAGCTTCAAGGGTTAAATCTTACCAGGGTAAACACCAAATAATACAGTGCAGTCGTAGGCAGGAGGAACAGCAGGATTGTAAATAGCAAAGTGCCAATAAATAACTAGGGGAAAAAAGAAACACAAACATTCATTAGCAGAGCAATGGCAAAATAAAAGAAAAGAAAAATAAAAGAATAGGAAACTGTGAGACAATGAAAGTTTGCAAGACTCCTTAACCTGTTTTTTTAGTCCCTATGTGAATAATGCTGTTACCTTGAATATTATCCGTACTTGTTCTCTCACTGGGCCTTTTTAGAAAGCTCCCTATAATAGGACTATGTTTGGAAAGATAAATAAGCTGGATCCTGACAGCATTTTTAACTTGGCAGACAATAGTCAAGATTTCCTATTGCAGGCCGGCTTCCTTATGAAACAAGACTTACGTGATCATGTTGTTTGTCCACCCCCTATCCCCCCAGGTTTTAAAGCCATTGGTCAGTTTTTACCAGGAAAAGGTGGAAGGGTACAAAAAAGTAGAAATTTGGTAGGGAATTTTGTAGAGAATTGAGAAGTATTTTTGTTCCTCCATGTTTTAGCTGAACAAGCAGCTGGGGAAAAGCTGACAAAATTTGGTTGATAAACATTCCCAGCAGCAGCCGTCAGCTGGTCAGTCCAGCCACAGGACTTCTGCCTCTTGCTCAGTGGGAAACTGGGAGAGAGAAAGAAGCTGGAGTTACTGGGGTGGGGGGAGCAACATTCAGAGGATGAAGGAGAAAAATCCATAGGAAAGCAGGTGTCATTAGCTCCACTGCCCACAGAAAAAGTTATTTTTATTCTGGGCCAGCCCAGTTGGTGTAAGTCTAACTAATTCCACCTGGGAGAAATGCAGATTTATGACAAATAGGGATCTGACTCTTCAATTTTCAGTCACCATTTCCAGAACAGAGAAGCCACAGGAACACAGGGCACTGCCATTTCTGCAAAAAGAGATCATGGCCGTGGTATATTATGAGAGAAAATAACCCAGACGGTCCTGTCACAGAGGTGGATCAACACCCCAGTTTTACGCACGTAACCAGAATTAGATCATAACCCAACCCATTCTCTTCACAGCAGTTGCTTCTCCCCTCCTCTGTCACTCCACTGCAGTTGCTTAACATCTCCAAAAGTCTTTTAAGGTCTGCTTTGAATGTCTCTTCCCATCTAGGCCAACGACACAATTCCCACTGGCCTCCGGAGCAGTAGGATGAAGCCTGAAGTGCCAAAGCAATTCTCCTCAAAGCACACAGGGACCGAGCCCTGACGCAAACTGCCTTCCTGGCACGGAGGCTCTTACTTTTCCATCACCAAAGAAACAGAAAAATAGCTCCTCCACTGTGGTGTAAGAAGCTCAAGGTTATGTGTTGCAATGGAGAGAGAGGCATTGGCCCTGGAAGTTACCAAATATTATTGTATTATTTTAGTGATGTTTGCAACTGCCGGCGTGGAGCAGTTCAGGCTCCGCTGAACTTTTGCGTGGCATTTCAGAAATTAAAAAGAGGCTACAGCATTTGACAAAAACCTGCCTCTGCTGCTTGAGCGAGAACGTGTGGGCCAGGCTCCAACATAACGTGAATGAAACAGGGCCTTTTAATAGAAACGCTGGCACGTCTGTTACTGTGGCAACACTGCTGGGCATCACTTCTTAAATTGCCTCCCTCCCCCATATCCACTCCCATGCTCCAGGAGCCGCGAGCATCTGCAGCACCCATCCAAGTTCACCAGGGTGCCTTGCAGGTGCTCAACGCTTGCCAGAATTAGGCCCCCTGAACATGCAGAGAAGCGAAGGGGTGCTGCAGAGCAGCAGAGTCCAAGCGTTTGTTTGAAGAGCCACGGCTGCAGAGTGCCGGGGCGGGCACTTGTTCTGGTCATTTGCTGGGAAAAGCCTCCTGTGGCTTCTGCCTCACTATTAGTCGAAGCAGGATAGGATCGTATTGCCCGTGGGCAGCGTCCTGCAGCGAGCCCCGGGCGCTGCAGCACTACCTGGTCCAAGTCATAGGAGCAGGAATCCACCCGCTGCCGGAGGACGTTCCACTTCTTCCCACGGAACAAGCGCCAGAGAGATGACAGGCCGTAAATCTTCAGGCAGTAGAGCCTGAGCAAAGAGAAGATGCTGTGCATCAGAGCTGCGAGTTCCCGAGCTTCAACACAAAACAGCTGTCATCATTACAGCCCTGTGCCCACACACTCACCGACGCCGCAGAACTCAGGGCGGCAAAAGAAATCAGCCCGAGAATGACGCAGATAAAATACTAATTGCTCAGTCAACCGTATTTGGGCTGGCCTGTGGCACAGGCAAAGCAGGCTACTGCAGACAGCTCTGGACCACTGGAGGGCAATGGCCACGCCATGGCCCAGAGCTGCAGCAAGGCTCTTGATTTCTGCTCCTGTTGATGAAGAGGGTAGCATACGGGAAGTGGCAAGTGATGCTGGAGGGTGACCCCCTACGAGCAGCAGCAACCGCCAGCCCCATGCCACCACCTTTTCTGCAGCAAAAGAAGCAGCAAGCTTATTCCCCTGGGCAGGAATAAGCTCCCCCCTCTGTCTCTCCAGTTTAGATCTGCCCTGTTCCCCTTGCTTCGCACCCCTTCCACGGCAGGAGTGGCCAAGGTCTTACCCCTCACACTTGAGTCAGTACAATTCAATTTTGCCTCCACAGCACAGAGAGGCAAGGGAGAGGACTGGAGCCCCTGCATCTTCTTTAGTAAACCACAGCTTCAAACATCAGCAAGAGTGGAAAGAGGTCAACTAAATGGTTGATGGCACCCCTRCTGCATCCCTTCCTTAAGCTTTCGTTACTTGGTGCTATGACACTTAGAGCTACTTCCCTCCCAGAAAAATGGCAACAGTGAGAGAAACTTGGGGTGGTAAGGGCTGGGAAATAGACACCCCTACGGAATAACATWGAGGAAAAAAGAGCTCCTGGGATGGAGAAGAGGCACAAAGAGCCCTGGGCAGCAGTGTCCAACGTACAGGAATTTAAAGAAAGGGGGGACAGCCAATTTGTGGGGCAGAACAGAGCCTGAGAAAGCCTGAGCTACAAAGGCCAGACTGGTTAACCAGCCTAGTTAAGGCACGGAGGCTGCTCAGATTTCAAGGCAGCGTTGTGAAAACAGAGGCAAGGAGTCTTATCCAAAAGAATCTGGTTTGAGGAACACCAACTGCTTCAAGGAATTGGCAGGGTGCCCCCAGACTGGCAGGCACAGCTCGGTGCACTAATCCCTAGGCAGGAGAGTGCCCAGGACAACTCCTCCAGGTTGCTGGTACACACCTGCCCCGTGGCTCTGAGTAAGGCCACGCACTCCCCCGCGCACCCCGACACGGCACCGAGCGGGTGTTCCTGCTGCAGCACCTGCCCCACCTTCCCTGGCTGCCTGCACACACATGCCCGCTCTCGTTTCACCGTGCGGTTTGTTTCAGAAGGGGATCTCAGGCTTCACCAGCACCTGAACCAGCAAATTCTTCCGCCAGCTGCAGGAAGGCAAGGTGTTGTGGTGGCTGTGTTGATGTGGGTGACTGCTATCCCTTTCTGACTCTCCACGGGCGGCACCTGGCACAGCAGGGGCAGGTTGGTGCCAGCGGCAAGATAACACATAGCTGCTCTACACTTCTAACAAACAGCCAAGGCGGGTGGACTGGCTCCCTGCAGCTCACAAGGGAAAAGCAATCGGCTGAGAAAACGCTTTTCCTATTTCCACTCTCTGTACAATTAGGAGGAGCAAGGCCACTTCTCACAGCCCAAAACAGAAATTCTAGTAATGAGAGGTGTTGGGAGCTCACAACAGAACTGATTCATAAACCATATCTCAATATTTCTAATGATCCCCTAAACTACCCATAACTAAAGTTCTACTATTTCTTCTGTTGTTTGCAACTTAAAGCCCTCTGCTCACAGCCTGGGGAGGAACGATGACCATTCTGTACTTTATAAGCGAAAAGTTTATTTATTTATTACCGTGTCTCTCATCTCCTTGGCAAAAGCAGCTATTCTCCAGTGGCCTGTGCGATGCCTTGCTGCAGCATGTGTTAATGGAGGGCAGGAACAGAGCACATTGGTGGGCACCGTTTGCACAGTAACCCCAACGTGCCCCGGACATGCCCCAAAGCCCTCTGCGCTCCCACACACTCCCTCAGAGCCTCTGCCTGGCTCTGAGGCTCTGGGGCCCTCCAGCAGGTCCAGACAATGACACCAGGATGGTGTCACAGCCATGCTGTAACCCCAAACCTGCCGTCTGTGCTCCATGATGCAGACAAGAACCTCTGAAGTCGCACAGAGGCAGGGACTTTGGGGCTTCTCCAGAAAGGGTTCCCCTTTCCTCCTCCTCTCCTCCAGTTCCCCTCAAAACTACTGGGTAGGGTGCAACCGAGAAGAGTACTATAAGGTTGAATCAAAGGGACAGGGTGAACTGCTTTCTTGTCCTCTGCCTACCATGTAGTTTTATTTTTCAAGGTCACTACCACAGTAAATAAATATTTGAATGCAGGAGAACTGAAAGATAGGTTGCTTGTACTGCTGCGGCCATCACTTCTACACGCATAAAAGAAGGCAATAAATTAACTGCTGGCTAAACTGTGAATTCAAGAGAACTATGCCAGGGTTGAATACTTCACAAATTAAACCCATGCCCTGAGTGTYCAGTGGCCCTTCTCTCCAAACATACACAAGACATAACCAAGAGAGATCAACTCACCTGGCTCCGTAGACGTAGAAGCAGTAGATGTGGAAAGTCAGAAGCGCAATGATGTCAGAGAGGATGCAGAGAGCTACGGTCAGGCCCAGACAAGCCGACAGACCGACATACCAGAGGATCATCTCAATGAATGGGGACATCAGGTGAATGTAGCCTAGTGGACATCGCAGAGTGTCAGTATTTGACTGAGACATCTTCCTGTCGATACTCTCAAAAGACTGATTATCTGTGCCCTAGAACATTGCTCCAGAAATCATAGCCATGAAAACACGGAAGTAAAACTGGAAAACTTTAGATGCCATCTTCTGTTTAGGAGGGCCAACAAAAACTCTTTTTCCCCCTAGGTTTCTGTTCAGGTGTGGCAGCTCTGTGAGGAAGGGGAGGACATGCTCAGCTTAAACAGAGCTGTCACCTTGCTCCACATGTGATTTGCTTTTCTAGATTTGTGTCCAGATTCCTAATTACATTTTTAACTGCACACATCAACCTTCACTGCAACCATTCCCCTTTTCTTGCTATTCCCACAAAAGCCATCCTGTATGGATTTTGTAAAATAAAATAGTGTGGAGGCACACAGTCTCTTTCATCACTAAAGTGGAGCAAAGTGATGAGAAACGAGACCATACTTGATTGGCGAGCAGAGAAATTAGTATAACAACTGAGGAGTTCACGTCCATCATGACTGTACTCCTTCATCAACACACTTATCAAGGATAACAGGGGTGTGTTGAAATAACAAAATTGCGCCAAGCTGAAGTCAGTGACAAGAGTTTGCATTTGCATCCCGAGAGCACGCTTCTCATCCCTATCCTATCAGCTGCCTCTTACAGGGCAAGGACTACGAAAGCCTCCATAAGACCTACAGCCTTCCCTTGGACACTCACCACTAATGGCACCAAGTAAGTCAGCTCCGTCGTAACTTGCACTTCTTACGAAGCATCAATACAAGCACGTTATTTAATATGCATGATTTCCTTGTGTGGGAATCCAACTTTGGCTTGAGTTCCCACAGCAGGAAGACTTACAGACAAGTTTGTACTTGCAGTAGTGCACTTTGATTCATTATTCACCTCTAGGCAAACATTAAACACTTGGGAGGGAAGCGATGAAAAGGGAGGCTGAAAAGTTAAACAATTGCACTTACTAATCCAAAGATGGATGTGGTAAAGGAAGAAGCGGCCCAAAACCTGATCCAAAGCCCGGTTCATCTTCAGTCCAGCTGGTGCTCCCATTAGCCACTGGAGCAGGTCCTGGAGCTCTTCAGCTACGTGCTACAAACACATAGAAGCAAGGCACCTGAGATAAAAGACTGCTACCACACCGAACAGGTCCAGTGTACGGTACATGCTGCCCCCCCCAAAGTATTCTTACCACACCCTTCAAAGCAAAGGAAAAAAACCCATCCAAACTACTGCTTTGCAGACAACTAGTTAAATCAGAAATGCACCTTTATTGGCAAATGACTCTTTACTGAACCCAAACCTAATAGCAAAGAGGAAGCTGAACTGCTTAAATGTGGAACAGTGCTAGGAACACAAACCTAGTGTTTGTTCATGGCCGTCTCAGGTAGACTTGCACAGTATGATTTCCTGGTGTAATGAGAGTTGCTGAAATAGATGGCAAATGCTGGTGCACAAATGGACTTCTTTGGACAGTCAACTGAAAAGTCAAAACTGAGCAAGAACTCTTAACTATGGGGAAGGCTGTCAGGATTTTAAAAGGGGCAAGATGGCAGTGCACTCATGGGCAAAAAAAAGTGAATTTTTATAAAGAAATAACCTGTATGTGTTTACAGCAGGGTAGAAAACACAATTATATAAAAGTATTTCATACATAAACAAACTTTCTTGATACTCTGTGGTGTACTAGGCAAGATCAACCATGCTGTATAGCACTGATCTTGCCTACCACTATCATGTCTCTCTGCAGGCTTCATGGAGAGAGACCCATGGCATCCCAGTAAAAAAGAAGCCCTCTGAAACATTGAGAAAAATAGCCTAATGGAGCTCGTCCCCAAATCACTAAGGGCTTTGACTCACAATTTCTGGTGATTTAATCCCAGGCTGATGTTATTTACCAATTTTCTCTCTCCACCCCGCTACTCTGCCAGAGGTCCCCCTTGCAGTCGGCAGGGCAGAAGACGGGGTTGCTCTGGTCCTTAGCAGTTTGCACCTGATCTACTCACCTAAGCTGAAATCAGTGGTGAAGTCCATTTACCAGGCTGTGAATTGAGGTAGCTGAGAGTAGTAACCTCCAGCAAACAGGTGGGGAACATACCTGGAAGAAGTGACCTCTCACACCATCCCGTATGAACAGAGACTGAGTAAAAGCCTTCCCTACCTCTGAAAAATCCCACTTATCGTCAAGTCCATGAGAGTGAATTGCACTGCAAATTGTGCACGTGTAGAAGAATCAAGTCATGCTACCCGAAGCTGATGCACTGTAGCCTACTTTCCCCATCATTCACATGGATAATTTCCCTCAGGGGAAATTATTTCCAAGGAATGATTCCATTTTATTTATTAACCAACAGGTTCCTTGCAAAATGAGTTTCTAACTCATTTCTAACATCTACTTTTAGCGTAGTGGAAAAATTAAGGGCTCCGTCTTTAACTTTTATCCAAAAGGATTGCCTTTTTATTTCACTCATTTTCCCTCTGTCTCACTTCAAGTCAGAACTGATTTGAACCCATGGATCTTACCTCTGTGGATGAGAAGTGTTAGCTACTTTATAAATAGACTGTTTTTAATATTTAAAGTGTTGGATTGGTAACTTAGAAAAAGCATTTGGGGATTTTAATGAAATATTTAAATGCTTGAAAGCCTTCAGCAAGGCTGTTTTTCAGCACTGAATACTTCTGGAGGCTGCCAGTCCCAGAGGTGCTACTAAATTCTGACAGAGGCATGTAGCTCTGGGAAGGTGCCCTAGCTTGCTGTTATTTAGCTGGGCAAGGCATTTCAAAACATAGTCCTAACCTTGCAGGCTGTTTTCCAGCCAGATATTTTAGGACTGATCAATAGCAAGCAGAATCAGTAAAGGTGACTGGGAGTCCAATTCTCCTGTTGCAGTCGTGAATATTGAATGTGAGCAGTATTAACAGATAAGATACAGTGAACTGGAAGTGTTTCATAAAGGGGTATAGGGACATTACCAAACTGGAGACTAAAGCTAACATGGTTTAGATGAGATCACCGTGGAAATATTTTCTTTACTGTCATGCTCTTCTGTCTAATCTCCATATGCAGGGGGGCTAATGGTGATGTGACATCGATGGAGAAGGACACACAGCGCACTGTGGGTGGGCACCGTGGGCACCGGGAAGCACACTGCAAACTTCCTGAGCAGAGCATCTAGTGCAAGTCAGAGCAAGCAGAGCCAAAGCACTCTCTACCAGACACATTTGCCCTGTGTCTGTTGCAGGCATCTGGGGCTCTAAGTTATACTACTTTACAAATTAACATCTTAGAATATTTTCCAGTAAGTGTCCTCTCTACTTGCTTTGTTTATGGATTAGCAGAACATGACTGAATAGGAACTTACATTCAATTATCTCTAAGCCTCGGTAACATTTTTGGAGGCACCATCTATGATAAATATTTAACTGTTTCAAAGAGATTACAGCTTAAGAAAAAGAGACATCAGCAAGGATGAAAGAGATGAAGGGGAAAAAAAAAAGAAGATGGTTTATAAGCAGTTCTTCTTTTTAAAACAGACAAATGTAGCACTTTGAACCAGGTATTTTTGAAAAAGGCTGTCTCATGGAAGGCAAAACCAAGGACAACCATTGGGAAGCCTGGTGGGAGCGAGAGGGAGGAGGAGGATAGGAGTTGTGAGGGCACCTACAGAGAGAAGATTATTCACATTTTCCATTCCTGCATTTGAAAGCCTGTTCGAAAAATCGGTCCTTCGTATTGCGTACAGCTACTTGCTGGTTACTCCCTAGGTGTCTCTGAATCACATCTGCCTCATTTACTGACAAAAGCAACTTGTTATTACAGTCAGCACAGCACAGCTCATCAAGCTGTGAAAGTGGGAGCTGCAGTCAATGATGTCTTGTGCATCATCAACAATTGCTAGCTAAGCGCTGATTTGAGAACCATTATATCAGGGGATGACGAATGATGGCTAGGGAACACGGCTTGATCCTCACGTCAGCAGGCTGAGCTTGTGACCCTGGCAGTTGTTGAGAGCCAAAACAACCTACCTGCATCTGCTGCCTTCCACAGAGAGATGTTTGCTAGGAAAAAAAATGACCACTGCATCCAGCCCCCACACAGATATGATTTTGTCAATACTAAAATCAATCAAACCAATAAGGTTATACGTTATATAAGGTTAATTTGTCAATATTAAAATTGATCAAATCAATAAAGTTAAAATAAGGTTATGTATATAACCTTATAATACATAGTAATATTATTATAATATAGATAATGTTCTATTTACTAACAGATACAGAGATGTAAGGTCAATGCCATCATCAGATCTGGGGGACATATCAAAAGCAGAATAGCGAGGAGCATTAGGAAAGGAAAAGTAACTCATTCTGCACATGGGAAAGTTTGCGTTACTGAACTTGGCAACACATAAGCACTTAAGAAAGCCCAAGTGGTGGGAATAATGCGTACCAGATGGACACTCAGCAGCAAAGAGGAAACCTACTGCTGAATGGCTAAGGGGAGATTTTGCTGTCACACTGGAAAAGAAGTGGTGCTGGCTTGCACACCAAACGCTGAAGTCATTGGTATATTTTGGGATCACTCAGATCTACATTTTTTAAGGCCTGCACATAATGCAWATAAATCAATGCCCACTGAAGGCAGTAAAAGGACTCCAAATGATTTTATGTCCACAATCTAATATGCTTGAAAGAAGAAAGTAAGGCTGGAAAGTAAGAAGAGTTGTAAGTGGCCTGAATTGATAAGCTTGGAGATATCGCAGAGAAGAAAGGCACCAAGTGACTACAAGGCCACCCACACAAGGAGGAGCAGCTCTTCGTGACACCAAGGTAATGAATTTCGCACATGTAGGAGACACGGTGAAAATAACTGACACTATGATGCATAAGTTGAGTGACAGATGAACTAAATTACTGAAAGAGGAACGAATGAGCAACTCTCACAAGCAAGCCTATCCAGGACAGGTGCTGGGATCGGATACACCTTGAGCACGGAGAGTGTCCATCTGCCAAAGACACTGGGCAGATGGAACCCCGCCTGGAGCCACCTGTGCAAACAGGAACGCAGCCAAAAGCCACTTCCTTGCAGACTTGTTAAGAAATCAGATTTCTGAGAGCTGGACACTTACAGTAATCCCATAGGGAGAGCTCTAGAGAACTTAAAATTCTCCAGCTGAAATCTCTGTAAGCAAAAAGACTTAGAAAAATATTTTTAGTGTATAGCTCAAATACAAGAGCAAGTGTATTGCAAGAACTGTGGTCCTTTCTACCCCACCACTGCTGCTGAATAAGTGTCTGCAGCAATCCTTAAAACATGCAATCCTTAAAAGTTTGGCTACGAAAGATAAAAAAAAAATAGCAATAATAATGATCCATATCTACGCTGGACACTCCATACACACTTTCTGAAAGCACAGCATGTACAAGAGTGATCAGAGACCTATGGCTTGTAACAATTAAAAGGTTAGACATGGACCAAGCAGATCATCATCAAGGGAAACGTGAGCTCTTCCCAAGAAAGACAGGATGTGTAGGAAAAATAAATTGCTGCTGGAATTCTCTAATCAGAATAAAATTCCTCCCAACCAGGAAGCTAGAGAAAGAGCAAAGAGAGGACRTTCTCCAGCTGCTAGAAAGAAACCACTGGAAAGATCCACCTTCTCTCCCATAAATGAAAGGAAAGTGGGCAAAGAAAGGATTAGGCTGTGCAGCTGCATGACCGTGCTCAACATTGGCTGCACATGTATTCCCAAGACACAGAAGCTCTTAAAATGAAGCTAACTTCAGATTAGTGGTCTGGTCTCCAGCCTCTGAAGTACATGTTCCTTACTGCCACTCAACAGATATATTGGAGTACTGCATCTAAAATGAGCCACCAGAAAAGCAGGATAGTATGAGTCATACTTGTTCTTTGTGAATTTATGCTGATGCTGAGGGATCTTAGTGGGCAAGAGGAGTTATGTTTGAGAAAAATCACAGGACACAGCAAGTTTTCCTAGTTTACCATCTGTACACCAGAGCTCTTAGACAGGATTTCAGGTGCTTGTATCCTGACTAGCTAACACCTTTGGATTTCCCCATGAAATTCCTCTTCACAAGCACAGCTGCACTGCTGATAAGGTTCGACTTTTCAGTAGTTTATCAGATTCAAACCAGGTTACAGCTTTTTTTTTTTCCCCCCAAACACTTCATATAGCAACAACTTGAGGACATTTCCTGTCGACTCCAGAATAAAAGTATTCTGGCTTGATAACCACTGAACCTGCAGCTGCAGAGCTCTGTCCAAGCCATAATTGTTACTTTAGGAGCTGGAGCAGCCCTCCGGTAAACATCTAATTACTATTCACTGCACACGCAAAGCAGAGCTGTGTTCCTTTTGAGCAGCCCCAGCAGGCTTGATTTGAAGATTTCACTGTTCTTGAGGAGACATAATTTGCATGGCTTCAGACAGGACTCACTCTGAAATCCTTGTGCGTAAGGCATCGCCTCCTTACAACTACCCCAGCCATCAAGAGCTCCACAGCAGGTGGAGGAGGACTGGCCAGACTTACATCAGCCACGGGGATCAGAGTGTCAGCAAGGTGACCAATTCGGTTCTTTCTGTACAGCCAGGACATCAGCAGTATCCCCAGAGCCACATCAACCAGCAGAGAGACAAAGATGTTGGCTTTCCTATATGCAGGATAAAGAGAAACAGTGTTAGAGCAAAAGGAAGGATGGTGTTTAATGCTTCAATGACAATTGTCAGCTTCACTTACATAGCATCTTTAATGTCCCAGGGACACCAGGACAATTTACTGAAGAGACACGATGTAGAGATCTTTTGACTTTCACTGGTGTGCTGCTACTTCTGTGGCCAAACACGGAGCCACGTGGAGCCTGCCACACCACAAAACCTTTCTTAGTAAGCGGAGCAAAGAGTGGGATTGAAGCTACAAAGAGGAATGTTAGACAAAATGTGTGTATATATATACACTTAGGGGGGATTTACCAATACTAAGGGCACCAGCACTTGGAGCATCCACATTGGGATCAGATGGCTTTCCAAGAGGTCTACTTTAGTTGAACCACTAGTCAATGTAATAAATAGTGTTTCTGGGTACATAAACTTACCCAGAAGGACTGCTGAACTGCCCCCTCACTGCTAGAGTTTCTGAATGAAATTCCATGACGTGAGTTATTCGGGAAATCAGATTAAACAATCACAGTTACTTTTGGCCTTCAAATCTGCTAATCTATTTTAAGTGTTCCCTGGGAGTCTATTACTGCAGGATCAGAGAACCACACAGAACAAGACTCGCTGTGTAATGGCCGTAGGGCATTCAATATCTGTCTCAGATCTCTGCCTCTCCCTGTTTCACTCTCTGTGCTGCATGTTTGTTTTTTCTGTTACACTGACTTTGTTACTGCTGTTGGAGTCTCTGGTCTCCAGTTACTGCAAGAAAGATTCCCCAAAAGAGTGGGTGAAAGAGGGGACCATTTAAACCTTTCTGCTCTTATGGAAAGTGCCACTGAATACTGATTGCAGTTTTTGGTTAACAGCAGCATATGTGAAAGCAATGAGCTTGTGGGAGTACTGACAGTGAAGCACTACACACACGGGTGCAGTACAAGCTTTCTGTGGGCAATATCCCGGTTGCCTTTCCCAGGCTAGGGAAAAAGGCATATATCTGGCAAAAGGCACAATTAATATAAACAGAGTGCAGAGTAAAGATCTGCAAACTAGCAGGGAGTAGAGCAAGCAAGGCAACATGACACGGTGCAGTGAGGACCCCGCAGAGCTGTGCGAGCACAGGATCCATGGTTTGGGTTCCCCAGAGGAGACAGGGCTAGAGCAAAGGTGTGCATGACTTTATGCATACTCCATACCTCATTAGTTGAGTCTGGGTTTGAGCCTTCTTGTTGCTGATGATGATCTGGAGGTGCTGCAGGCGATGTCCGAGCTGCTCACAAGTTGAGAGTTTGCTCCATAAGAAAGACAAAGGCCAAAACTTCAGCACCCTGCAGAAACACCATGGGAACGTCCCCTTTTGCTTTTGCTATATAGCAGGCTGTCCAGCGTACAAACTCCATGCAAAACATTCAGTGTAAAGTTAAGGTTGTGCAACCAGAGATGGTGTCAACATAYTATCATTAAAGAATATCAGATGTTAACTACTCTCTTAAAGGTTAACAGAATTAAGGCAGTCTTTCCAGATCAAGACATCTGAAGCAGACAACCCAACCTCTCATTTCCATTCTGTTAAACCAAGCGCCTCGCTCTTCGAGGAAGTCAGAATGCAATCCTGATTCCACCCTGTGCTTTGGGATACATCACTGGGACTGTACACTGCTCCAAGTCTCCAGGAGACTGGAGTCAAGTCAGTTGTGTGTACAGCGCAACAACACAACATGGTGCAACTGCATCATAAACCCCAATATTACTAATCACTAATTACTAATCTCTACCTAGTGTGAGCTTGGTATAACAAACAGTTGTGTTCTCCCTGCAGTTTCTGTCCCTCTTTCCCTCTTTTCTTTTTGTTCCACTTGATCCTTTTCTTCTTTTTTTCTTTGTTACTTCCAAATTCCTTTCTCAGGGTCTTCATTTCTATCTTCTCTCCACTGCCTTGCCAAGGGTTACCAGCATTATGTAGATAACACAACATTTAGCATTTAATTAGGTTTCAAAGTTAACTTCCACATTAGGCTTGTAGGGGAGGAAATATTCACACGGTTCTTTTCTTATGACTCATAAGAAAAGTACTAAATGATGCTCAATTATTTTTGGGAGTTACTTTTATTACCACACTACCCATAAAGGAAGAAACGATGGTGATTTGTGTAGTCTAAAATGACACCACTGGATGCAGGCTGGTCAAAGAACACACAGTAGCAGTACAGCAACACAAAGCACCATGTTTGTTGTGGGGAATAAATTCTGATGTGGACATAATTTGGACCACTCCGGTACACAATGTTTTTTTCACTATTTTCACAGTGTTTCACTGTTTCTTATTAAGGGTCCAGGAATACGTTCGCTTTTAGTCACTTCCTTCACCTACTCTCTTACTGCTTTGGCTTGTTCCTTCAGTTTACATTCATTCCAAACCCTAAAATTATTCCTGGTATCCTGTTTCGCTTTTGAAATTGTACAGCTGTTTGGATCATTAGTGAGCATGGCCTGGAGACGGCCCTGCAAAGTGGGCATGCCTCCCCCAGGTTTCATCTGGAGGACTTCAGCCTGTCGGCCAGCAGCAGAATGCCTTCAGGACTGGCCAGGATAAAATGCAGGATGGGCAGACTGGGGCTCCTGCTGCTATTTATACATTTTACACAAATTGCAAGGGTACAGCTCGTTCAAAATCCTGCTCGGCTCACTGTGGTTGCTGTCCCCTTCTTCCCCCCATCCTCCTGAGCCCTTTCAACCATCCTTCGTGCAAGGTCTGTCAGCTTAAAAAACAGAGCGCTGAAGTCCCCCCTCCCCATTCAAATTGGTTTTGAAATACACGCAGCGTACTGTGAATCATTCTTCTTAATTTGAGGCCTCCGAGTTACGCAGCTCTTCGTTACAGCCTCTCACCTTAGAAACAAATGAATGCACTGCTCTTCAGCTGACTTGTCAGGAGGTGATATCTAAAGTGGCGGAGGAGAGAGCGCCGTGCAGGGGAGGAAGATGTGGGGGGCAACTGCACTGGCCACTGATCTCAAAGACCCGGGTTCGCAGATTCACCGAGGCACAAGTGCAGATGAGTTTTCTCTTCCAATTATATCCTAGCCCAGTGGTTACAAATTCTGGTGTGGCAAACCTTCGCTGGAGCAGAGAATTGCACTTGAAATGCAAAGAAGGGGGAAGGAGAAATGCTCTACCTGTGTGGTTAAGTACAGACGGCTGGAGGTGAAAAATTACCGGTCAAACCAACAGCTGCCAGACCATCTCAGTTCAAGTAGAAAGCAACGGCTCTGGGGCCCTGCGCCGGACGCTCACTGCGCTGACAGTCTCCCCATCCTCTCCCAGCAACGTGTGTCTCTTACCATCCATTGCTGCTCCACGACTCCCCAAGCTAGAGGCGGCTGGCTTGTGGGTCACCCACCGACCAGATACCCCTGGTCAAAGGAAAGGACAGGCTGCTGCTCTCTTCTGCCTGAGGAATGTCTTGCACAAGCGAAAATGATTTCCAAAGCAGCCTCATCCCCAGGGGYACCCCCCACCACATGCAACCACTGCAGTCTGCAACGGGTAAAAGCATCTCCTTGATTGAACAGGATGGGCCCAAAAGACACGTCAGAGGTCTGTGCTTGTCTGTACTACGACTGACTCTCTTTTCTTTTCACTTAACATCAAGAGGACCACCTCTATTCCATTGACGTACTTTCTTTGGAAAATAAATACATACACATTACTTATTTAAATAAAAATACAAACATACTGCAAAAAGCTCAATATAATAGCTGCATGATGTGCTATGGTAACTCTCATCTCTAGGAGTACTGAGGAAGAAAGCCAAAAATATTTCTTGCGTGGTCTCCTACCCCTATGCATATCTACTATGCACTGCCATAAATGCTCCCACCTGTTTACCATACAGTATATAGAATGATTTTCAGAAGTGCAATGGAAAACCAACCAAATTAAAAAAAAAAAAAAAAAAAAACAAACAAAAAAAACAGTGACATTGTGTCATTGCATTATTTAAGCAGCAGGAGATCTTTGGGGTATTTCCAAATATAAGGAATTTTAGCAATAAATTAACACAGCCTGCATGAGTAAATCTTGATTTTCCAATGAAATCTTTTTCCAAGAGTGAGAGTGGATTTTTCAGATATCAGATGAAAAGCAATCTTTCCAAATCTGGATCACATGCAAATATTAAAGCTCCATTAACCAGAACCCCCGTCTGTCTTTTTGCTCTTCGCTAGAAACTGCAGGAACGGTGCCTCCCTTCTGGATGAGGAATCAGAGGTCATGGTGCTTGTAAACGGACTTTTTTTTAAAAGGAGCACACAGAGTTTATTGCCTCAATACTAAATCATCCTGATGTCCCGGACAGCACACTAGAGACCTTCAGTGGTAATGGAAATCCTGCACACAAGTCCCTCTGAAGAGAGAATTGCAATGGCCACCCCTTAGCACAAGGTGGTGCTGAAGAAATGCCTTAATCTGAGATGTACAGGACTTGAGAGCGCTCAGAAAGCTTGGATGGATGTCAGCGCTCACTTTCTGAGATTTCTAACACTGCTGCCCTGCTTTCCCAGCACAAATACACAACAGTGGCACATCCAAAAAAGCCCCAAGCCTCCGCAGGCTGAGAGGACATCACTGATCTCTTTCTTTAGCTTTTCAAAGCTGACTATCCCTTAACATCACAAAAACCTGGGAAAGAAAGAAGTCCTGTGACCAGAAGGAGCAAAAACCTGGTAGATCTTATTTTATGGGACACCCTGTCCCAGCACGGGCAGGAGGGGACTGGAAGGACACCTGCACGTGACATCTTGAACCCTTCCTGCCTTGTGTATGTTGGCACAAAGGAGGTTGTACCACACATCACGTGCTACATTGAAACAAATTACATTAAATGAGTTAGAAGGTCAAACAGGAGGTTTGTTATAAATCAGGTACTAATCTCTGTTCTCCAAGACTGATGTTTTAAAACACCCATAAGATAAGTAAATATAATGCTGATACTATGGGTGAATAAAACAAAGCAGAAAGAAACCTCTATCTCCCTCCCAAGGTTAAGAACAAGTTCAGCGTAGGTTTACGCACAGCAAGCCTCGCATTCTGCCTGCTGGTAGGTACAGCTGGCTGCTAGCCTGGCTGCTGCTCTGGCTCAAAACGTCCATTCTGGGCTTAGGAAAAGCTGAAATCAGAATAGCTCCTGGTAAGCTGGGTAGCAGCTATTTGTGCCCAACCTGCCAGACTGAGCTCGAGCTCCGAAGTTATGCTTAGACTGTGGCCTTCCGGAGACCTGTGAGGCTTGGGCTTAACCTGACTCTAAGTCTGGTCTGAGTTCTAGCACCAATCAAGGTGGGCAAGTCTGAACTTGAGACCTAGTGCCTATGCAGAAAAGGATCATCCTGTTAGTTGGTAGTCGCACACAGTCCACGGACAGCCAGAAAAAAGACCTTCAGAGCTGACTCCCAATCTTCTACCCAACTACAAAGTTCAGACTTAGTTACCATTAACAACCATTAATGCATAGTCAGTGTCTACAGAGCAGGCCCAGAAACCAGTGGTCCCTGATTATATCAGGTTTGGGTTTGACCCTAAAACTCTTCCAATAGAGTAGTCCAAAAACGGACAGTTTGCCCTTTGTGTACCAAAATGCGTAACCCGACTGTTCTGAAAATCTTTGCATATGAAGAGTTTCACTCTTTCTTTTCACACAATTTTTTTATGACAGTATCATACAACTGGAAACCTGTTAAAAGACTCTGTTCCCCATACCCTTAGGCTGTACTTGAGAAGATTTATCCATGAATACAGCAGTAGCTGTTATCCAAATTTCATCAATCAAAGTGTCCCCTTGCAGCTTGGAACCTGAACTCCACTCCCCTATCTGGCACAACCTCTCTAGGCAGGCTGACCAGATGTGTTATTCAGCTTTACACACAGAAGCTTCTCCCTTTTAAATCTGCTCAGAATTCCTCTTTAGTGCAAGCACATTACATTTGAAGCATCCTATTCAGTTTCATGGTTGTGACAATGGGATTTCACCATGGATTCATGTAGACCAGCATTCCCTGTAACCTGCTGTAAGGTCAAGGTTGCAGCACCACTGTCTGTTAGAGATACGATGGATTTAGACACACTATTTGCTCATGTTTCACAGCCGTGGAGGGATTCATAGCAAACAGCGAGTAGGGAGTCCCAGCTATCGAGCCATTAAGGAGATATTCATGTCATTCTGTCAGCCACAGAATAGCTGGAAACCCAATGTTTCAGCTGTGATGCAACTGAAGTGGGGCTGAGCTACCCCTGCTGCAAACGGGGAGATCAGTGCCTCCCTGAAAATCTCCCATCTCCTTGAAGAGCTGTACCATATTTGAAGGGGCCTTTAGCCTTGTGTTTTCAATGGAGCTCCCCAAACTTTAATAGCAGCTCTGCGGCAGCCTGTTTCCAACAGAACGATTCTGTATCAACTGTATTTCTCACTGGGGCTGAGCAGGAACCCTGCAAACGCCTAAACATGAATTACATTTCCATGCAAAACGTAAGCTGGCCGATGTCGCATAACTTACCTGCTCCTGCAGATCCAGGAGATAAGTGAAAGCAGGAATGTCAGCAGCATGCACGCAGGCACAGAGCCCTGCTTCAGCAGCTCCACGATGATACTAGCTTCCACKCCATCCGACTGCCAGTGGGTCAACTTGATGGGCCCATCATCATATCTGTCCGTCATGAACAGTATCTTACTCTTCGCAACTGTGTCAAAGATGGCAGAGAGCTTTGAAGCATCGTCTGCCCTGTGGTCAGTGGAGGTGGCTGCGTCCAAAGGGGGATGTAGGTGGGAAAGCATGACCTTGCGCTGGTCATAGTACACCAAGATGATTTCTTCTTTCTTAGGGTTGTTCRAGTGTTTCTGAAGGGTAGAACAGCTCCAGAATTTGCTGTCTCCCTCTTTACTTATCTGAATCCATGGCTCATGGGAGAATATTGTCCCAAGGTCTTCCAAGAACTCACTCAGACTCTCTTCTTTCTCCTGTTTGCTGTTGCTCCACGAGCCGAGCACAGAAACACTGACTTTAGTCACCCGTTGGACTTCACTGAGATACTGCTTCACCTGGACAGGAATAAAAGGGAAATGGACCACGGCAAGGATAACAGCAGAGTTCTGTTCTGAGACCCAGCGGCCGATCAAAATGCCACTTTCTGCCAAGGAGCAGCATGACGGAAAGAAGACCTTAAGTACCATGGCAGCAATCCTGGAAGAACAGTACACCTGCCAATAAASACAGAAATAAAACTTGAGAATGGCGATTAAATGCAAGGAAAATTTGAGCTGACCAAAGTCACCGGGGAGGAGGACCAATCAAGTTTTAAAACACTAAGCCCAACCACTCACATAACGACATTAGTGACAGSTAACAGATATACACACAGCAGAGGAGTATTTAGGAGGTTCCTGATAACCTGCAGTCTTTGAAGTGAGGGGTGGCAAGCCTGGAGTTTCTCAGCAAAGCCCTTCTCTGAGTCCTGGAGCAGTCTTTCATGGCGGTACACTGATAAGCACAGCCTGTCAGAGCAGCCAAGATCAGGAATTCATCCAGCCTCAGATCTTGGATCTGACACTGGATGTGCTCGAGCACTTCCTAGAGAAGGGACTACATCGTAGCACACCGTGATGCCTCTGGGGAATATTTCCTCCTATTATTGACAATAAAATATTGGTTCATGCTATAGAGTCATATTATTTCAGAGCCTCCTTTATCATCTAGGAACCCAGAGCTGTGCTCTGCAACAAACTCCCTGAACAACCTTGGTCCGATCACTCATCTCCTCTTGTCTCACTCCCCACATCTGGAAACAGAGACAATAATTTTGTCAAAAGGGACTAGAGTGATTAACCGACTGAAGTTTACAYAGCAGTTTTAATTCATTAGAGACAAGATCCTAAAAAAGGAGAAGTATCTCTGCTTTATCAGTGTTCTTTATCTACAATATTTTTCTTCATGTCATTAAGAAAACATCTCAATGGCTTTGTAAGACTTTTACAAAAAGGAGCTTTGAGGCAGTTGACAATGTCTCTTTAAATAAGGTGGAGGTTTCTAACAGAAATATAATTGCAGTAAGGAGGGCGCTGGCGCAGAACAGTCGGCATTCGGCGCCCGTTGTCCTTTCCCGTCCTTCAGTGCTTTGTTAGAGATGTGAAAACTCCGCAGGCCCCCGAGGCTGGCTCCTCTGCGAGCGACCCAGTCAATCGGAAAGAGGAACACAGCGTGTATTTATAACACGTAGAGAGGATGCGCAACGCAGAGGTCCCTGGTGGTTTTAGTTTCCTCTCTTCTTAATACAGGACAATTGATCTAGTAAATCCCAGCACCTGGCAATTTGCTGCAGCATGGAGGAGGCGATGGGGAAGCAGCAAAGGCGAGTGATTAACCTACTCCCAGCCCCACAGCCCTGCCAAGTACAGCAGTAGGAAATGTCTGCTCACGGACGAGTTGTCAGCCCCTCGAGGCAGCAAGGTGAAGCTTCCCTGGTGCACAGCTCGCTCCTCTGATGGGGAAAGCACCACAGTTGCTGCATTTGCAAGGAGTAATGCTTTTTTCCTGAGACTGAATTTTCCCTTTCACTGCAAAACTGCAAAGCACACCCCAAGACTCCCCCTCAAACAGGCGTAAGGGTGCTYGTGAGGGATTCTGTTTGCAGCATGCTGCTGGAAGCAGGCAGTGTTCGCAGGTGCTGAGGGCAGTGAGCACCGTCCCTCGCTGCCCCGCAGACCCTCCAGCCCGTGGCAAGATTTGGAAGCCACAGAGGGACTTGCTCCTCTCCCTCCTTCACCAGAGGGATAACCTCRGAGAAGTGGAGTCTGTGAGGAAGCAGAATCTCAGAAGAACCTCAAATAATATGTAGTTTTCCAAAGGGTTGCAAGCCTCCAGCAGAAGGGGAAGGGAAGCGGAAAGATGTATCAAAGGAAGGGTAGAAAACTGGCAGATGTGACACCCTGAGACCGTAGGTGTGCAGGACACCAGGCGTGGGAAAGACCAAAGACTTGCAGTACAACTGAAAAATGGCACCTTTCACCAGACAAAGTTTAATGACTATTAGACCCAAATGGATTGAAAACCAAGACATCCAAGCTTACTTTTCACTTCGAYTGAAATAGCTAAGACTTGGGTAATTTTTGGTGGGGTTTTTTTTGGAAGATCACAAAGGCAACGAAGAACATATATCCTATCTGAAAGAGTTGTTCCTGACACACATAGGAAACCGGGGTGAAAATCAGCTAACAGACACAATTAATTAGACTGGCCCTTAAAAAAGGAAATAAACACCATCCCCTACATTTTGCTTTTCTTTTAGAAAGACTCTGTAGTTTGTCCAAGGATACTGGCCAAAACGATCTCCCCTGTACTACCTCTCCTACCTCCTTGCCTAACTCAGATTGTTAAAGAAACATTATCAGGTGAGATGAGATTTGCTTCATGATTTACCTTTAGGTTTGAAAAAGGATTTTCTTTTTTTTTTTTCCCCGTAAGACCCACAGACATATTCCCAGGAAGAAGAAAGAAATTATATCAATACAGGGGCTCCGAAAGGAAAAATAACAGATTGAACATGTTGGGAACGTACATACACACATATGCTCAGAAATTAATAAAATAATATAGATTTAGCTAGAGATAGCATTCTAGCTATATCTAAGTACCAAAACCTTACAAGTGAAGTTTACCAATAACTGAATACTCTAAAAATTGAAATTGAGCTTGATATTTTAAAGAACCCAGGGAAAAATGAAAAAAATAAGAACTTGAATGTGTTTTTTCAGTATTTCTACTTTAATTACCAAAGCTACCACCAGTAATAATGGACAGATAACTTCTTAAAGTTGAATTTTTATTCTTCTTTTTCCTCAAGAGATGTCACAGCTGTTTGAGAGTATCACTACAAGAGACTTCCAGTGTCCCYGCACAGCTGTCCTTCTTAAAGGTTTGGCCATCCATTGGACATTTCAGAGAAAAATTATCAACTCTTTAATTTAAACATTTATTTTTCACTGAGATTTTTTTTAAAGATAGCCACAGTCATCTGGGAAAACTTCTCATGGAAGAGAAACACTTATCCTTAACTTCTCTAGTTTGTGAGTTTTTCCTCTTACACCTTCCCCAACCTTTTAAATTGACTTASTTTTATGCAGCTAACTACTTTGGCTATAGCTCAGGCTAAATAATACCCAAGCACATCATCTGTCCTTTGGCTGCTGCAGATATGGCAGAGAAGACTCTGATACAGTTTCCAAGCTATACAAAATATCTTGATAGTTGAAGACCATCAGTTATCCATACGTTAATGCAGCRTATGGTAGGAACCAGGGAGCCGGCCTCGGAGCTTAGGCAGCAAGGCTTGTATTCCCAAATCCACRACTGGTTGTGCATCCTACCTTATTCACTTCCATAGACTGTTTGAAATCTAAGGYTGACATTTTAAATGTCATCACAGTCAACTGTTTCACTGCTGCTAATTTTAACAGAAATATCCTACCAATAGGCTTAGTCCATGCTCATAAAGTGCCTGAAGTCTTCCAGATCTGCCCATTTCTGCTGGAAAGTCCCAGCTTTTCCCCAAGATGCCACACAGCATCAACGCAACGACCTCAGGCGCAGCAAAACCAACAACAGACGCCGCTTAAAATGCATCAACGCAACCAACAAATGAAGAGAGGACCCAGGACTGATTCATTTCAGAATTTTAGACAGAAAAGCAAAGGTGAACAGCGGGATGTGGCCCCGGCCTCACCACGCAAGCTGTCCCGGTGCCACTGGCCATGCCAAGGGGTACAGGAAGCACCGACAAGCTGGCCACGGCCGCCCCGGGGGAGCAGGAGCAGGGCTCTCTCCCTGCAAAGCCCACCGACTTCTTACTCATCCATTTTGTTTGTGTTTTTTAAACGTGATCTCAGGGCACGGGTGGGCCGAAAGACAGCATGAATGAAATGCCTCCTCCCCGWCACCCCTCGTTCCAGGCTAAGGCAGATTTAACCACCACCCCCTGGCCCTCGGGCCGCCCCTACAGCGCCTCCGGGCCCTGCGCTGCCGCCCCCAGCCCCGGCTACCCCCGGGCTGAAGCAGCCGGTAAGGGCCAACACACCCAGCCAGGCCTCGGCGGGGAGGGAGCCCCGGGGCCGGG